>BSBM01000263.1:5665000-6265000 GCA_027924585.1 Larix kaempferi
GTAGGATGACTGGTCGAGGTGCGAAGACTGTTTCCGCGAAAGGCCAAAGTAGCGGAACTAGGAGAGAATCTATCGAAGAAAATCATCGTGCGAAAGGGACATTCACATGGGAGAAAACACAAGAGAACAGACGTGATGGTCTTGAGAACCGTGGTCGAGGTGCATATGGTCGAAGTGGTGCATCTGGCAGAAAAGGAGCTGATAGACCACCCATAGTCTGTTACAAGTGTCAAGGAGTCGGACACAAAGAATATGAGTTCCCAGAAAACCTACATGTTGCAGAGGAGTCAAAACCCAGACGTTGAAGAGATGAGCAAGTCAATGAGAGGGAGGAATCAACATTTGACAACAGTGGTGATGGGAGAAGAAAGAGTTAGGCCATGACAGCTAGAAAAATGTTGGTTTTGGATGATCGACACGACGAAAAAGAGCCACTGTAGTGAAAGGCTATCTTTAGAACTAGAGTGTGGATTGGTGACTGGTATTGCAAGACCATAGTCGATGGTGGAAGTACGGAAAATCTTGTGTCGACAGAGGTCATTGACAAAGCAGGGTTAAAGTGTCGAGAACACCCACGCCCATACAATATTTCATGGTTGCAGAAAGGACATCATGTCAAGGTAACCAGAGAGTTCTTGATTAAATTCAAGGTCAAGAAGCTTGTAGACTATGTCCTGTGTGATGTAATCATAATGGACGCATGTCATCTATTGTTACAACGTAATTTTCCACCTTGTGAGAATCAACACTCTTTGGCCTAGAGGATCCATTTCATTGACTCATAACCACTTTATATCCTTCAAACACTATTTTTCCCTATTTTTTCCCTTATATGCTTGCTATATCATTACAGTGGGCGTACCCATGAGTTCCATCACTATAGCCCACGGGTAGCATGTAAAATGGTAAAAATCACTAGTTTATTACTTTTTACTCCCAAAAAGTGGTCATTGGGTGACCTTTGACCCTCCATATGCCGAAGAATCGCCTCAATGTGTCCTTTCACTTACCTTTGAGAGGACTATATATTGAACACATATGGCTTATGGATGGGAGGGGGAAAGAAGAGCAAGAGAACACTAGTAGATTTTTGCCCTATCTTGAGTCTACACTCATTGATCCTTATAGTTATGAACCCTTTATGTTCACCTTCCAAACTCCTACCATAGTTTTAGTTTGACATTCCATGGAGGATTGAAGTGGTGGAGGCGCAAGTGGATTGACCTAGATCTTGGTTCAGATTGGTTTTCAGCAAGAGATCGTATGACATTGTACTTCTTCTTGTTTATTAATAGAAATACTCATATTCTCGTCCATTAATGTTGTAAATGTTGTTTATACTACATTGGGTTTCATTTACTTGTTATATCATGGGCCGTTGCTATTGATGATGTTAATTCCGTTTATATATTATATGTACTTGTTGTATATTGGCTGTCAAGACTAATTTGCAAATTCAAGTGCATGGATTGAAAAGCTCCAACGGGGATCTACATCAAACATTTGGATCGAGGTTGGTTATATTCTTCATTATCTTAGCATTGTCATTTATATAGCATAGCATTGGGAATTGAGTTGATTTCTGGTAGTCAGTTGTCTGTTGTAGTCTACCCCAAGCCATAGTGAGTTTTCTCCAATACATAAATGGCGACTTTGCTGGGGAGAACATCCATTTTTGTGGATTTTTTAGCATTAGTTCTTAATTAGAGTTGTTGTTTGTCGAAGCTTTGTGTCACTGATTGGCCGTTGAGATACACTATAGAAAACTGGTTTTTTCTGAGCCATTGGACTCTTTGTTTTCCAATTTGCCTTTCCTTACCCGCGGGCTAGCTTAGCTCTACCCACGTACACCCTCCTTTGTTTACTCTACTGATTGTGGGTACCCGCAGGTTTTCCTTCGACAGTAGCGTACAACTCTGGCTTTGGTTGATTTATGAATTTTGGTTGTTTTTGGGTTGACTTTGGATGATCGTGAGTCTTTGTTGGCATGTTTCTTGATTGTTCCATGCCTTGGTTGTGAACAGAACTCTTCTTTTCTCTTGGTTGAGCCTTGTTGTTTTTTTTACCCATCTTTGGATTTAGCCTTGTTAGTTTTTTCCTTTTGAGTTCATTCCGTTGGGTGAGTCTTACTATTTGGTATCTGCTGGGTTGTCTTAGTGATCTTCTTGGCATATCAGTGACTGGATAGTAGGATTTTGCTTGCATTTTTCATTTCTTTATATTGAAAAATACAAAAATATACATATAGTTTTGCATTTTCCTTTTGTTTATAAGAGAAAATACAAAAAAAAAAATTGCTTTTATGTACTGCATCTTGCATTGAGTGCTTTCTTCCTTCATTTAGATTATGATTGTGCATCGAAAATATAAAAGGATTGCATTTTTATTTCAAAATCGTTGGATTGATTTTGCATGATAGTGGCATTGTTTTCGTTGGATAAATGAGTCTAGGATTTGATGATTTTGCATACTATTGAGTCATACACATCACTAGTTTCATGAACATATGCCTTGAGTAACCACAACCATTAAAATTAATGCTTAATCTTAAAATTGATTAGATCGATTTTATTTGTAGGGTACACTAACTAGCATAGGTTTAGAGTCTTGGAATAGATCATTGTGAGTTAACAATATAAGACTACTAGACGAAACATTGGGTATCTGATCAGGGAGTGGAGGAATCCATGGTATATATCGGTGTTCTCAGGAAGCTCTACTCAAGCCAGAGTTAAGAAAGAGGTCAGGGGAGGTTGGTTGAAGAGATATCCCTCTGATACTAGCTGAACGTGGGAGATATTTCCAGGATTTGTTCGTATCTGGGGAATCTTGTGGGATTTGACCCTCATTGAGTTTCGGGCTCAGCTACCCTTCTCATACAACGGATCCCACCTGCGACTGTACCCCTTAGCATTGGTTATATTGCAGTGGCCATAGTTTCCTTACCTAGGTATCGCATAGGGTACTTGCAGCGGTTATGCTGTTTGTGTCCTAAGTCGGATAAGGGTCAGACAACACAGTTGTCGTTGTATAGGGACTTGACCCTGTGCATGCAGTGAAGTCTGGGGGCCGTTATAACTGATTCTGTTACCTTCGACTATAGTTTGGGATTCTCAAGCCTCTCCTAGGCGAGACATACCAGCTCTAGTGTCGGGAGCTCATTTAGCCACTTTGTTTGTCTACTCTTGGTTGTAGTTTCTCTAGGTGTGTTCTTTTGATTTACTATTTTTATCGATAGTTGGCTTTTAGGGGACATTTTGATTCTATATTCTCTTTGGAGATATCGTGGCGTGGAGTCCTACTCTCCGTCGATCCCATTGGTTGGTTGGTTTAGAACCTGCCAAGCTTTCATGCTGCGTTGCTAGGGGATGCTGGTGGGCTCCATCCGAGTCTTCAGATTCTTACGAGACATACATCCTAGATGTCATGACTGTTGCACATTCTGATACTGAATAAATACCCACGACTCCATCAGGTAGAGTCGAACACAATTCAAACACCCCTACTCCTCGTGAGGCATGGGGGGGTGATCCACTTGAGAACCATGTAATTTGTTTGGTCCAGATCCACCCAAGGACGACCCACTCGATCCTTCGTTTCCACACAATTATATACACGAGATGCCAAAGTTACATGACGACACTGGTCCTACGGTCAACCCAACCGCATTCTCTTTTGGTATGCCTAATTATAATACAGTTGATCCTTCCACTACCTTTGGTAGTCATGCTAGCACTAGCAATAGTGTTAGCCACACTACACCCACAAGGGGCAATACCCTCGCCGGGGGCACCATGTTGTCCACTCACACACATAGTATGGGGACCGATCGTATTCCTCCTAACAATGCTAATGTTGGAAGGCGACCGCCTCCTAGGGATACCCAACCTAGTAGGAACACTGTCTGCAACACCACTCGCCATCCACCACCTAATACACATGCCGCTACTCGTCGACCCATGACTACTTTCACAAATGTTAATGCTCCTCCTAACCACGGGGGTGGACATATACCGCATACTTTTGCGTCCGCTGCCAGCACTAGTAATGCCAATGTAGGAGGTGGGAATATATCCTATCCACATGGACATAACGTCACCATCTCTGCTACTAGTAACACTAATGTTGGGGCTGAGAATACGTCTCATGCTTATGGTCACCACACCATTGCTCAAGCTTATCCTAATGCTGGGCGTGGGAACATACCGTACCATTATGGTCATTACAACTCGGTTCCCGCTACGAATAGTACGTATATGCCCAATACTTATGGTGGCAACCCTTACTACAACACAGTCGGTGCTGGCCATCAGTACAACCCACCCCAATATGGTGCCCAAAACACATATATACCTTCCTACTCTCATATGGGTCAGGTCGGAGGAGGTTATCAACCCTATGGCCATGGTCAAGCTTATGATCTGTCAGGTCCTCATTATCAGCAGTTTAATGCTCATGGTCAAGATTTTGGTCCATCTTATAATTCGGTTCCATTCAACCAACCTTTTATGGGAGCTTATAATCAATCTTTCTAGCCACAGCTCCCATTCCTTGCACGTTTGAACCTTCTGGATCTTTCGAAGCTCACGAATGATCCAGTGTGTCACGACCCTAATTGGACTCCGGTCCCTGCCAAGCTCCCTTTGAACATTCCTAAGTTCGAAGGGAAAGGTGGTGAGGACCTGGGTGATCCTGTCACAACATTTCACCTTTGGTGTTCCTCCAACTCGTTTAATCACATTTCCATTGGATTAAGACTATTTCAACGCACCCTCACGGGGGCAGCCGCGAAGTGGTATGTTGAGTTTCCTAGAAACACTTATAGGGGTTTTAATGAGATCGATTTGGTTTTCTTAGATCATTTCCAGTTGTCGGTTCTCTATGATACTGGTACTGATCTCTTGTCTACCTTCCGTCATAATAAGGCCACACATATTTATGACCACGTTCAAGAGTGGCGTCAGTGGAAGAGGTTAGTGAAAGCCAACATTCCTCCAGAGTTCCTGTTGGAATGGTTCCTCAAGTCTCTACTCCCATACATTGCTAAGGATGTTTCCATGTCTGGAATTGTGACTGAGGAACAAGCCATCTTGAAATTCTAGCAGTTAGACTTACTATACTCTCAGTCTGGCATTTTGTATGACATTATTCTTGACGCACCGCGAACACGCCATGAGCCTCAGTCAGTTCCTAGACCGCATGTCGATGGAATCGTAGGATCCGCAAGCACTTGCCCCATAGATTTGGTAGCTAATCAAATGCAAAATTTGTCGCTAAACCAGTCTACTCTCGTACAGGTTCACACCTTGTTCACTTCCACCCCGTTGTATGATGTACACAGTGTGCAATCGACGGACCAATCAGGTAACCAGCAACCTGGTGGTAAGAAAAAGGGGAGAAACAACGGTAAGGGTGGAAACAATGGGAACAACAATAACAATCGCAATACCCACTGTAAGGATAATGCCAACCCTCCTTAGGAAGGTAGAAATGATGGTGAGGATCGTAAACCTAGGCATAAGGTGAAGTTTCCTTGTAAGCTTTGCGGGAAGATCATCTTACTCACTTATGTCCTTGAATTGAAGAAGCATCGAAGCATTTGGCACAGAACCCATCTGTGTTAAAGGATTCCCTTCCTCATCATCAAAACATGACTTCGCATGCTCCCACCATTGATTATTGACCTACTGAGATGGAAACATCTTCTTCCAATAATGGTGGTTATGGATGTGTGAATATAGATCAATCGGAGGTTAGTGTTGCCACTCGTCAACGCGGTTATGGTGCACCACAACCTAATATGGGGAGTGAGCCTCCCCCTCCTCCTGACAATTCCTTGCATATAGAGAAGCCCTCTAATATGCCGCAGATACCGAAAGGTGTTCTTAAGCACTCTACGCATAATCCTAATGCTCGAGCCACCCATAACTACTCCATCATGGAAGACTTGGGCCGAAATCTGTTTGCCATGTCGGCTCTTGAAGTTTTGCAGGCACGTCCTTCTCAAAAGCATGCCCTTTTGAGTGCGTTAGGAGTTCAGGATGGGGGAAGTCCCAGTATTATCAAGTTCGACACTACTGATGTTCAACCTCGCTTACCTCACCATGTGGCTTTTCATATCTAGGTGGCATGCCTTCAGAATGTTTTCAAATGTACAATGGTTGACGAAGGTGCTTCCGCGTCACTAATGTCGTTAACTTGTTGGAAAGCTCTAGGCTCTCCTCCTCTACTCGCATCTAGAACCACGCTCACTATATTCGACAGTCGGTAATTTAAGCCGCATGGAATTATCCCTTCCCTTGTTGTCTACTTGGGAGGTAAATCTGTGCCTATTGAAGTCAAGGTGGTTGATGCGCCCATCGACTACAACCTTTTAGTGGGTCGGAATTGGATGTATGTTATGAAGGCTGTCACATCTACTGTATTTAGAGTTATCTGTTTTTCTCATGAAGGCAATATTGTGACCATCGATTAGCTGGATTTCGTTAATTCCCCTTCCACAACATCCACGGGATCCATAATCTCGTAGGTTGCTCATTCTCAGGTGGCAACTGGAAACATGGGTGTTGGTATGTACCCTACATTGATGGGAACTTATGATTTTGCTGCACTTGTGAATTTTATTGGAACCATTTCCGACGATGTGTCTCCTCCTTCACATAATGTACTATTCCAGACTTCATATTTTGATGATCCATGGACTTTTCCGTCCACGAGTTCTACGTCTGGAGACATTGCCATGTCGGGATGTCTATGCTAATGTATGTTGCTGAGCTTGCTTACCAGGATATTCAACAAGCCACTGTAGATTCGGATCTCTCTTCTTCACGGACAGGGAAAGAAGATCCCATTATGCTGCCCGCATGTGCAGTCGAGCTATCTTCACATGGTTGCCTCGATGGTATTTTACCTTCAGATGAATTTTTTATTGAGGCAATGAGTGGTGACGACAAGTCATGGGGGGATCTTTATCATAGATCTCATTCCCCTCCTACCCTTGATCTTATTGAACAAGATGAGTCTAGAATATAGTCTACCATACATTTTGATCTAGGCATAGTTTTGTCTAGCCCCGGTTTGATATTAAAGTCTAATCTCCCTAGTGATGAGTCTTTAGACTCTCTTATAGATTCGCAAATCAGTGATCCTGCTAAGTTCGATTCTACTTCTAGAATTTTCAACTCCCGTGATGATGAATTTACCATTGCATATTCCTCCACGTCCTTCACCTTTGCTCTTCATTCCGAAGTTGATCATTTTGGTCCCTCGGGTATTGGTAGTATGGAACCTTCAGTGGTTAGCTCTACCTGCATTATGTCTAAGGTTGATAATAGTAAAGTTGAAAATTTTTCTACCATAGTGACCTATATCAGATTTTTCTTTATGTACGTTTTAGAGATGATATTGGTACTTATGTTTCTTGGAGAGAGGATTCTTAGTTGGACATATACTTGGTTACTGGTTCTTTTCGACATGTGTTTCGGTCATGGCAGGCATATTCAGAACCTTGCAAATAGGTTTAGGCCTCCCCATTGTTATGATGCATTTGAACCTTTTTCCATTCGAATTCGCAGGCACCCCCTGAGTGTCCTTATCTTGCTCATGTTCCTTGCATTGTGCATAGCTTTGTTCCATGCACTTGGAACTAGTCTCGCATGTCCCCAACACTCGTCTGCTCCCATTACAAGCATTTTTCCATATCTCCTTTGAGCTCGTTAAAAATAGTAAGGAGGTCACGAGTTTACTTTTTCAGGCTCGTTAAACCTTTACGAAAAATATTTTTATAAAGTCTTTTTTAAGCCCTTGTTAGAATTTTTCAAATCAAACAAGATTGCTGAGTATACTTGTCATTTCAGACTCGTTAAAGGATTTGAAGCGACATTCACTTAGGTATAAGTTTACCCCTTTTCCGGACCTTTGTGGACTAATTACGAAAAATGTATACTCTAGTCATACGTGACTAGAAGAGTTCTTCTCGCATTGTTTTACACTTTTTCAGGTGAGGAGACTAACTTTACGAAAAATGACTCTGCAGTGAACGTATCCATTCACTAAGTTAATAGTCGAATCCGACTCTCGTATTGGATAATAAGATAAGAATAATATATTTGATGATAGGATAAAGTTACAATAAGCTCGCCTTTATAGGGCTTGAGCAAGAATAGCGAAGGGTTACACCCTTTCACTTATTAAACCTAATAATCTATTTAATATATAAATAATAATATTAATTAAATATTCATAGCATTGCCTTCCCCTTAGGAAAGCTTTGTTCTCAAGGCTTAGATTATTGTTGACGTATTTTCATTCTCGTTTTGTGTTGAAACAATGTCATTACTTCCTTTATGTCTTTTTTAGAGCTGGTATTAAGTATATGCTTGGTATTTACGCAATAGTTTGTCATCTTCCTTTCATTTGTAACTTGATTTTGTACTCCATTATGTTTATTATTGTTATCCCATTTTCCTTGTACATGAATACGAGGAGTATTTTTGTGACTAACCATAACAAGCCTTGTTTTAGAAGTTGCTTGTCCTACGATATTTAGGATGTCATCACGTAATGTTTTCATTTTATTATCCTCACGAGTTATCTCGAGAAGTGGCGTTTCGTGAGGCTTCTCACACTCAAAGTCACCTGATAATGTTACATTTAGGTTTCTCCAGGGTGGTAGAAGAGTTAAGGTAGAAGATGAATCTATGATATCTGATTCCTTTGACTTGGATTCCTTTTCATATTGTAGGATCCATCTTTTGTCATTGTATGGATCATCCTTATTGTCAATGATACTGGATTGACTCTCATTACGATCTTGGTTGAGCTCATCTTTAAAAAAAATATTATTGGTATTTTGGCCATCCTTATGATATTTAGTCTCCTCGTCTTGTTTATTGTCTTGATCAATTTTGTTACTCTCATTTTTGTTGACATAGTGGTCCAACATATCTGAGTTACTGATATGGTTTGTATTAGACCTTAGTTTTTGTAACATTTCCATTATGGTATTCTGGTTCTGCATCATGATGCTCAAGTTCTGTGCCATGGTGCTTATGTTTTGTGTCATCACACACATCTTCTTATCTAACTCTTTTTGTTTCTCGTGCATGATGTCTAATTTGTCATCAAGTTTTCTTCCTAGTACTAGAACAACATCTTCTTTAATTCCTTTCTTAAGTGCCTTGTTATTTTTTGTTTATTCTCTGAATTTTTCTTGGTTGGCAATGAGGGCCTTGATGTCCTTTTCCAATTTCTCAAGTTTGTCTTTTAATTCTGCCATGGTTTTGGACCTTGTATGTGGAGGAGTGTACTTCCACGCTATTTCGGTTTGTGAGGGGTGGAAAAATATTTTTACTAAAGATGGTGAGATTTTAAAAATAATAATTAATTATTATATTAATTATCATATAATAAAATATTTGTTTTAATAAAACAAATTGAAATATTATAAGTATATTATATTATAATATATTTGAATTAATATATTATATTATATTATCTTGTAATATATTTATATTTTTTTTTTGCAGGTCAAGGAGGGGGGGTCGAGAGGTGGAGTGGCGTCTTGCAGATGAAGGCTGGGTGGAGTGGAGACTAGGGATGAGGCATTGGTTGGAGCTCGCGAATGATAGGAAGATTGCAGGCGGTGGCAGAAGCTAGTGAGGAGTGGTGTGAGGAGTAGGGTAGGAGATGACGAGGGAAGGAGGTGGCGTGGAGCAATTGTGTGCAGGGGGGAGGCGCAAATGCAGCACACTGGTGGAGGATGCAATTGAGGGCATGGTGAATGGCAGCGTGGATGGAATGCGGTGGAGGATGGAGCATTGGTGAAACGAGATGTTGGAGGGAGAGACCGGGGGCGTCGGGTGATGAAGATGGCTGTGTTGAGAGAGCCGCGCGGGAGTGTTTAATGCACAGTGGAGTGGTGGGATGGAAGGGCGGCCACAACAGTGAGGAGGAAGTGTGGGGATGAGTTATACGTGACTGTTGAGGTGGAAGGGAGCAGTGAGCACCGAGGGGAGTGATGGAGTGTGGTGCAGGAGTCAGTGGAGCGTGGGGAGATAGAGAGGGAATGGTGAAACAAAGGAGTAGTGGTGGAGGGTGTGTAGTAGCGAGCAACGGGGGAGCTGCATGGAACAGCGTGGGCAGGGAAGGAGGGGAGATGGCGGGGAGCTAGAGTAGCGAGAGAATGTGTGGTTGATATGAGCTGAAACCAAGATTAAAGATAGAAGTAGCCGAATCCGAGCGTGTAGAGTGGAGTTGAAATAATGTGAGTTGAAACCGTGCTCAACAACCGTATCCAGTTGGAGTTGAAGGGAGAGCCGAAACCGAGCTCTGATACCAAATGGAGTGAACGTATCCGTTCACTAAGTTAATAGTCAAATCCGACTCTCATATTGGATAATAAGATAAGAATAATATATTTGATGATAGGATAAAGTTACAATAAGCTCTCCTTTATAGGGCTTGAGCAAGAATAGCTAAGGGTTACACCCTTTCGCTTATTAAACCTAATAATCTATTTAATATATAAATAATAATATTAATTAAATATTCATAGCAGACTCCCCCAGTTATATCAAGTTGTGATTGCATTGCATTATCCTTCTTGTCGCTTGATCCTCGTGTTGGATCCTGCTTACTCACTTATTAGCCATGTGCCTGAGCACTTTACCTTCCGAGCCAAGCAGAGCCTTAATTTATCTTTTGCATCTTGATGACCCTTTACCCTAAGGGAACACCCCCTCGAGTGTCCACATCCTGCACATGCTTCCTTGAATTGATCATAGGTATGTTCCACTACTTGGGACTAGTTTGCTCACTATTTGAAACTCGTTCCCTCACTTGTTGTACTATAAGCAATTTTATTCTTTTTCAATCTTTTCCAAATATGAAAAAGACCAAAAAAAATCAAATATTCCAAAAAGCCGGACGGGATTATGGTTACTACTTCTTGTTGGTAGCTGTTGTGTCGCCTTTGAATAGAGCATTCATTTCACTCCATATATTATGAGTTGGGACTATAGTTGGACCTTAGGAACTGTACTTGTTTCTCAGTGTACTCCACCGATTGGTTAAGCTTCCAGTCATTATGGAGCCCTTTGTGATGCCTCCTGCATCACACAATCTATATCAAGTCTATGCTGCCTGAGTCTATCTATCTGCTCATGCTCTTGTTCAAAGGAAGTCCTGAAACTAGAGTAGGCCACTCCTCAAATCTCTTGACTATTGCATGTCGGCCATCCTTATTGAGTCAATCCATTTCACTTGAGTTCTTCCAAATATTTCAACGTAGCTGCTACCTCGAGCTAGTTGATGGGGGATGCCTTAATTCCCTCCTTCCAGTGAGTCTCATTCCATCGACTTCAACCCATTTATTGTAGAACTTGAGACTTAGAGTTCGGTTGAGTACCTTGAGGCTTGCAGTCATTAGTGGCAGGTTCTCTCACCATCGACAGTTTTGGGAATACATCAATGTCCCCTCATCGATGGATTCATCCTAGTGTTCAACTTCAACTCATCTATTCACACTCCGATGATTGTGCTATGTGCCTCGATGCCCATTTTCATTATTGGTGGGTTATCTCACATCTGTTAACGGTATACATCATTGACCGGTAATCAGACAGTGTCACATCAGGTTTGACCTCAACTCCTTTATTCACTTGATGGGACTTGCACCATCGAAGACTTGTGTAGAAAACCCCGGGCGATAGTGGCATTCAGTATGCTACTTTTGACAATGACTTTACATCTGAGATATCACCTCTCAAATATCGATATTTTGTAATTCCAGTTTGCACTAGTTGTTTCCTTTTCAGCAAAAGACCATATCTTATTGCAGAGGTATCATGGCTATGATTACTTATGACATGTATTCACTATGTACTGCCTATTCATGGCCATTGTATCAGATTGTTGTATTACCGACATGTATTCAGCGATACTATTGTATTATGACGAGTGAGTTGTTCCTTCCACTTGTGTCTCCATCACTACACTTCTGAGATTTATAATGTATTTCGGCCATCGTAGCATCAGTCTCTAACCTCACACATTAGGGGGCATCTGTTACAACGTAATTTTCCACGTTGTGAGAATCAACACTCTTTGGCCTAGAGGATCCATTTCATTGACTTAGAACCACTTTATATCCTTCAGACACTATTTTTCCCTATTTTTTCCCTTGTATGCTTGCTGCATCATTACAGTGGGCGTACCCGCGAGTTGCATCACTATAGCCCGTGGGTAGCATGTAAAATGGTAAAAATCACTAGCTTATTACCTTTTGCTCCCAAAAAGCAATCATTGGTTGACCTTTGACCCTCCATCTGCCCAAGAAACACCTCGATGTGTCCTTTCACTTGCCTTTGAGAGGACTATATATTAAGCACATATGGCTTACGGACGGGAGGGGGAAAGAAGAGAAAGAGAACTCTAGTGGATTTTTTCCCTATCTTGAGTCTACACTCATTGATCCTTGTAGCTGTTAACCCTTTATGTTTACCTTCCAAACTCCTACCATAGTTTGAGTTTGCCATTCCATGGAGGATTGAAGTGGTGGAGGTGCAAGTGGATTGACCTAGATCTCGGTTCAGATTGGTTGTCGGCAAGAGGTCGTATGACATTGTACTTCTTCTTGTTTATTAATAGAAATACTCATATTCACGTCCATTAATGCTATAAATGTTGTTTATACTACATTGGGTTGCATTTACTTGTTATATCATGGGCCATTGCTATTGATGATGTTAATGCCATTTATATATTATATGTACTTGTTGTATATTAGCTGTTAAGACTAATTTGCAGATTCAAGTGCACGGATTGAAAAGGTCCAACAGGGATCTACATCAAACGTTTGGATTGAGGTTGGTTATATTTTTTATTAGCTTTGCATTGTCGTTTATATAGCATAGCATTGCGAATTAAGTTGATTTCTGGTAGTCAGCTGTCTGTTGTGGTCTACCCCAAGCCATAGTGAGTTTTCTCCAATACATCTATTGTTAGGGAGACCATGGAAATATGATCGGAAGATAATCTATGATGGTCGAGCCAACACAGTCATAGTATCGAAGAATGGCACACGAAGTAATCTGAAGCCGAAACAGGAGGAGCAAGCCGATTATAAGCAGGGAAACAGTAACTATTGGGATAAGCGAGTGCTAATGTGTTCAACGAAAGAATTCCTCATGGAAAAGGAAAAGTAGTCAAGGTGTTATGCTATCATTCCGAAAGGACCATGTGTCGAGAGGTCGATAGTGGAGAGAATTTCGGTCGAAGTCAAAAATATGGTTGATGGGTTCAGGAGCATAGTAGTCGACAAAGCGCTGACGGGATTTCCTCTGACAAGAACCATATCCCATCAGATAGACTTGATTCCAGGATCGAGTTTTCCAAACAAGGCACCGCATAAAATGACTCCGACAGAGGGTCAAGAGCTCAATCGACAGGTCTAGGAGGTGTTGGACAGAGGATTGATCAGAGAAATTCTAAGCCCTCGCACTGTACCAATAGTATTAGCATTGAAGAAGGGAGGAGAATGGAGGAGGTGTACGGACTCTAGAGCGATAAACAAGATCAAGATCAAGTATCGATTTCCATTGCCGAGAATGGACAACTTGATGGATTGTTTGAGTGGAGCAATATACTTCACGAAGATCAACCTAAAGAGCGGTTATCACCAGATTCAGGTTAGAGAATAATATGAATGGAAGACAACATTCAAGATGAAGGAAGGGCTGTATGAGTGGTTAGTCATGCCATTTCGATTGACTAATGCACCCAGTACGTTCATGCGGCTGATGAAATAGGTACTGAAACCATTTTTGGGAAAGTTTGTCGTAGTCTACCTACTTGACATTCTGATTTTCAGCCGAACCAAGACAGAACACCTGGAGCACATTTGGCAGGTATTGTGAAAACTGTAGGAAGAGAAGCTAATGGTAAAACTGTAGAAATGTTTCTTCATTAAAGAAGAATTGGTGTACATAGGGTTTGTAATATCAGGTAAAGGGTTGGTGATGGACCCATAAAAGGTGAAGGAAATATTGGATTGGCCAGAACCGACAAGTGCGACTGGAGTGCGAAGTTTCCATGGACTTGTCAGTTTCTACAGGAAGTTCATCTGGGGATTCAGTCAAATTTGTGCACCTTTGATAGAGTGCATGAAGAAAGGGGAATTTAAGGGGATGTAAGCTTCCCAGAGAGATTTCGACAAGTTGAAGGAAAAGGTCACTGAGAGCCTAGTATTAGTGCTCCCAGAATTTGACAAAGTCTTCCAACTCGACTGCGATGCAAGCAGGATGGCAATTGGAACAGTGTTGAGCCAGGAGGCCCGACCAATTTCATTCTTCGAGAAAAATTTGGATGATGCGAAGTTGAAATATTCGTTCTATGACTAGGAGTTCTATGCTATTTTCCAAGAATTAAAGAAGTGGAGGAATTATTTGTTTCCCAAGGAATTTGTCTTATACATAGATCACCAATCACTGAGTATTTGAGTACTCAGTCGAGGTTGAATCAGCGGCACATGAAATGGGTTGAGTTCCTGGAAGGATACACATTCATGTTGAGACATAAGTCCGGAAAGTCGAATAAGGTTTCCGATGCACTAAGTCGAAGAGTTGCATTGTTGAACACGACGACAGCTTAGGAAACAAGAATAGAGTCGGTGAATACGGAGTATGAGACCAATGAGGATTTTGCGAAAGCATGGGAGGCTCATCATGAACCTTGGACTATCGACAAAACTCCATACTTGGATTATTTCATAAAAGAGGGATACCTGTCCAGAGGACAATAGTTGTGTGTTCCTAAAGGATCAATAAGAGAAAACCCAATCCAAGAGCTGCATAGAGGAGGATTAGGTGGTCATTTTTGCATCGACAAGACCAAGGAATTGGTTGACAAGAAGTATTATTGGTCAAGAATGACGATAGATGTCGGTAAGTGGGTATGATAGTGTTGAGTTTACCAGTTGGAAAAAGGAAGAATTCAGAATATGGTGTTGTATGCACCATTGTCGGTACTGAATACCCCATTGGAGCACTTAAGCATGGACTTTGTGTTAGGATTGTCGAAGACGCGACAGGGAAGCAGCTCAATCTTTGTTGTAGTCGACAGATTTTCAAAGATGGCACAATTTATTCCATGTCAGAAGACAACTGATGCCACAAGCATTGTTGTTCTATTCTTCAAGGAGATAGTCAGATTGTATGGGTTGTCGAAGAGTATCACGTCGGACAGAGATACCAAGTTTATGGGGAATTTCTGGAGAACCTCATGGAAGAAACTGAACACGAAGTTGAATTTTAGCTCGACATATCATCCGTAGATAGATGAACAAACCGAGGTGGTGAACAGAAGTTTGGGAAACCTTCTAAGATGTTTGATGGCCGACAGACCCAAGGAGTGGGAGAATGTGTTGGCGCAAGAAGAGTTCGCATACAACAATTCTGTGAATCGACCTCTCTCTATCCTTCTGGTCTCAGTATCATATAATATTTACGCACACAACAAAGTCTATTCTTTTTCCTTACATACATCCTCGACTCAACTTTCTCTATGCGCCTCTAACTAGAACACTTCTCCTCCTCGTCACTCAAGAGTCTTCCTCTATCCTTTGTTCATCTCTGCTCAAAAAACCTATCCATGGAGTTTTTTCACTTCTCTATTACCCTCTTCTTGGCAAATCCTTTTCTTCTTCTCCTATATCATTTTCTCTTTCACGGGGTATTCCCTCCCTCTCTCTATCCTCTACCTCTTTTGTCTTCCTCCTCTTGAGGCTTAGTTCTCTTTTTGGAAACTTCCAGGTGTGAACCAATACCTGGATCTCGTCTCTTATCTCTTCACATTATTAAGTCATAATGGTGAGGTTGGTGAGGTTCTCGATCCTATCCCAAAATTGTATTGAGAATATGGGTAGCATCCCCTCTCGGATCCTCGCCATTACCCCATATTGGCATTCATAAATGATGTGCCTTCCAGATGCTTCAACTATTCCACCTGATCAATATTCGTACCTCCTTAATGCATGTTGATATTCTCTTAATTGGGTCCTTTCTCTCAGTACTTGATTCATTTCCTCTTCACATGGCCATTATAGCAATAAACTATAGGTTTCCTCTCTGGAAATCCTTCCCGATAGGTTTCCTTTCACTAAGGATTCACCGCTACGTCGAATCTTCCTCCAACATGAAATCTTGGCCAATCCTTTGATGATTCACTTCCAATGCGACCACTTCAATGTCCAACACTCTACCTTCCTACACTTGTCAATAACCTTCTCTGATTTTCGACCTCCAATGAGTTATTGCCACTACGACAACTTTTGATGCCACCTGATTTGACAATTTGGATCACTCCTAATATCAAGTCACATGTTTGTGCTCACCCCCAATTCATCTAGTTCCTCTACTCCATCATGTTCTCTCTTCCATAAATCCAATGAATACATTTTCCTTTGATATCTCAATGGATTCCATAGATTTCCCCTCCATGCCTTCTTTCGGGGATTTCCATGGATCGATATTTTGCAGAGAACTAGACTCTATCTCTAGAAGTTATGATCCTCCATTGAAATTGTGCTTTCTCTCATGTGCCTAGCACCATAGTCAAATGCTCCTGCACTAAAAGGGGATAAAGAAGGAACTACCTCACCCCACCTTTTGAATGTGTTCTAAGGTAAAAAAATATCACTCCATAAATATCTCATATGATAATGAAGATCAAAATCAATACACTTGACCTTCTATATAAATACCATTGTAATACCCCATTTTGACCCTTAGGATATATTAGCTTTTAATGTAAATATGGTATACATGTGATGTATGTTTTCCTAGAGTGGAGCTCAAGGCCAAAGCCCCGCTAGTGGATGCTCGAATTTTATTTAAAAGGAAAGTATTAGATATGAAGTTACCCATGTGCTATTTGGCCATGGGACATTGTAAAAAGGATGTAAATAAATATCATGCAATAAAATACCAAAACTGGCTATGGAAGAAACTAATGAGAAGCGGCCATGCGTATCCACTAGGGAGTGGTGAGGAGGTTGTGGGGATGAACCATATGCTGCAAATGTCATATTGTGAATGCATTTGACTTTCCTTGCTGACATTTAATTCTATTGTAAGGAAGTCGTTGAAGAATTCAGTACATGACTTCAATGGAGCATGGGCAGCCGAGAAATTCGTATTGCAGGTATGGGCTCTATTTTTCTTGTACCACAAGTCACTCTACCTCATAGGAATGGTTTCTTCCTCATTCCCATTCCATTGTTGAACAACCCAGCATCATTTTTCATCCATTACAAATGCCTAGCAATGAGAAAAACCAGAAATCGCAACTTTGCAAGAACTCATGTTTTGAAGTGCTATAAATGCCCAGAATTGATATATGACAGTGAAATCCAATGGGGGATCCATAGATATGAACCTTGAGGAAAATTTGAGAGTATCCTCCTTTTCTTATTGCATGCTTGATAAACCCAACTGTGTGTTGGCTTAGCATGATTGTTTGAGTGAAACCATGACTGTGAGTGTGCCTGCTTAGTTTCTCCTTAGTGGATACACATCCCATCTCGGGGGTGATCTCTCAGCTGAAAGAATATAGGCTGTAAAAATATCTATGGTTGGGTGGAGCATTGATCTCACATAGCCAGTTGTTTGGACAACTTCATCTCAAGATAAGTGTTCTATGTGGTTTGAATTATATGGATTCTGGGTTCTACAATGTGTTAATTCTGAATGATAATTATTCATGTTAATGGATTGAAATGACTCTCTTAATATCGTTGATATGAAGTCTGTGATTGAAATGACTCTCTTAATATTATTGTATGATAGTTTCAGTATTCTGCCTAGAAGAAATAGGATGATGTATTCCCTTCTGCGTGTGTGTTATTATGGCTATTTTGTTGTGTTTATAATGAGTAGGATTCCGCACTACATTGCAAGATAAGCATTCTTGTGGTTTGAGTCATGTTAGTTCTGTGCTCTGCAATGATTTAAATTAATGACTGTTGTTTATATGCGGAATGGATGATGGAATGGTATGTGGATAGTGTGTAATACCACTGTGTTTATTAAGAATGATCTGCACGCAAGGTCGGTATGTTTGGTCATGTTTCCTCCGTTGCAATGGATTGACATGAGGGGATGTGATAAAGTGGTTTTAGATCCCATGTTGCAACACTGGGGATGCTTGTGCCAAACTCTGAGTTCGTAGGGAGATATCAAAGTGCTTTTAACATAGTATTAATGAAGTTTGGGCTGCATTTTGATTGGAGAAAATGATAGAATCAAAGTTCTTAGGCATGGCAAAGAATCACACCATTGCATAGATCTCGCCAAAATATTTCCAATGGTACCAAACTTGGCTTATTTGGTTAAGGGACAAGGGAGATATGAGCCCCGTGAGTTTGTAGGAGCGAAAGAGGTGTTTCCACAATTCCGAAGCTGGAATTATGTAGGATTTTCACAGGTTGCGCACGAGTTGCACAGGTTGTGCAGTTGGAATTGCAAAGTTGCACAGGTTGTGCAATAGTTGCAAAGGTTGTGCAGTTGGAATTGCGGAGTTGCACAGGTTGCGAAGGAGTTGCACAGGTTGCGCATGAGTTGCATGGGTTGTGCAGTTGGAATTGTGGAGTTGCACAGGTTGTGCAGGAGTTGCATAGGTTGTGCAGTTGGAATTGTGGAGTTGCATAGGTTGCGCAGGAGTTGCACAGGTTGTACAGTTGGAATTGCGGAGTTGCACAAGTTGCGCAGGAGTTGCACAGGTTGTGCAGTTGGAATTGTGGTGTTGCATAGGTTGCGCAGGAGTTGCACAGGTTGCACAGGAGTTGCACAAGTTGTGCAGTTGGAATTGCAGAGTTACACAGGTTGTGCAGTTGGAATTGCGGAGTTGCACAGGTTGCATAGGAGTTGAATAGGTTGCGCAGGAGTTGCACAGGTTGTGCAGTTGGAATTGTGGAGTTACACAGATTGCGCAGGAGTTGCACAGTTTGTGCAGTTGGAATTGTGTAGTTCCACGGGTTGTGCAGTTGGAATTGGAGAGTTGCAGAAAAGAAAAGAAAAAGGGTTAAAAATGAAAAGTGGTCAAACCCATAAATTCATAGAAGATGTATGGTGCATCGGAATAGAGATCAGTGAGTTGCAGATTGTTCCTTGTTGTATGTACTAACTTCACCCAGTAGAAAATTTTTCCTAATTCCTTCTAGATTTACTTCTACAGGTGGCTGAAGTTGGTATTCTATGATGTTTTCCAACTGTGTAAAAGTGCAGAATTTTAGTGAAAATTGTCATCTTTGGAGTAATGTAACTTCCACACCCGAAGTCGGAATGGATCGCGTGGATAGGAATTGAAAAGATTATCCAGCAGAGAACAGTGGTTCATCACTATAATTTGAATGAGGTTTTCATACCTCAGATATATTTAGAGCAGAAAAGTGTCAGTGGCTGTTTTGACAAAAACAAAATTGTTGTTGTCAATATGGACAATTCCTAGAATTGCATGCCTAGAAGTAGCATGTAGGAATATTATGCATGAGTATATGTATTGAATTGATGCTTGGCAATAAAATCATAGCTAATGATTCCTTGTGTGTTTGCTAGAAGCCATGAAATCAGACCAACTATTATGTTGAAGAGGAATTCCATGCAAAGTTGCCTTAACCCCTGTCTTGCTAACTATATTCATATTTTATAAGCTTTGTGTAAATCAAATTATGGCATGGGAATGTTGAAAATGCATATATTAGATGGATGGCATGAATATGTATTATTTGGCATATTCATAAACAATGCACAGTTCATGAGAATATGTTTTTGCATGCATATGATATTACATATTGGTAAAAGTAGTGGGATTTTACATATGTAATGAACCACTAATGGTAAATATTGTGTTTGATAATCACTATTGGTGTTGGTATTGGTCGTAGGACCAACGACAATAGGAGCATGGATGAAGATGTTGATGATGTTGTTTCATGCGACCAACAACCTTATGAAGAAAAGGATAAGGCAACAAATCCATGATGAAGAAGTTGGTGGGCGAATTCTGCAATCTTCTGTAAGAGACCAACTAATCAGGTAACATCAAGGATATAAATGGGATCCATATAGGTAATGGTTTAATTATGATGATTGCATAAGTGTTGAAAGGGGATTAGCTAAAAATCCATTGAACCATATTTAGTAATCATAGAATGATATGCATTTAGGATTGAAATGCATTCATGTGAATCACATACTGCCATAGTGTGGCAGAACATGGAGTGGTGAAGGAAAGAGTTCTCATACCATTATACTGTTTAGAAATTTAGACTACAATCTCATAAAAATATATCATGCCCTTTGTATGTTGGTTATGATCTTAATAACCAAAACAAGTGAGGACTGGTGGTCTTGATTATGGTAATGCATCCTATATGAGGTAGTCATGGTTAGGCAGGCCATAATATGTTTCAATGCATGGTATTCATGAATCAATACAAGGTAGCATTGAGTGGATATGCATTAAGGGATTTTATAAATTTTGTAGTTATGCTTTGAGTGGATGCATATGAAAAGTTTGAGTAAATGTTGTAAATGTGCATGCATAAGTGTGGGTGCACATGTTGTGATGCATTGCATGAATGCATAGGGATGGTACGTGTGTTATTGCAACTAAATAATGAATGAGATGATGAATTGATGATAATTCTAGGATAATTTCATGGGCTATTATGAATGCAGAATAGTAAGTGCATGAAGAGGGCAGTCATGATCGATGGGCTGCCGAAATTCTCTGTGGAGGGGCAAAGTTGTATAAATGATACGATTGTGAAATAATGAGTATCTAATGTTGCATTTAAATTGCATAAATGATGTGACTGTACTTTGAAATTTTAGTATGATAATGATTCACGTGAAGTAAATGAGTTTTGGTGATATTGATATGTTAATAGCTGGAAGTGTTTGAATTCTAGAGTGTTATAATTCTGAGATCACTTTAGTGACTATTGTAGCAATGAACAAATTATATGCATAGATACTCATAGCATGTTTGGTTGATTGAAAGTTTTAGATTCCAGGTAGAAATGTCTTGTGTATGGCAATGAGGATAAGACCATATTAAATACTGAACTCTACCATGTGCAAAAGCTAAAGGTTATGAAAAGGTTCTCATGGTTGTGAAATTTAACTTATGCATGAAACAAATCTGAAAATATTCTGATTTACGTTTATGAGAATAATATGATGGTTGCAAATCTAATTTTTGTGGGGAAAAAATTTGAAAAATTTGATTTAGAGCTTATGAGAAGGAATCTCATGGTTGAGAACTCTAAGTTCTATTAGAAAGAAGGATTGTAAATCTCGGATTTGGAATTTTGCTAATAAATGACTAATGACTATTTGGCTTATATGAATTGTGTCAGGAGGACATGTTGTAAGTGGATGTTCATGTATGGAAGAAGACATAAGACCATAATGGGAGAAGTGATAGCACTTACAAGAGCCAAGCAATATGAGGATAGCCTCATGGTTAAGAAAATCAATTTTTGTAGTAGACATAATTGCAAATTCATATTGAATTTAATTATTAATGCCGTTGATTGGTTATGGAGCAATCAGATTTGAATTTTATTGTTAAATGTTGCCAACTATTGGCTATTTAATAAGTGTGTCAGGAAGACACATTGTAGTAATACCATGAGAGAGGGCCTGTAGAAGCCAAACTTCATGGGAAGGATCCCATATCTTGGAAATGGGTTTCAGGTGAAACACCATTGGATATTTTGATAACGTCCCATCTGCACTGCATGATTGGTAAACAATATGAGTGAGATGGTAAATATTATGTCAGTAACACATATGAGGGCTATGTAACATCAAAAGGATTTGGGATGGCAAACCGAGGGACTGTCAGCTCAGAGATGGGAGCCCCCATTCCTCATTAATGAAGAAGATTACATCTACAAATGGATAAGTGTTCTGTAAACCTTGACTGATATATATATATATATATAGATACATATATGTGTGCAAGTCTAATTGTTAGAGTCAATATGCAGAGCATGTTTTGATTTTATTTCCATTATGATAGATTGCTTGAGTGTGAGTAGGGCCTACATGGCTCACAGCAGAAAGCGGTGCACACTTTTTCGATGTCAGGTTATGACAGGATTATGAATATTGACTACACCTTAAGGGAATGGACGCATTCGTGGTGTTTCAATGTTGGATAGTGAATGTCATGAAATATGTTTACAGCTTTCGAGCAGCAATACTGATGAGTTTGCTTACCCATCTTGTGTTGTCAGATTAAACAAATGCAATTCGGTGCGACACACTGAAGAATAAAAGTGAATAGGTTGTTGTGTGTGTGAAGGTGTGGGGATGTTGATAAAGGATTGTTGTATGCCTAATAAACCCAATTGGTGTAATGGTTTGGGAATTGATTACTTAGATTTTGTAGAAGTATTGGTGAAAGGTTGTTATATGCCTAAGGACGAGTAGAGCCTTGACCTATAATGGTTGGTGGCGCAGTTTCCTTCCATTGGCTGATGACCCAGACGGATGTGCTATCTTGGCAATGGAGAGGGCCAACTAGGCATAGGACTAGTTGGGCACCAAAAATGCTTGGTAAATCTAGTCGGCGTGTAGGTGTACTGGTTGAGCATTATATATTTGATGTTGTGGAGCAGCCTATGTGCTGGCCGAACATCCAAGTCCATAGTCGATCCCAAGGCTTGAAAAGCAAAGCAGGACCCTGTGGACCAGAGAGGAAATGCACAATACAGATAAGTATTCAATTTCATTTTTTTCTTGTTTGGAATAATGAATATTTCAAGTATAAGTCTTCTAACAGCTAAGCTGACACACTGTTGTTCCTTGGTTGGAAACCCTGGTCATTGTAGGAAGAAAGGACCCTGAAAGAAATACAAATGCTTGGTAAATCCAGAGAGTAACTGGTTGGGCGCTATACAAATGCTTGGTAAAATCAAAGAGTAACTGGTTGGGCACTATAAAATGCTTGGTAGATCCAGAGAGTAACTGGTTGGGCACAATAAAATGCTTGGTAAATCCAGAGAGTAACTGGTGAGGCAGTGGCTATTCGAATGTATGTGGGGTAGCCTGCGTGCTGGCCCAACATTCATTATTGTATCCACAGGCAATACAAGGCTTGTAAAGCAAAGAAGCAGCCTATGGAATGAAGTGAAGCCATCCAATATAGATAAGTATTCAGTTCTCTTGCAGCTTCTTGATTATTTAATATGAATATACATGTGTATATGATTTGGTTATGATATCTTAAACTCTTGTTTGGAGATAAACCCTATCAACATAAACTAAACATGTGAATTGATTCAATGTTGATTGTAAATATTGTTGGAAGCAAGGGCGATGAAAGCATCATGGGGATGTATGTGGACTCATGACTATCCTAAAGAGCTCAACATGAGCAGTAATGAAGAGGGCGCTAGTGGCACTGTCGGGGTCCTAGCAACCAAGAGTTGTAGACAAACCATGTGGAGAGACTCCATGGTTAAGAGGCCTAGAACATACCATAGACACTAAGTTTCATAGCCAAGAAGGGTAGGTCAAGCATTCACGCTGAAGTGAAAGAAGCTAGGAGCATGAAAACCACAGTGGCGGTGTGGGTTCCAGAATGGAACAAAGCGAAGAGGAGAAAACTCTTACTACTCTCTCTTTCCTTTTTATTGATGCGTTATAAAAAAAAAAATTGTTGAATGCATGTATGGCTGAAAGTAGAGTGTGTTTACTTGCTTGAAATAAATTGTGAATGCTAAAGTAGTTAATTCCCTATGAAAGAATGGACATGAATGAGCTCATGTGCCTGTTAGGAAAGCATGAAAAGTATGAAAGTCTCATGGATACAGCATGGACTACCCATGTCAATTGGGCAATTAATTGACTGATTTTACTATTTATATTATGCTTGGCCTAATAGAATTACACTGATGTATTTCACAGGTGAGAAGTGTTGGCAGCCGTTTGGCAGAGTGCTATCGCAACATCTCTAATGCTGCAACAAGGTAGAAGATGTGTTAGGAACCCGTGTCAACCCTTCTCTTTACTATGTTAGTATATTGTTGTTGGACGCATATGCTTTGTAAGTCGTCCCGTAGTATTTGTTGATTCATAGTTTATATTAGCCCATAGTATTGACCCATAGTATTGGACGCATATGCTTTGTAAGTTGTCCCATAGTATTATATGTCCCATGGTTTTGACCCATAGTATTGGGCATAGACTTAGTATATAAGTGTGTGTTGAGGTCATTGAAGGCATCGTGAAGTTAACTGTATTGAGCTTGCTCAAAGGAGGTTGCCCCCTCGAAGTGGCCCATGATCAATATAAAGGTGATTCCGAGTCTATTATTTCTGATATCTCGTGTGCTTTGTAAGTTGTCCCATAGTATTATATGTCCCATGGTTTTGACCCATAGTATTGGGCATAGACTTAGTATATAAGTGTGTGTTGAGGTCATTGAAGGCATCGTGAAGTTAACTGTATTGAGCTTGCTCAAAGGAGGTTGCCCCCTCGAAGTGGCCCATGATGAATATAAAGGTGATTCCGAGTCTATTATTTCTGATATCTCGTGTATTTGCATTAATTAATTATTGCAAATTCATCACATCTGGTATCAGAGCACTTTCTTGGGCTCGTTGGGTGGAATTTATGCCAATTTTTTTTTTCGCATCTGTTGCAGGTCCGGATTTGGGAATAATCCCTATCCGCTTAACTGTGGGAAGTACTTGGGCATAAGCCCTAAAACTCATTGTGAGGAGTACCACAGGAACCCCGAAGTAGCTGGCCCATTGAGAGGACCTGCCAGCGAAAAGGGCAATGACCCCTACCTGATTAACTAGTTCCCACCCGTGAGGTAAACCAAGAGCTGTTGTTTGTGGCAAAGCGGTTATCAGTTTTACCTGATCCATGGAGTGAGGGGTACTGCCCAATACGCAAGCCGTCAGACAGCATTGGTGGCCGAGTGAAACCCCTGAACTATTAGGAAGCCGCACATACCTAGGGTCCATATCTATTTTAAGCTGAACTATTGTCGATCACTGTTGCGCCGTTTCAGATCTAGCCGTTTAGATCCATTCTGAAAGTTGTTCCAAATCCAACCGTTATCA
Organism: Larix kaempferi; assembly: GCA_027924585.1. Classification (NCBI taxonomy): domain Eukaryota; kingdom Viridiplantae; phylum Streptophyta; class Pinopsida; order Pinales; family Pinaceae; genus Larix; species Larix kaempferi. The sequence continues at coordinate 5,690,145 of BSBM01000263.1, forward strand.
ATCCTTCGACGTCATTTCAGATCCATCTATTTATGCTCACTTCTAGGCCGTTGCAGATTTATCTGTTCCCCATTTTAGATCCATCTATTTCCGTTCACTTCTAGGCCGTTGTAGATTTATCTATTCCAGATCCCTTCTGAGCCATAGCCGCTCCAGTCTAAAAAAAAAAAAAAAATCAGTTTTTTCTCCATATCTCCCTTGTTTTCACTCTGTTTCCCTTGAAATTTTTGGGGAACCCCTGTCATCCCATTCTGCATATTTCATTCCTGAGGACCCTATCCCCAATTCCCCTTCCCAAAGCCCGAAATCTCACATTTGTTTATTTTTAGGGTTTGCCATAACTTCCTCAGATTTCACCCAATCACCTTCAAATTTTACCACAGAGTTCCTTTCTGAATTCTGCTTCTTTGTCTCCCTATGCCAAATTTTCCCATCCCTTCACCCTGCTTCTGAAATCCTCATTTTTTGCTTCCTTATCTCTTCGACAGTGTCCAAAACCTAGTCAAACCCCATCTACCCTTCAGATTTTTTTCCAAATCCAGATTTTCCTTTACTGAAGCAGTTTCTGTTTTTGTTTTTCTACCCAGTCAACCAAAAAAAAAAAAAAATCCTGGTTATGGTTGTCACCCGCGCAGGAGCAAACACTATGGAGGAAGCACTTAGAGCCATCCAAACCAAACTCCAAGATCTAGATGAAAATTTTCTCAGCCTCCATCTTCAGCATTTAGCCATGAACAATAACCGACAGCCAGAATCTTTTGTAGCCACCGGGTTCTCTTCTTCCAGCAATTTTCGTGGGCCGAAGCTTGATTTTCCTCGCTTCAATGGTACTGATCCGACTGGATAGATATACCGAGCAGAACAATATTTCAGTCTGCATAATACTTTTGATGTCCAAAAAGTTCCACTTGCATCCTTTCATTTGGAACAAGAAGCCCTTCAATGGTACTGTTGGTACATCAAAGCTCATCCCGAACCAAACTAGACATATTTTTTCCAACTCCTTTTGCCACGATTTGGTACTAATGCTTTTGATGACTTCACAGGAGCACTCACTAAACTTCACCAAATTGGCACAGTGAGAGAGTATCAGACAGAATTTGAGAAGCTGGCCAATGACACAGAAGGATTGTCTGATGAATTCTACAGGAGTTGTTTTATCAGTGGTCTCAAGGATGAAATCCGCTCAGAGGTCAAAATGTTCTGTCCCAACACAATGATGGAAGTCCTCGGGTTGGCTAAGTTGGCAGAGGACAAGATCGCAGCTCAACAGTGCTCCAAACCCACCTTTGTTCCCTTCATAAATATGGGTTCCCAACGACATCCCATCACACCTGCTCCTCAACCAACTCCTATCAAGCATTTGTCTGAAACAGAGATTCAGGCACGCCGAGAAAAAGGGCTTTGTTATAATTGTGATGAGAAATTCACTCGGGGACATAGATGTGTTCAACAAAAGCTCTATCTCTTGGATGTGGATTCTCCGCCTGCCTCAGAACTTGATGAAGAAGCTCCAGATACAGTAGATGATCAGGTCGACGTTCAACACCCGCCTGTTGACACCCCATCTCAGGACGACCCACCTAAGATCTCTCTCCATGCTATAACCGGCGTCACCACTCCACAAACAATGCGAGTCAGGGGATACTTCAAGAAGCTCCCTCTTACCATACTCATTGATTATGGTAGCACTCATAACTTCATTGACCCTCGGATTGCCAAACAGGCTGATTGTTTTGTCCATCCTTGCTCCAACTTTGAAGTCATGGTTGCCAATGGGGGCACCTTACCTTGCAAGGGGAAGTGTCACAATGTGCGTATCTCTATGGAAGATTATAACCTGCGCTCTGATATGTTTTCCTTGTCCTTAGGCGGATGTGATGTGGTTTTGGGTGTTCAATGGTTATGCACACTTGGCCCCATCTTATGGGATTTTGCCGAAATTTGGATGCAGTTTTCAGTCAATGGGGAACAACATAAATTAATGGTCTTACAACCAGGGTCTCTCTGCATCATCAGTCCACATCGTCTGGAAAAAATCCTTAAGAAGAATTCACATGGTTTCATCGCTTAGCTCCATTCCATTCAGATGCACCCATCAATGGTCTCCACTACTTCCTTGGATAGATATGCAGGTGTCTTTGCTGAACCAATGAGCTTGCCGCCTTCAAGATACCTTTCCGGTAAGAATTTAGTCGCATCTACCTCTCAGCAAGAATTGATGGCTATTTTGCATGCAATACAGAAGTGGCAGCCATACCTATTAGGGAATTATTTCTGCATCAATACTGCTCTCCCGAGTCTGGAAAATTTTCTGGAACAATGGATCTCCTACCCAACACACTTGAAATGGGTTATCCAACTCATGGGTTATCCCTATGCGATCACTTACAAGAAGGGTAAGGACAATATAGTGGCAGATGCTCCTTCTCGCACAATTGATGACCCAGTTTCTCTTACAGCTCTTTCTCTTCTTGTTCCAAATTGGTTGCAATATGTTCAACAGGGCTATCTCTTCTATGAACTCCATGCTTCTTCATTAGCAGGGCACTCTCGGTTCTTCAAAATGTATGACCAGGAAAAATGTAACTTATTTTGGCAGGGACTAAAACTGACAATTCAATAGATGGTGGTTGACTGTGATACTTTCCAGGTCAACAAGGGTGAAACGACACTCCTTTCGGGACTGCTCAAACCCTTGCCCATCCCTACACAGCTTTGGCCAACTATTTCTATGGATTTCCTAGCAGCGCTCTGGTGGTACAATACCACATCTCAAAGGACACCATATGAAGCAGTCTATGGACAGACACCACCAGTTCTTCTTCCATACACCCTTAGCAGCTCCCTAGTTCAGGAAATTGACTCAATTCTTCGCAACCGCGATCAGATTCTTCTCATTCTGCAGGACAATCTTCACATGGCCAGAATTTGCCTGAAACAACAAGCCGATTAGCACCGTTCTGAGTGCATTTTCCACGCAGCTGATAGGGTTCTTCTTCATCTACATCCTTCCAAGCAATCCTCCCTGACACCAAAGGCATCAGTGGCCTGCAATGCAACCCGAGGATGCTACCGGGGAACCACTCCTTTAGATTTTGCAGCAATTTCTCCAACCAAAGCTTTGAGGACAAAGCTTTTTCTAAGGGAGAGGGGATGTTAGGAACCCATGTCAACCCTTCTCTTTACTATGTTAGCATATTGTTGTTGGACGCATATGCTTTGTAAGTCGTCCCGTAGTATTTGTTGATTCATAGTTTATATTAGCCCATAGTATTGACCCATAGTATTGGACGCATATGCTTTGTAAGTCGTCCCATAGTATTATATGTCCCATGGTTTTGACCCATAGTATTGGGCATAGACTTAGTATATAAGTGTGTGTTGAGGTCATTGGAAGGCACTGTGAAGTTAATTGTATTGAGCTTGCTCAAAGGAGGTTTCCCCCTCAAAGTGGCCCGTGATCAATACAAAAGTGATTCTGAGTCTATTATTTCTGATATCTCGTGTATTTGCATTAATTAATTATTGCAGGTTCATCACAAGATGGCGCGAATGGTGAGAAGATGACGTGAATGGCGATCAACGGAAGATTAGTTATGCATTTTGGGTCAATTGTACCGCAGAATGCGGGTTTTGGGTCATTTGGACCACATATTATGTAATGTTGAGTCAGCTATACCGCAGAATGCGGGTTTTGGTCGTTTTTGGATAAGTCGGTTAGATATTGGGTCATTTGTCCATAGTGTCAGTTAGGAAGTTAGTAGTAAATGGACAAGAGTTGTAAGGCGGAAACCTATATATAGATAAGAATTGTAAGTGTTGAAGATACAATTTGGGAGAGAGAATTGGCAGCTAAAGAATGTGAAGCTTTGATGTTGGTTGTATGATTTCCGAGTATGTTTTGAGGTCAAAAGTCATTACGGAGATCTAGTTTTTGTAGAGACATTGTATCTGGTTTGACAATGATAATATGATGAAGCTATTTTGGTGCAATCCCCGTGTTCAATTTGTTCAGTTATGGTAATATGATATTGCACTATACGAATAACGTCATGCTTCTTTGATGCGATACTTGCTTTACACTTACTCTTGTTGCAATGATGAATGTTTGGGTTGAATATTCCTTTACTACTATGTTTAATGCTTAAAGATCTCTATCGCTGTGTTACAATAAGTTTAAGTATCATAGCTGCAACCATCCTCCTTCATTTGGCGGAAACATGGTTTTGTTTACTCTTTTTGGATGCCTCGGGTGAGACCTCATCTGCTCTACAGGCGTTGCTGGGCGGGATAAACCCTCTCCGGGCCGATGACCAGGGAGATTGCGGTTGGTGTCGACAGTGATGCGAACCCCTGTCGAATGGGTTTGAGTCAACAAGAAGTGGAATTTATTTGGTTGCAACTGTTACAAAACAGTGGTGCCAACTAGAAAAGAGTGTCCTGCTGTGTACGTTGACCATGGCAGCAAACCAAAAGCTAATGGATTCCACTAAAAATCTTCTTCAGACAATTGCCAAGACCCAAGAGAATCTTGGAAGACTGCTCAAGCTACAAAAGCAGTAGAATGAGATGAACCATAAGGTTTTGCAGGACTCGGTTTGTCTGCAAAGACAAGTAAAAACAATTCTAGAAACAATCAGTCGAGGAAAGTGGATCAATGATGAGGCATTCGTCCAATCGATCCATTAAGAAAATTTTCAGGCATGAAGACTCAAAGGAAATTGAGCAGGTAAAGATGAATCAGCCAGTGAAATGTTGGAAATGTGGAGGACATCATTGCCTCCGCAACTTCCCAACAAGGGAACATCAAGAGGGTAGCAGCCATAAATTTTTCAGACTTGGGGATGAGCTGGAAGATCAGAACCAGCAGGAATAGATTGTGGAAGTCAAAGGACTTGGTACTGAAAGTTCAAAGTAAATGATAGAATGCAGGGTAGATCTGCAAAATTTTTGAAAATTTTGGACGTGCAAATTGTATATGTATTCCTCAGTATTGGAACACCGAGGACGTTGTTATTCTAAGGGGGGGGGGATTGTAATACCCCATTTTGACCCTTAGGATATTAGCTTTTAATGTAAATATGGTATACACGTGATGTATGTTTTCCTAGCATGGAGCTCAAGGCCAAGGCCCCACTAGTGGATGCTCGAATTTTATTTAAAAGGAAAGTATTAGACATTATGTTACCCATGCGTTATTTAGCCATGGTAGATTGTGAAAAGGATGTAAATAAACATCATGCAATAAAAGACCAAAACTGGCTATGGAAGCAACTAATGAGAAGGGTCCATGTGTATCCACTAGGGAGTAGTGAGGGGGTTGTGGGGATGAACCATATGCTGCAAATGTCATCTTCTGAATCCATTTGACTTTCCTTGCTGACATTTAATTCTGTTGTAAGGAAGTCGTTGAAGAATTCAATCCATGGCTTCAATGGAGCATGGGCAGCCGAAAAATTCATATTGCAGGTATGGGATCTGTTTTTCTTGTACCACAAGTCACTCTACCTCATGGGAATGGGTTCTTCCTCATTCCCATTCCATTGTTGAACAACCCAGCATCAGTTTTCATCCATTACGGATTCCCAACAGTGAGAAAAACCAGAAATCGCAACTTTGCAAGAACCCATGTTTTGAAGTGCCATAAACGCCCATAATTGGTATATGATAGTGAAATCCAATGGGGGATCCATAGATATGAACCTTGGGGTGAAATTGAGAGTATTAGATACCCCGAAATCCATTGGAAAACCCAGTTTTAATAGCCCAGAAATCCAGTGACGGGATTGAATTATTTGATGACAGCATTGTGAGAAATCCAACTGTGAATGGTTGAACAGAGGATTGGGTTGCTTGGATTTAGCCTGAGATTTCTGTAGCTCTGTGGTTGAGCTCATTGGATTAGAATCCTCCTCCTTTTCTTATTGCATGCTTGATAAACCCTACTGTGTGTTGGCTTAGCATGACGGTTTGAGTGAAACCATGACTGTGAGTGTACCTGTTTAGTTCCTCCTTAGTGGATACACATCCCAGCTCAGGGGTGATCTCTTAGTTGAAATAATATAGGTTGGACAGAGATCTATAGTTGGGTGGAACGTTGCTCTCACATAACCAGTTGTTTTGACAACCTTATCTCAAGATAAGTGTTCTATGTGGTTTAAATTATATGCATTTTGGGTTATGCAATGTGTTAATTCTCAATGATAATTATTCATGTTAATGGATTGAAATGACTCTCTTAATATCATTGATATGAATTATGTGCATAGCATGAGGATGGGATTGTTTATTGTATGATTGTTTCAGTATTCTGCCTGGAATAAATAGGCTAATGTATTCCCTTATGCGTGTGTGTTATTATGGCTATTTTGTTGTGTTTATGTTGAGTAGGATTCCGCGCTACATTGCAAGATATGCATTCTTGTGGTTTGAGTCAAGTTAGTTATGTGCTCTGCAATGCTTTAAATTAATGATTGTTGTTTATATGCAGAATGGATGATGGAATTGTGTGTGGATAGTGTGTAATACCACTGTGTTTATTAAGAATGATCTGCACGCATAAGTTTTTATTTATCCATGAATTTCTTACTAATGAATGGGGCTGAGATTGTCAAATAAGCCCGGTATGTTTGGTCATGTTTCCTCCCTTGCAACGGATTGACGGGAGGGGACGTGACAACCATGTTTGGATTAGTCTTTCTTAACTCCTCATCCAAGTTGGTTCCTACCTAGTATTATCATCCCTCTCATATTCCAAGAAAAGAGAAAAATATTCTCTCAAATAATATAGGGTTTGCAAGAGTGTTGAAGTTGTTGCTTGAAACTACATTACTAAAGGAGGAGGTTCCCTTATCTAGGGAAAGGGAGAAAACTTCCCTGAAAAAATTTACTCGAGTCTGAATAATTACTCTAGCATGATTATCCATGAGAGTTGGAGATAATTCCCCATTCCTCGTGTTATACTTTACCTACCAATATTCATCAATGACCATACCTTGACTGTGGACATAGATGCCTACAATAGGAGATGACAAAGTTCTCTTATATCATGACCTATCAACTCGATTAGGGTCAAAATATTGCATTAGTTACATAACATGAGCCCCATTATTCTAGGAAGGCTCTTGAGATAGCCCCCCACTAGGACTATCTCTCAATCCTTGCAATGAATGAGAAACACAGTCACCATACTAGGTCTGTATGAACCTCCTTAGTCAAAATGGCCTAACCTAATTAACACCCCACCATTTCTAACATGGGTGGTTAAGTATGCATCACATGTATGTTCAGGGGATACCATATGTGTTTTTTGACATGGGTAGTCACAAATAGGGTGGTCTTAATCTTGACAATAAAAAAAAGAATTACACAAACTCAGATATCATAATTTATGTTGGTCAACCCCACCCATTGTCATAAATGAAATAAAAGGATGCAATTTCTCTTCACAAAAATTCTACACACACCTTAGGAATACCTTGAAATCGCAGTATACAAAACCTTGAGCTCCATACATACTACTACAAAGCCTCATAATGGTTTTTATATTCTCACTCAGAGGAAAATAATACCGCTAATAGATTATGTGTAGTAATTCAAGGTGTTGGTTTTGTCACTAGACACTTATATTTTTTTACTAGGTTCTAAGGCCTCTGATCTAGGTGGATATCGGTGGTGGCCCACCTCTTCCAACTAGCTCAAAACAGTCTTCTGGCGATTTTGGTAAATTACTATTTTTAGCAGTTTTTTGGGTCCTGAACATGCGAAGCCGTTTTTAGGCCCTAAACGACCATTTTTGGCGATTTGGCGGACCAAATGGCTGTGTTTGGCATGTATTTGGCCCCAATCGAAAGTTGTAAATCTCGGATAGACCTTTCCAATGGGCTACCGAGAGCCCCAAACGGAGATCGTATGCAAACGTTATGACCCCGGGAAGTTGACTGTTCAACTAACCACCTTGGGGCCGCAAACTTTATGATGGTTCATCTTCTAGGGTTAGGTTTTTGGATGTTTGGGATTCTTTCCCTCATGCTTATGATAAATAGGCCCTTTTGACCTCTCTTTGTAATCATCTTGGCACGGATGAGCATAGCGGCCACATCTCTTTTCAGAGATAGCTACCACCATTCTAGCTATTGTATTTTACAGTCTATTCTATTTCCACTATTTAATAGAATATGTGTTTACTGTATCACTGTGTTATTTCCAATATATCTCTGTATTTGATTCTGTATCTGCTCTTTCATTTCGTTCCCACATAAATATGGATCAATGGTATCAGAGCAGTCTGCTCTTTGATTGTTTCTCGGTGCATGTCCCTGATGAGGTCAGGATACAGAGAGTTGGGTCTCGAACTAGTTTCACTTGGGGAAGACCACTCTCGCCGCCCCAAATGGCCTCCCATGGTGGAAGAAAAGAGAGACAATGGAGCAGTAGATCCTATCAAGTTGTTTCTCAAGGAATACCTCGCGCGACAGATGAACGAGATGATGGATAATTTCACCGAGATCCTTCGACGCATGCCAACACCGGCAAATGCACCCTCAATGAGCAACCATTTTGGAGATACGACTCCCTTCAAGGTACAAGTTAATTTTGATATTCTATTATTTGAAGGCCATATCGATGCCGATGCCCTAGATAAATGGTTGAATCTACTAGAAGGGTATTTCTCTGTCCACAAATTTTATGACAGGGAAAAGATTATCTTTGTGCTCCTTAAGGCCGTCCCCCATGTCAAAAATTGGTGGGAAACTTATTGTGAGAAAAACTCATCAGACGAGTCTAGATTGTTTGAATATTCCAACCCACTTGGGCCTCTTTTATAGATGTTGTCAAGGAAAAATATTACCTTGTTGGAAACTATGATGACCAGTACACAAAATGGACCATTTTGCACCAAGAGAGGGACCAAATGGTGTTGGAGTACACCAACAAATTTCATACCTTGTGCACAAAGCTAGGTATTAAGGACTCCGAGTGGCACCTAGTACTGAAATATCGCAGCGGCCTACACCAATACATACAAACAAAGATGGATTTCCTGGAAATCTCTTCACTTGGATCTTCCTATCGATATGCTGTCAAAATTGAGTAGAAATTTTAGCAAAGGAACAAGCGTGACTTTGGACCTGCGTAGAAGTAGGGCAAGTGAAACTCTGGCTCGCAGAACACAGGGTAGGGAAAGGGAAACCAGTCCCAACCACAAGCGAAGAAGGGTACGAAAAGACAATGAAGGACACCCGAAAGTGGTGTGCATTCCACAAAATATCTTGGCACAACACTGATGAGTGTCGCTCAAAACAATCATTGGTGGTTGAGATCAAAGCTTCGGAATCAGATCCTAGTTCTGATTCTGACTCAGAACCTAATTTCATAGCCGCACCAAAAGGGAAGTAGATCATTGATGCAGAGCCCAGTGCCGTTGTTTCCACCACACAGATTCAACCAGATTGAACATGAAGAGTCGGAGGCAGAAGAGCACCTTTTCCACTCACAGATGTGGGTGAAGGGAATTCCCCTACACTTTGTTGTGGACAACGGAAGCTAGAAGAACCTGATCTCAGCAGAAGTCATCAAGAGACTGGAGGTACCAATAACACCACACCCACAATCGTAGACCATTGGATGGCTAAGCCAAGGATGAGGGATCTGCATCAGTCACCAATGTCGCCTACCGTACGGCATCAAGCCCTTCAAGGATGAGGTATTGTGTGATGTGGCCCCACTTGAAGTATGTGATGTTCTTTTAGGATAGCCATACATGTGGAAGCATCATGCTGTATATGAATCATGACCTCGCAGTGTCATTGTCACTTTGGGAGGACAACTCTACCGGATACTAGAGATAGTTGTACCTACCCTAACCAAGTAGGGAAGGAAGATAATCTCCCACACTGGGAAATTTTCCCTACTCTCAATTGTCACTAAAGGTGAACATCATATCACAGAGACATCCACAACCTCTACACATTATCCCTCTACACATCAGAAACAAGAAGAACACAAATTCAGTGTAGCATCGCCTATTCAAGTGCCTCTGTAGTGCAAGGCCACGTATTCAAGGTGCTCCTCCAAAAAGAAGCCATCCACACCAGTGCAGACCAAGGATACCACAACAACCAAAACTGTTGAACAACTCCAGTACATCCAGCAACAACAATTACAACACTCTGAAGATTTCAAAGAAAGACAACCTTTCTGCTTCAGCAAACGTCGCACCAGGAGCTCAACTCAACACACAGTTCGACAGATAAGGGATTTGACGCAATGGAGACCATTTCTTCCTAAGGAGGGAGGATTGATCTAGGTGGATATTGGTTACGGCCCACCTCTTCCAACTGGCTCAAAACAGTCTTTTGACAATTTTGGTAAATTACTATTTTTAGCAGTTTTTCGGGTCCTGAACTTGCGGAGCTGTTTTGAGGCCCTAAACGACCATTTTTGGCGATTTGGGGGGCCAGTTGGTTTCCCTTGACATGCATTTGACTCCAGTCAAAAGTTGTAAATCTCGGATAAACCTTTCCAACGAGCTACCGAGCGCCCCAAACGGAGATCGTATGCAAAAGTTATGACCCCGGGAAGTTGACTGTTCAACTAACCACCTTGGGGCCGCAAACTTTATGACAGTTCATCTTCTAGGGTTAGGTTTTTGGATGTTTGGGATTCGTTCCCTCCTACTTATGATAATTAGGCCTTTTCGGCCTCTCTTTGTAATCATCTTGGCATGGATGAGCATAGCAGCCACATCTCTTCTCAGAGATAGCTACCACCATTCTAGCTATTGTATTTTATAGTTTGTTCTATTTCCGCTATTTAATAGAATATGTGTTTACTGTATCACTGTGTTATTTGCAATATATCTCTGTATTTGATTCTATATCTACTCTTTCATTTCGTTCCCACATAAATCCGGATCAGCCTCGGTCCCCTCCCTCAAACATCTGAGTATCATTGAGACCCATATATAATGCTTGATACCTCCTAACACATGCATACACACAATATTATGCCAAGGATACCATTAAGAGGACATAGGTGGTATTTCAAGGAATATTTTTTAATCATATATGCCTAAAGCTTTTCTTTAAGTCTTGAGGCTCTTGTTTCATCCCTTAATCATTTCTATGCCCTCGAGACTCATACCTAGTTCTATTTCCTCCCAATTCTCCCTTTATCCATATTCTAAGGCTAAGGACCCTCTCAAAATGTCATTTGTTTTGGGTCAACACATCATTCTTGGCCCTAGATGCCTAGAATCTTCCTTTAGCCTAAGGTCTAGGTTTTCTTTTTCAATCATGTCAAGGGCCACTATACCTATCCCTAGTGATCAAAATATTATAATGGTGTTAATTACCACACATAGAATCTAGGAATACTCTTAGTAAGGCACGTGTGGTGACCTTTGAGGTGTCTTTCTTGTTCTTAGATTCCTAGAAGCTTCGTTTACAACCCAAGGTAGAGGTTTTATCCCCAAACAACATGCTCAAACCTAAAAATGATACATATATCACCCAAAAAATTTAATAATATCAATAAAATTATTCTTAATCAAATAATCAATTTTCAATTCAAAACACTTTTACTAGTAGTTTATACTAACACTAAATTTAAAATGGTTGTCTTTAATTATTTTCCAATATTAAGAGACCTAGGAATTTATTTATTTAAATAAAATTAAAATGAATAATTGAAATGTAGTATTTACAAAATAAATAAAATTAAAAATAAAAAACCAATTTTTTGTGATTGTTGTGCAAAACCTCATAGATTACTCTTGAGAATTTATTTAAATAAATAAACCAAAAATTAAATAATTTAATTAAGTTATTTACAAAATAATTATAAGTGAATTTGTTGCATTTATGGTGCAAAGCCTTATAATTAAATCTTATTTGTACATATCCATGTGACAAATAAAGAATTAGCACCATTTTATGTTATTTTCCAAGTACTTGCCAACTTCATGAGGAATAACTTCATTTCCAATATTATTTATAAACTTTAACACCATTTTAACACCACAAAATATAAGTGGTATTAATACCATTACCTTAACACCACAAAATTTAAGTGGTAGTAAATTGTGATGCTAAAAGATGTTTGTTTTTTTTATGCAAAATAATTTCAAATACCATACACATATATGTGTTGATGAGCTTGATGAAAAGTAAAAACAAATTTGATAAATGACATTTAGATACATGTATGTGTTGATGAGCTTGATGAAAAGTGAAAACAATTTTGATAAATGACATTTAGATTCAAAGATATAAGGGATTTCATCTTTATTCAAATTAAATATTTTAATATGAATTTAATGTATTTTTTTTCATCATATTGATAATAATTTTTTAATAGTATTTCACAAAATTTATATAACAACATTAAAAATAATCATATTTAATGAAATGAAGAGACTAAAAACAACATTAATTAACACATTCCTCTCAATTTCTATCTTTTCATTCTATCTGGCCTATCCGAGACAGCTAGCAGCCTATCATAAGTTGTCGTCAGAATTCGCTGGAATGGGGCTCTGGAATAAGATTGAATCTTAAACAAAACTCTTTGTTTAAAACATTCTTAATTATTAAATATTGTGTGAAAATCCAATAATAATGAATTAAGTATGAAAAAGTGTCAAACAAACTGTTATGTGTACCTTCAAACTGTTATGTATAATAATTGCAATGCCATATTTACAAAGCACTGAAAGCTTCATTCATCCAAGCCTCAAGGCCCGTCGCTTTCTAGAACAATTAGGAGTCCACCAGAACTACCTTTTTTTTTTTGTCTTTCCTTCGATTTAGCTCCTTTTTCACTGCCCGATTCAGCTTCGTTTTCGCTGTTTGGTATCTCCATTTTAGCTTCATTTTAGCTACTTGGTTTTTCCTTTTCCATTTCCATTCCCAAACCACACATTTGTGCATGAACTGGAAAAATATCCTCATGTTAAAATAAAATGAACTAGCCTTTAAAACAAAAAATCCAAAAAAATGTAACAGCTAATTCAAAAAAGCCAAAAAGAAAATACCTTGTGCCTTTCCAATCACATGCCTATTTTATAGGCTATAATTACCCATTTTAATCACAACATTAGTAATCAATTCAAGGAAAAAATTATAAGGAACCTTGAACAAGAAGCTAAGTTTGATTCCGAACATCATATATTCGAGAAACTCTCATTGGACCTTGACATACATTATAACATGATTAGGGAATTTTTCAAATCTCTAAACGCATGGAGGTTATGAGACTAAAGCAACGATCCAACTTGCATTAGGTATTCAAGCGAATGAAGAGGAAGTTATGAAGGGAATACACAATAGACATGATTTGATTTAAAATGTTCATATTTTTATATATGTATTGTCAAGTCATATTTTTGTCTAAATATTTTGTAAGAATTTATAGTTGCAAATATTATAGGAAGCAAGTAAAAACTAAACTAAGTGTCCATTATGTAGCATCAAAAGATGTAAATGACATAATTACAATGATAATCTATATGTCACTTGGAAATTTAATATATGTGATCCTCTATTATGATGATAAACATTTTAGAAGGAAAGGATAATGGTCACAACTCACCAATATTTTACGAGAGGAAGATGGTCACAACTTATCATTGAAAAAATATTTATGAGTTCAAATTGTTTTTTAATAGAATTGAAAACTTTAAATCCCCTTGCAAAATATCTTAATTATTTTGTAACCCTTTATTGAATGCACAAATTTTCTATATGTCACTACAAACTTTTTATACATCAATATAAATGTTATTCTTTTTTTTTGTAAATACCAATGGGGATTTGAAATTGTGACCTTCCATTTACAATTTCTCATATGGATTACTTATTACCAATATCTGTACCCCCCATGGTCCAATATAAATACTATTAATTTTTATTTAACAAAAATACATAATTAAAAAAAACAAATCCACGTGTTATTCATAGAAATATATGAAATGTAAAGTTACAATATTTTTTATAACAAAAGTAAAAATTAAAAGGAAAATTAGAGGATCAACCTTAGCACCCTAATATGAGACCACATTGATTAGGGAATGACCTTAGGATTTTAACAAATATTCTCAGCTCAAGAATGGTTAAATGTGCATTAAAACAAGAAATAGTACCTCTATATGGGATCTTGTTAGGATAATTAATACTCCAACCTTGTCCACCTTAGCATTATTTACCTTTTCCTAGTAGTTGATGATGTTGTTATCCACCTAGTGGTGTGAAGATGTCATATAGGACCCATTATCCATTTCATGCACCCTCCATGCATGATTTTAGGACCAGCAGAGTCAGTTCCCTACATTTTAGGAGCTAACTTAGTGATCTGGTTCAGTTCAATTGAGTTCCACGTGAGTTCCCGACTCTAATGGGGGGTTTGAGCTCCGATTGCAACTGATTGTGATATAATGCTCCCTATCTAGACTATTTTGCATGCCAAACTCACAAATGTGGCCTCCTTGATAAGTTAATTTATAGTAGCTTTAGTTCACTAAGATTTATTTGAGTTGAGTTGAGTTTGGAACCTCTGGAGCACTGCACTTGTGATTATTCCTATGCTCTATTGATTGGGATTCAGATTCTCCTTGGATAATCGAATTATCTCCACTGTAACATATATTTTGACTATACTAATTAATGGATAATGACACACTTTTATTTGAACATCTGATTTTCAATGCATGATTAATTTTACTACTCCTTCCACTGCAATTTTCACTGTAATTAATCATTTTTCCTAATTATTTCACTATGATGTATTCTCAGGCTCTATAATATGTTGTGAATTTCACATGGTATCAGAGCTTGTGAGAGATTTAGTGGAGCAGCTACTTTCAGTAGTGCACCAGAAGCTTCTAGATTTCCACAGCAAATCCTAGTGCCATTGCATTGAAGGCATTGGAGAAATCCTTTAGATTCTAGTCAGGTGTGAAGGATCTGGATAAAAGTGTCTGTTGTACTAAATCAATGTTCAGTATATTCGGTAACTATTTTATCCCCAAAATTGAAAGTTCGTTTGTAGTTTTTTGAAAGTTTTTAGTGAAACAATAGCAACAATTTCAATTTGTATCCGCTCCAGTAGTTTCACATGGAGAATTAGAATGCTCCCTTGTCTCCAAGAATCCTAACACAATTCAATTATCTTGATTGGAGGGATGATATGTAGATGGTATTGCACCACAAGAGTCTGTACAAGGTCACAGTGGGAAAGGAGGTCGAACCTTAGGCAGTTGTTGAGAAGGAAAAGTACCTGAACATATTAGATGAAGCTTTTTATTTTATGTGTATTGACATCTCCATAGATTTTATCTTCCACCTTGAAGGATTGAAGAAACCAAGAGAGGTTTGGTTGAAGCTTGAGTCTCTCCTGGCAAGCAAGATGAGCTGAGAGGCCACATTTTGGAGAGTGAATTAATTTCTCTTCAACCCATTAGTTTCGAAACCATACAATAGTTATTTTCTAAATTCAAGTCCTTGGTTATGCAATGCAAAAAATGTGGATTTGAGAAGAAGGATGAGCAGCTGGTGCTCTCCATCCTAAGTAAGCTTGGTCCTCAATTTTCAATATTTGTTCCTACCTTCCATTCTGGGAGATTGTCAATCACCAACTGGAAAATTCCTTCTTTAGATGCATGAGCTAAATCTCTCATCTAAGAAAACGACAAATTGATTCAGATGGGCACCTTGAAGGGCTCCAAAAATAAATCTCTTATGGCTAGGGAGTCAAAAAGTGCGAATAATAAAGGGAAGTAGAAAGAAAGGGGCATGGAACAAGTTGAATCCAAACCATATGAGAAACCTAAAACATCAGAAGGATCCTCCAGCTCCAAGAAGGATAAGCAAAAGGGGTTTGAGAAGTCCAATTGTTCCTATTGCTAGAAAGGAAACCATACATATAGATCTTACATGAAGAAGGAGATAGATCAAATGACCAAACTTCTTGAACACTACAACATTTCCCTCTTAGAAGGTGCAAGGGAGAATAATTATGGAAGTGACACAGATGATCATGAGAGATACCATGCACAAAATGCTGGATTCTCACAATCACAAGCCTTCCTCATAGATTCTAGAGCCTCCAGCCACACGGTTTCCTCCAGAGAATTATTTTCTTCTTTATATCTTAGTGATGGTCCTAACAGTCACATGGGACATAATTCAAATATCTATGCTGAAGGAAAGGGAACAATACATCTGGAGCATGGGAAGTTCAAAAATGTTATGTATATAGTGTTAATGTATCCAATAAGTGGTGATGGATTCTCTTGTAATGTCATGTGCATTGGTTTAAGGTGTTTTTTTTTGTCTTAGATGCATGAAAGATTAACTTAGGACCTATGTGGTCATATGTGATCATGTAATTTCCTAAAACTGATACCTAGTGTTATTTCCTCTCGATTCTTTGCCTATCCCTATTCCAAGGCCAATGATCATTTCAAGAGGTCATTTATAATAGTTCAACACATTGCTCTTGACCCTAGATGCGTAGAAATGTTTTTTAGTTCCTATGAGATATAGGTTTTGTCCTGTTTTACATAGCATACATCATCATGACAACATTGTCATGTACTTAAACCATCCTAATCGTTCGCTTCATCATCTTCATCATCGTTGTCACCATCATTAGAACATCATGAGATTCGTATGAACATCAAAACTTCAAACCATCCTTTTATTGAGAGAGTGACCAAAGTGAAGATATATATATATATATAACCATATTCTTTTTTCAAGGAATTACAAATTTGTACTAGGGCATTATACACCTCAAAATATGGTGTCTTGTACAAATTATTTCAAGGAGTTTTGTTTTAGGCTGAAATATATTTTTTATTTGCTTAAGAGTACACTTTATAGCATACATTAGAATAGAAAGACAAAATTAAGAGAAATCTCCATTACAAAGTCCACCATGCCATTGGATTGGTGCAATCCATATAAGTTTACCACATTTATTTAATATTGTATTTACTTTATTAATATATAGATACGTGGAGTGTTTTGTTCTGAATTGTGTGTGTGTGTGAGAGAGAGAGAGAGAGAGAGATCCCTTCATAAATTTGTTTGTTATCAAATCAAATTACAACGAACACAGATAATGGTTATGAAGTAGTAAGCTTTAAATAAATATATATAAATAGGTGATAAGTAATTTTTTGAATTTATGTAATATATTTATTAAAGTTTGATTTAGATTATGTGTGTGTGTGTGTGTGTGTGTGTGAAATTTCTCAGGTTTAAATGAATGGAATTTTAAATTGAAATTCGATATACATTTATATAAATGTGTTTTACAATTTAGTTAATTCAAATTTGGATTCAACATGTTCTTGGTTTTATAATTTTTCTTTTTAATATATTTTTGAAGCCACCATGTTATAGACGTGATACATCTCACTCACATGAGCTTTATGATGGGTCTCTCAGCCCAGTTAGTGTAGAAGTAAAAATTATTGTATGCATGTACATGTGTTTAATAATTAATTCGTGTTTGTGTTTAGGCACCCCTGCCAGCCAGGCCATCTAGTTAGCATCGGTCCAACAACATGGTGATTAGTGCCTCACACGATGGATAGGATCCTTGAATCCCTCATAGCACAGTGATGAATTTCATGATCACGTAGTTACATTAAATTCATATTTCTTTATTTTTTGAATTTGTTTATTTACTTATTAATTTTTTGAATTTTTTGAATTTAAATTTTGTATTGGTGTTTTATAGTTTGACTAATATATTTGTTTAATCTATCTATGATGTGTTGATCTCAACTCCGATGCTCCTTAGGAGGAAGAGATAACCAAGATCACAATCAAGGAGATCAAATCACAATGTGATTTGTTGTGTATCCAGGTAAAGTCCATGCACCCTAAATATCCATCGGTATAGTCAATGTCCATGACGATCGATGCAATCAATGAGTTATTGGAAATCTACCAGAATGCGAGGCATCTAAGTGACATATGGAAAGTTTCTTTCCATAAGCGGAAGGACCAAGTATTGGGTCGTGGAAATAGGGAGGTGGTAAAAACCGCAAAAAGGGGAAGGGATGTTAGGGGCACTTTGTTTGACATCCCTTCTGATCGCGCTACTAGACAACCACTCTGACGGTGTGAGTCCAAGTTTGAGGAAACTACACCTCATATTTATGATAGGTTTATTGGAGCATGGGGAATGTTCCCCACCCATGATGAGGCCTCATTATACTTTTCCAAACATATTTACGTAGATTTCATATTACACATGCATCTCAATTACACAAGTATTCCATCACCTTTATATTGCATCATGTACGGATGCACTTATCAATGTCTAGGGGCTCGTAGATACCCTACTACTTTACCATCCCCTCCTCGATTGATTACTGTCCCTAATTGGATGCTTCTACAGCCTCGGGACGTAGCCAAGTCATTATAGATCAGAATTGAGACATGTTCTTTGATGGGGGGTTTCATTTGCACTACATTAACTCTTGCTAATGTTTCCATGCATGAGGATAGTTCCACACCACCCGTAGACCTACAGAATTTGATTTACTATGGATGGACAACTTGGATATTTGGCTCATTGACTAGGAGTCTCTAGTGTCATATGATATACAGGCATGAGACTCGTACTTTCATCTATATGAGAGATATAGGCTGTTGTCGACGCAACATATACATATTTATGTACTTAATTTTTTTATTAAAATTCGTTAAATAATCATCTTTAATATATGTAATGTATCTAAAAGAATTAGTTAAGTAATACGTTTTTTTTGTTGCTCCATGCAGAGGATCGATATTAATGGATTCATGCCATTCCAATTCTCTATTGCTTAGCCAAGAAACCATTTCCCCCGACGATGTCCCCGTGGTACATCTGCTAATTCCTTCCTCCTAACCTTGTAAGTTACATACAAGCATATAATTGCAATTATTTTATCGTAACTTTTGTATTTTCCCTTTCTCAAATTGTATTTTTTTTGTTGCTCCATGCAGAGGATCGATATTAATGGATTCATGCCATTCCAATTCTCTATTGCTTAGCCAAGAAACCATTTCCCCCGACGATGTCCCCGTGGTACATCTGCTAATTCCTTCCTCCTAACCTTGTAAGTTACATACAAGCATATAATTGCAATTATTTTATCGTAACTTTTGTATTTTCCCTTTCTCAAATTGTATAGGGTAGAAGCAAGGGGATTATAGAGGAGAGGGATATGTTGTATTCCCCTCTGGAGCTCGATCATCAACCGTTAGTCTATTATGTACTATAACTTATGTTTCAATGCAATATAGAATTCAAATTGATGTTTAATTTATAATTATAATTGATTTTTTTTTACTAACTACATGCATTATGTCACCATACACAGGCTCATGTACAATTGGAAATCGATACTCAAGTGATGTTCATAGAGGACTAGGAAAGGTTGATTCAACATCATCCTAGTTAAGGCCCATCGACCTAGTATTGTCCTCGAGATGCCACATAGGATGATTTGGAAAATATCACCATGGAATCAACCCAAGTTAATTGATCCATCCACCTAAAATTTTATAAATATGTATTCTTATATATTTAAGTAGATTATTTAAATCTAGAACTAGCTTACAGAGTTCAAAATTTTAATTTTTGTAGTTTGAGTCTTTAGACAACATTTTCGATCGCATGTCATGCCCACACTAGGGGCATGGTGCAGGAGGTCACTACTAGCAGTGGGGATGACCACACATCCCATCAAGGGTCTTGTCCCCATATTAGATGACACTTGTTCATGTTGTGCAATTATTTTATTGTAACTTTCATCTTGTCCCTTTCTATATAAATAAACAAATTCAAAAAATAAATAAATATAAATTTAATGTACCTGCATGATCATGAACCTCCTCACTATGCTATGAGTGAGCCAGTCGATCATGGCCATTGTATGAGGCACTCGACACCATGTTTCCGGACCAATGCTCACTTGACGACCTCGCTAGTAGGTTTGCCTATACACAAACAACAATTAATTATTAAACACATGTACATGCATACAATTATTTTTACTTCTATATTAATTGGGATGAGATACCCTTTATATAGCTCAAGTGAGTGAGATGTGTCATGTTTGTCATATGTTGGATTCGAAAAAATATTATAAAGAAAAATTGTAAAACGAAGAACATGTCGAATCCAAATTTAAATTAACTACATTGCAAAACATATTTATAGTATACCAAATTTTAATTTAAAATTTTATTCATTTAAACCTAAGAAATTTCATATGTGTGTGTGTGTAATCTAAATCAAACTTTAATAAATACATTACACAAATTCAAAAAATTACTTATCACCTATTTATATATCTTTACTTAAAACTTACTACTTCAGAGCAATTATGTGTGTTCATTGCAATTTGATTTGATACCAAATAAATTTATGAAGGGATATCATACACACATACACAATTAGAACAAAACACATTTTGTATCTATATATTAATAAAGTAAATACAATATTAAATTAAATGTGGTAAACCTTATATGGATTGCACCAATCCAATGGCATGGTGGACTTTGTAACAAAGATTTCTCTTAATTTTTTCTTTTGATTCTGATGTATGCTAGAAAGTGTAATATTCTCAAGCAAATAAAAAATATATTTCAGCCTAAAAGAAAACACATTGAAATAATTTGTACAAGAAACCAGATTTGTAGGTGTATAATGCCCTAGTACAAATTTGTAATTCCTTGAAAATATATATATATATATATTAACTATGGTTCTACCAAGGGTAGAGATGGATCAAATCTCTTGAGGTGCAACTTTTACTCAAGTTTAACACCATAAAAATGGTTTATGCATTAAGGGATTTGATCCCTTTCTGCCCTTGGTAGAGCCACAATTAAGATGGTCTATGTGTATACAATTTAATTTCGAGTTTGCTCGCAACGTGGGGAGGATGCTGCAGTAGCGGATCACCCTCATGATAACAACTGTATGAAACAATGAAGAAAAATCATATATATATGTCATTGTCTCAATAAAATGATGGTATGATGTTCATAAGAACCTCGGGATGTTCTAACAATGATGCCAATGATTATGAAGATGTTGAAGCAAACGATTAGGATAGTATAAGTACATAACAATGTTTTCATGATAATGTATCTTATGTAAAACAGCCTATATCTCATAGGCACTAAAGAAAAGGCACTAAAAAAGGTTTCTAAGCATCTAGGATCAAGAGCAATGTTTTGAACTATTACAAATTAATGACCTCTTGCAATGATCATTAGCCTCAATATGTATAGGGCCTTAGTCTTCTCGTCATCACTCAAGAGTCTTCCTCTCTTAAAAAAAGGTTTCTAAGCATCTAGGATCAAGAGCAATGTTTTGAACTATTACAAATTAATGACCTCTTGAAATGATCATTAGCCTCAATATGTATAGGGCCTTAGTCTTCTCGTCATCACTCAAGAGTCTTCCTCTCTTCTTTGTTCTTCTCTACTCAAAAAACTCTCCCGTGGAGGATTCTCACTTCTTTGTTCCCCACTTCTTGGGATATCCTCTTCCTCCTCTCCTATGTCCTTTTCTATTTCTTGGGGACTTCTCTCTTAATCCTATGCTTCTTCTATATTGCTCCTCTCGAGGTTCCTTTCTCTTTAAAAAATACTTCCCGGTGCGCGCCAATCCCTGGCTCGCTTCTCTCGTCTCTTTGCATTATTATGTCATAATGACGAGATCCTCAATCCTCGCACAGACTTGCATCAAGCGTATGGGTAGCATCCCCTCCTGGATCCGCATCAGTACTCTATAGAATCCTTCACAAATTATTTTCCTACAAGATCCTTTGATCATTCCACTTGATTGGTATCCGTGGCTCCTCAATGTATGCAGATCTTTGCTTATAAGTTGGCTCCTCCAACGTGAAGTCTCGCTCGATCCTCCGACTAGTCACTTTCAATGTGACCAATTTGATGTCGCATTCTCTACCTTCCTGGACTTATCAATAACCTGCTCTGATGCTTGACCTAGATGATGGTTGGGATCAGACTCGATGTCCTTCCTCTACTCCATCAAGTTCTCTCTTCCATTGATCAAATGGATGCATCTGCCTCAAATATCTAATATTTCTCCTCCTTGCCTTCTTTTGGAAATCAACATGATTCCATCTTTTGCAGACAACTGCACTATGTGTCCGAAACTTCCGATCCTCTGTTGGAATTGCGCTCACTCTCCTATCCCTAGCTCTTTGGCCGGATGCTCCTACATCAACAGGGCTATAGAGAAGGGACTATTTCTCTGGCCCTCTTGAATTTTTTCAGGAGATAGGGATGCTAATACCACTTTAAAACCACAAAATATAATTATATAAGTGATGCTAATATCATCACCTTAATATCAGGTAATACAAATAGTGCTAACTTGTTGTGCTAAAAGATAATTTTTCTTATCCAATTTTGATGAAAAATAATTTCAAATACTATACAATTTTATATACAGTTTTATTAACTTGATAAAAATGATAACAAATTATATAAATGAGATGTAGAGTCAAAAATATAAGAAATTTCATCTTTGTTCAAATTAAATATATTAATGTATTGTTTTCCTTATCATACTTATAATAAGTTTTGAAAAACATTTTACAAAATTTATATCAACAATACTACAAATAACTATATTAATGAATTAAAAACTAAAGCAACTTTTCACAAGTTGCTCTCACCTTCTATCTTTCCATTCCATCTTAAATAGATTCTACAATAAAATTGAATCTTCAACCAAATTCCTTTTTTAAGACATTATTAATTATTAAATATTAGGTGAAAATCCAATAATCATGAATTAAGTGTAAATAGGTGACAAAGAAACTCCTATGTGCACTTTGCCTAACAAACTCTTATGTTCACTTTGCCTAGTGTCATTTTACAACTCATTATGATTATGCAAGTATCAATAATCTTGGACATGTTAATTAAAAATCAATAAACAAAATCAATGTATAGATCTATATATTCAAAAATGTAAATTTTAATTTTACAATTTGACTAAAAATTGTAATCTATTCTATTTTGATGATAACCTGACCAAAATTCTCTCCTTATAATTACACTACTTAATATTTTAACTTCTTGTAATGTTTACACTACTTAATAGTTCAAAGTTTTAGTACATTTATCTTAAATCTTACAGCAGAAGATGGTAAAGTTATTGAAGAAAAAGACCTTCGTATGAATGTAAATGAGGATTTATATATTTATGCTGTAAAAGAATTTAAGAAGAACCATTTTGATATAAAAGTAAAAGAGAATAACACAAAGCAATTTTGGTAGAAGGAAAAAATATTAGTATGATTGATTCGATTGCCAGGTACTTGCTATGCCATATTTACAGAGCACTGAATGCTTCACTCCAGGCCCGCCGCTTGTTGGAACAATTAGGAGTCCACCAGAACAACCTTTTTCGTCTTTCCTTTGATTCAGCTCCTTTTTCACTGCCCGATTTCTCCATTTCAGCTTCGTTTTCGCTGCTTGGTTTCTCCATTTCCATTCCCAAACCACTGATTTGTGGAGGCACTCGAAAAATATCGTCCTATAAAACAAGTAGTCATTTAAAACCAAAAAGCCAAAAAAATGTAACATCTTATTCAGAAAGCCAAAACGATGTTTATATTTTAGGGTTAGGATAGGGAACGGAATTTTTAGTTCACCTCGTCTTCGTCTGAGTTCACCTCGTCTTCCTCTTCGTCATCCTCGAAGAAATATACATTGTTTTTCTGTGCCTCGTCAAGAATTTTATTCCACTCCTCTGCACATACATCAAACACTTTAAAATTTCATGAAATTTCACTTCAAAATTCACAGTAAAATGATGGATTATATAAGCATACCTTGCCAAGTCATGTTCAGAAATAATAATATCAACCTGTAATTTGTTCTGATCTGTCAACCAAATAACTTGCTATATGTTCCGATCTTTCTACCAAAACAAGATTCCGGGAGTTGGATCAGGGCGACAGAAGTGAACCTCAACGCTGAAACAGGAAGTATTGATGTGGGGAAGACTCGGTCCAATGAAATATATAGCGAAGCAATACGAGAAACCAAACAGACGATGGTGTCTCTAACGGTCGTATTTACTTCGGTTGACTGAAAGTAATTTGAAATTCCAACAAAAGTTATGTCCTTCCAACGGGCTATGCGGTTAAAAACCCATTACGGTTAGCATTATATTGAAAGCAAGCATGCTAACCCTAATTTCCAATACTTGTTATTGTTATTCCTGAGAATTAAGGTCTGGACAGTATTATAATCATTACATAGTCAAAGTCAGCTCCCAAGGAGGGACAACAATTCCTCCCAACCACCGGATATACACTCAATTGACAAGTAGGTTAGATATGTTGCTTAATGACATTGGCCCATCTTAACTCTGTGTATATTTAATAATAATAAAATTTATCCATCCACTCTAAATTGGAAAATATAAATATTTATAGGTGTAATTATATTATATTGTTTATTTTATTATATTAAGGTGTCTCCAACTGTTTTTGATGGTGTTGAATCCATTTCTACTATTAAAATATAGTTAAATTCAGATTTTGCAAAATAAGAGCTTTGTCGAAATCAAATGGTCAAATTTTTAAACAACTCCTTATAATTTAATTTATTAATGCTAATTTTAACCATAAATTCCGTTATTAAAAATTTGACTCATTTTAAAATAGCTTATATCATTAAAATAAAAATAAAAAAATAGATAACAAATAAATTATATCATAAAAAGCCAATTTGTCTACCAAAACCCATCAAACTTTGTACATAATGACTTTTGATCATTACATCTTACAATCGCTTAAACGAATTCACTTCATAAACAAATATTTGACCATTCAAATTGATTTAAACTAGCATAGATCCAAATCCTAGGCTCTATCAAGCAGAGAGGGATCAAATCTCCCAAGGTGCAAACCTCTCCTTAAATAGCTCCTTGAGTGCAATACCTGAGCCACCTAATCCTAAGCTCTAAAGTCTCTAGTTTAAGTCTCATATTTACTTATTAATTTGTATTATTCTTTTTTGTTTATGTCCAACATAATATTTATTACTTTTTACTTTGTATTATTCTTTTTTGTTTACTTTGTATTATTTTGTTACTCGACAAACACTCTAAAATCTTATATTTACTTTTCACTTTGTATTAAAAGTAAAAAGTAAAGTCTCTAGTTTAAGTCTCATATTTACTTTTTACTTTGAATTATTCTTTTTTGTTTATGACTGACATAATATTTATCACTAAGATCTAAAGTCTCTAGTTTGAGTCTCATATTTACTTTTTACTTTGTATTATTCTTTTTTGTTTATGGCCGACATAATATTTATTACTTTTTACTTTGTATTATTCTTTTTTGTTTACTTTGTATTATTTTGTTACTCGACAAACACTCACATGTTACAAGATCTCCCTCATACTGAGCGCGAGGCGCAATAAACTCTAATGAGCTGAAATCCCTCTTTAACTTAACTAACTTCCAAGGATCCCAAACATGAGATGCAAATCTCTTTATGATTAAAACAATTTAAAGTAATGATTGATTTGAGATATGCATGTGTACATATGTGTATTTATGTATCTGTGTTCCATATATCTATTCTATTTGATATGTACATTTTCGTAAAAACTGTTGGAGAACTTTTTCTTTAATTGTTGATATAATTTAGTTTGGTTATTATAATTTTGTATAACATATTATATTTAGAAAAATAAAATCCATATTGCTTAAAGGAGTTGGACCCATTAGTGAAGTGTGAGGATTTTTTCTACTATGGGAAATGTTAAATTCCTGTGAGGGCTTAGCTAAAAGCCATGGGTCACTTTCATGGGTCACCTTGAAGTAGTGGTCTAAAGAACCACACCCAGAGAGATTGTCTTAATGATGTTATGATCCATGCACACATAAGTCGATGAAAGCACACTCCCTTGTACTTCAATTTAGCATGAAGTCCCATTAGCATGATTGGTTTCTTACTGAGGAGTCTAAAAATTCTATGATTTGAGTCGAAATAGATGAAGTTTCCAAGCACAATTTTCAAAATGAATCCATTTCTAGCATAAAAGATGTAACAACCACCATATATGATTATATAGAAGTTTTAATATAAAATAATATAAGTAATATAATAATAAACACAATAATAAGAAACAAAAAAAGAGTAGTAACGAAAAGTGAAATTTCATTATGATAAAAAAATTAAACAAGAAATTAAGAAAAGGGGGAAGGAGGAAATAAAAGGAGGGGGAGAAGAAGAGAAAGGGGTGTTTGGAATTCGTTGGGGAGCTGAGAGAAAGAGAGGGAGAGGAGTAGAAGGAGGTTTCCATCAAGAGGACATAAAGGAATCAAGCACTCGCATAGGGTTAATTGTTGGGGTCTCGGGGGCCTCAGCCATTGGCTAGGGATTGGTTGGTTGGAGAGTCATCCCCCCACCTTCAGTTGCAGACCAAAGAGCTACCAGGAATCCAGGTAAGTAGTATTCCTCTCTGAGATCCCCAGTTATTGTTTTATATTTTTTTTCAAATTTGTTTTTCAGGTTTTCTTTCATATTTGTTTGGTTTGCTATTCTTTTGGTTTTTTGGGTGCTACAATTTGGTATGAGAGCTTCAAGTTCAAATACTTAGGAACCTTAAGGGTCACAACCACATAATTTGCATTTTCCCAGAAATTTTAGTTTGTCTCAATGTTAAACAAGAAATTTACAATAGACCTGAACTATTTTAATACCATGGTTTTTAAGGTTTGAGCCGAAATCTCTTGCTGCATAACAAGTACCTTTGTTAGACCACACCCCAAAACTCTCGACATATTTCAAGGTTAAACACCCCAAAACCCCTACTCTTATCTTCTATCTTCAAATCCAGAATGGCGCTATTGCGACATTCACTACTACTGCAACATCGTCCATTGCACACCAAAGACCATCTCTGACAAAGACCAAGACTGTATGTTTTCTCTTCTATCGTTGTACTGTGAATGTCTCTTTCCTTCTCTCATGAATCATCCATCATCTGCAACATCATTGGTGCATTACTTTAGGTTCTTTCCACTGATAATATTTTCTAATAACGTTTTTTTCCAGAAGTTCCCCGATGTGTTTAAGTTCGTAGAGGAGCGACTACTAGCATCAGTCTCCAGTTTCTTCCTCTATGATGCTTAAATACTACAAGAAATAATTTAAAATTTTGAACTTCAATGACCATGTCTTTGTCCAACGACCTTGGTTCGAGGTTCTTGTAATGGGATTCTTCAGGATGACCTAGCAAAATATATGATTTGCGAGATCCAATTTGTGCATATGCAAAGAAGACGACCTTCTACCCATCTAATGCATTGTGAAAGCTGAGAAATGCGTATATATATATATATATATATATATATATATATATCTTACGGGGTGACCTCAGGACTAAAAGTTTTATCAAATCAGAAAGAATACTTATGTCCATGCCGGGGCTGAAGAAACTCAATATTACATGGTGTTGAATCTGCTGAGGTAGGATATTGAACTGCAGGAAATTCTGAAAAAGACCAGTCATCATGAGGAAGCATAGGGTGCATCGTATCGAATAGTCTACTGTTATCTTTAAGTTCCTAGATGGTATTATGCAACTTTCTTCTTAGATTCTCTCTATTTAAACCCCTCCAACATTGATTTCTTTGTTCAAAGTATCAATCGATCACTCTAGGGTATG
The DNA here is from genome assembly GCA_027924585.1 of Larix kaempferi. Classification (NCBI taxonomy): domain Eukaryota; kingdom Viridiplantae; phylum Streptophyta; class Pinopsida; order Pinales; family Pinaceae; genus Larix; species Larix kaempferi. The sequence continues at coordinate 5,717,898 of BSBM01000263.1, forward strand.
ATAGGCAAGAGCTACACGATAAACTTCCAAATTGATCATTAATCCACAACCAGTTAGTCAGTCGACCTTTCAATTTGATCTCTCCATAAGCACCATTTGTTTCAGACATGAAAATCATTAATTAGTAATTTCTAGGTCTCAGAACCAAATTTCTAAGTTATGATTCCTAAAGCCAAACCCATCGCCAAACAAGACCATGCACAAGACCATGAGGCATAACTGAGCAGCGTGCATCATTTTATTTTCACTAGTACAAAATGAGAGATACATGACCAAAAAAATGACCAAAATTTGCATATAAATGATCACTTTTGAGTTGGTGACCACTGGTAGCAAATTAGGAGTCATTTATCACGCGACCAAAAATGTGGTCATATTTAACTTGGTAATTTATAACTTATCTTGTGGTCATATATTTGGTCGTATATTTGGTCATATATTTGGTCATTAATTGTCACCATTAATGACCAAATTTATGACCACATTTTTTTTCACGTGATAAATGACCGCTAATTTGCTACCAGTGATCGCCAACGCAAAAGTGGCAATTTATATGCATATTTTGGTCATTTTTTTGTCACTTATCTCCCATGTTGTACTGGTGATCGTTTATATGCAAATTTTGGTCTTTTTTTTGGTCATTTATCTATTTTTAGTGGTTTCAGAATATATATAGGGCATGGAGGAATTGAACCACCAACCTCCTGCCTATAAGGCATGTGCTCTACCATTGAGATAACACCCTTAAATATAATTCATTATGGATTGATATGAGAATAAAATTTCCAACAGTTAACACCATCTTTCCAAATTCTATAAAAGGGTCACATACCTAGGTAAGAAACAAAGATTACCCAATAGTCACAAAAAAGGGTCATGCTAATGATAACCTTCTTTTGCCAAAATCTCTCAAAAATCAAGAATGCAGTTGTATTGTCAATTTTTTCTCCGAGTGGTACCAAATCAAGAATCACAATTATCTTTTCCTGATCTTGGGCATCTGCATTTGCTCCCATTATCCTTACTTGGCTTCAGGAATGATTTTAAGACCCCTCCCAAAATTTATATGTATAAAAAATGGGTGAATCTTCTTTATATATAGGAAAATTTGAAGGCGATTTTATCAATAATATAATATGTATATATAATTTTTTGGCGAATATTTCATTTGATTATACAATGTTGTAAAATATTGGTGAATCTTTCCCTAAGTTATAAGATATTGTAAACTCTTGGCGAATATTTCACTATTATAAAATATTGTAAAAACTTGGCAAATATTTTACTGAATTGTAAAAATTTGGTGAATCTTTCGCAGATTTATAAAACAAATTGAATGGCACTATGCTTGTTAATTATGAGTTCAAGGCTTCTTCAAATGTTGATTTCAATTGCTCTATTTCAAGTTTTGGTCTCAATACCAAATGGTAGTGGCCTTATTGATGCCTTCATATTCAAGCAAAGACGAGTGGATCTTGTAGACATGTATTCTAAATGGGGGTGTAACACCAATTTCATTAAACTTGGACAAATTTGGCAAATTTTGGACTAAGAAAGTGTGAATTTAGACTTTGAAAGTGTCAATATCAACCTTTCTAAAGTCCAATAACACATTCTGAAAGTGGCAATATTGGCTTTGAAAAGTGTGTTTTTCTATTCGAATAGTGTGTTTTTTGACTACTTATGAACCTTAAAATTGTAGTTTTTTGTTATAAAACTATGAATTTCACTTCAAAAAGTGTGAATTTCAAATCAAAAAATGCAAATTTTGATTTGAAAAGTGTGAATTTCAAATCAAAAAATGCAAATTTTGATTTGAAAAGTGTGAATTTAAAATCAAAAAATGAAAATTTTCATTTGAAAAGTGTGAATTTAAAATAAAAAAATGCAATTTCAAATCAAAAGGTGCAATTTTTTATTTGAAAAGTGCAATTTTCATTTGTAAATGTTCAAAATTTTAAGGTGAAAAGTTCAATGTCTAAAATATTTAGTCATTGTTTGAATAACAAGTCAATTGGCTAAGTTATAACATATAAAAATGGTTTGTCCCGACTTTCGTTTTCCGACAAGAATGATCGGCTGCCCCTTCTTTTCGTAGTTAATTGTGAAAACATTTGTCCAGCAATTCAACTATATTCATAATGGAGAACATAAGAAGGATCGACCGACCCTTCTCGCAGTGTTGAAATATTATGAAAAGAATATTGGGAATAAGAAGTGTCGGTCGACCATTCAATTTCGAGAGAATTGTAAAAATAGAGCACCTTGGAAGTTATAGCATATAAAAATAGTTTGTCCCGATTTCCGTTTTCCGACAAGAAGGATCAGCCGACCGTTCTCTCACAATTAATTGTGAAAACCTTTATCCAACAATTCAGATATATCCATAATGGAGAACACAAGAAGGATCGACCGACCCTTCTTGCAATGTCGAAATATTATGAAAAGAATATTGGGAATAAGAAGGGTCGACCGACCCTTCTTGCAGTGTCGAACTATTATGAAAATAATATTGGAATAAGAAGGGTCGGCTGACCCTTCAATTACAAGGGAATTTTAAAAATAGAACACCTTGGAAGTTATATAACATAAAAATGGTTTGTCCCGACTTCCGTTTTACAACTAGAAGGATCAGTCACCCCTTCTTTTCGTAGTTAATTGTCAAAACCTTTATCCAACAATTCAACTATAGCCATAATGGAGAACACAAAAAGGATCGTGTGACCCTTCTTGCAGTGTTGAACTATTATGAAAAGAATATTGGGAATCAGAAGGGTCGGCCGACCCTTCATTTAGGAGGGAATTGTAATATTAGAACACCTTGGAGAAAGAGCAGTCACTCTTTCTCTAACAATAATTCCACCTGCCAACAAATTCTTTAAAGCAAAATGTCCATATTTTTTTTTGTTAAAATGTTAATATCTAGTATCCTAGGGTGACACGTGGAACGATCATATTGTGACACGTGGCATATTTGATTTGGCACATTGAGTATAGTGAGGTTACTAATTTTTATTTGATTTGGTACATTGAGTATAGCGAGGTTACTAATTTTTATTTGATTTGGCACATTGAGTATAGCGATGTTACTAATTTTTTATTACAGATTTAAAACTTATAAATATTTATTTTTCCAAAATTAGTAATGAAGACCGATGGGACAGATGGGGAACGGTAATTATCACAGTAAGGTGAGATATCATCTCTGTAGATTTTGCTCGAGTAGATGTTACTAATAATAACTTACTAGTATAGTAAGTACTAACTTACTAGTACATGACTACATGTAGTTTTTTTTATTTAAGTTTTATTTTATATATAATTTTTATTTTTATTTTTTCTTTTATGTTTTACTTTTTAGTATTTAGGTTGTTACTCTGAGGATAATTACTTGATTTTAAGTGCAACAGATAAACCATAAGAATTTAATTTCTATTTTTTCAAAAATATTTGCGACACAAGACAAATAATTGATAATAATTTAATATAAATTCATTAACAAATCCAACATCTGATCTAAGGGCCGGAAAGGCTTCTTAACATCATCTAACATCATCAAAAACTGATTCCAAGCCATATCAAATATGATAACCACTTCTAAAGGGTAATTATTCTTAAGCACAATTAACTAGTAATTAAGGTGTTAATTACAACACTTAACGATAGTTAGTGCGCAAATGATGACACTTATCACAAATCCAATTTTGTAACAAATAACCATCAATTATCAATCCCAATGGCTATTAATAGGGTTAGTTATAAGTTATATCTTTCCCTTTATAAAACTTTAATAAAAAGGAAAAAATACAAATTTTTGTTGACCAAGTGGAAATTTAGAAACACAACAATTTTGTTGCTTAAACATAATTATTGCAAGTAACTGCAAAATTTAATATATGGTATACTTGATTCACTTATCCTTTAATACATTTTGTTGACTAAGTGGAAATGTAGAAACACAACAATTTTCTTGCTTAAAAAGAATTATGGGAAGTAAATGCATAATTTAATATATGGTATACTTTTTTTTTATAAGTTTGCACGTTATATTAATTAAGAGTAAAAGATAAAATTGCATAGCGAGGAGACCTCAGAGGCTTCCTGGGATAATGTATCCATTTCAGCGTAAGAGAAAAAATTAGAACTAGCAAGAGTATTACAGAACAACTTGTGGGTTATACAAAAAACCTGCCTCCAACGGCGAGGCCAAGACCAAAAAACAATCTGACCGAGATCATACAAAAAATGCATTAGATAGCTATTACAAAAAACAAAAAGAATGGGGCAGATCCTCTGTAGACATGGAGTTATTCCTCGAGAATGGGGCAGCTACCCAGTAGACGGAGCAGAGAGAATGGAGCAGCTCCCCAGTAGACATGGAATTATTCCTCGAGAATGGGGCAGCTCCCCGAAAATTCCTCCTCTGGCAACTTCAAAGGGAATGGATCCATTTTTGGAGCAGCAAGAAAGTCAGGTTCCTCATGTCTGCAAATCATGTAGATCCTTTTGCAAGGAGGAGAGCCAATCATGGAAGGGATTGGAAATTTCACCGCAGGGGCCGTCGGGGATGCAGGAGCAGGAACGGACAGGAAAGGGTCCAGAGTAGTAAACATTGCAGGCCCTTCCGAGGGAAAAACAATGACATTCGAGATGCTAGAGACACCACCACCATCACCCCTGCCACCAGATTCAGCCATGCCCGGGATCCGAGAGAAAGTGGAGTGAAGGTTAGCCAGACAATCGTCCAACTCGATGACTTTGGCCCTGGTGGCCAACATCTGATTTCTGGCAGATCCCCAGTTATTCAACATGTCATCCAGAAGCTTGCCGAGCATGTTTTTGATGATCCAGTAGTGATTGATATTGCCCCCATTGTTTCCAGAGGAGAGGTGATCCGCTACAAGCTGCCCTTCCCACTCATCAATCAAATTATGACCGGCGGAGGAGATGCCAATGTCGAAGCCATCACTAGTGACAGGAGAGTAGTGTGTTTTGCTTCGGCCCCCACTACCCAGACGAGAAAGTCCGCGCAGCTTGGTTATGGCAGAGAGCGTGGTGAGAGTCCACAACCAGATACACAGCTAATCACAAGGGTGCACAGAACAGAGCCAACGTTGAGGAGAAGCAGACATAATGTAGTCATGGGTGCCCGCAGGCCCATTTAAGGAGCAAAGATCTGGGTTCACATGAGGCATATTAAATTGCAGGTAGACGAAATGATGGTTTAGAGAGCCGAGGTGAGGGATTCTTTGAATGCGTAGAGGGCCGAGGTGAGGTTGAGAGGTACCAGAGTTGCAGCCACCTAGCCGGTGAAGGGACTTGTGAGTGAAGAATCGAGAAGGAGCCATAAAGCCGCACGTGTGAGGGCATGCAGGTGGAAGCGAGGAAGGTGGTATATTGCATGGGTCACGCATGCCATGTTATAGGAGCCTGAGTCGAGGATCTCCCCCACCTTCCCTCCTCGTGTCCAACACGTGGCCCCTTGTATCATGGTGACACCTACATCCGGGGTTAATATATGGTATACTTGATTCACATAAACAATTTTGTTTCTTAAAAACAATCATGGTAAGTAATTGCGGAATTTAATATATGGTATACTTGATTCACATAGGCTTAAACTTATATTTTCTTTATAGTTTAAAAGTTATACAAATCCAATTTTGTAACAAATAACCATCGATTATCAATCCCAATGGCTATTAAGAGGGTTTTTTATAAGTTATATATTCCCTTTTATAAAACTTTAATGAAAATGAAAAAATACAACTTTTTGTTGACCAATTGGAAATTTAGAAACACAACAATTTTGTTGCTTAAAACTGCCACATAGAGAAATTTAGAAACCAATTTTTTCTACTATCAAACCTTGAGAACATCCATCTCACTCTGAACACTATGCCCCATATTTTCTCGTTGTTCCTTGACTGCTGCAAGGCCCTTCTCGTTTATGCTAATTTTTTCTCCTATCCATACTTGCCTTGGTGACCATGCCCATATGATGCTATTTACATCGATCATCATATTTTCTTCTACACCAACAACCCATTGTTGCTTTCTATGTAATTATTTTTTGTACAAGACCTTCAGATCCTTAGATGCTCCCGTTGGCTTCCACCATTGCACCTCTACTTTGTAAGACCCAACAGTACTAGCATCTGACTCCTAATAAATATCACCAATTGCCATACCCAACCAGATTGCACAATCTAGCTCTAGTGATTGCACAATGACCATTTGGCCCTTTACAACATCCACTCTTGGAATGAATTGATCTCTAGGCTTGTTGCATAGTGGTCCAACATAGAAATCCTGCGAAGCAGGAACATTTTCCTTCAAATAGGCATCCATAATTTCATGTTCAGATCTTGTAGGTTCACTACTATGAATATCATGGCTTGTCAATGGCCAAAAGTTAGTTGATGATTGATCAACACTCTCGAAGGGACTGTCCAAAGCTTTATATATAGCCTCCCAATAATTTAACTTGGGACGCCAAAATTGTTCACCTCCCTTCTCAATGCCTCCATTCCAGAATGAAATATATGTTTCTAGTCCTTTTTTTATTTTGTCAATGGCCGAAGGTCTTTTTTATTGCAGATTTAATAACCTAGGTTGTCCCACCTGAAAGTCTGCGCTACCATCTAGCAATGACCGCCAGAGATGAATAGGAGATAACCAAGCTTCATCCCGAAGTGATTCCTTCCATTGCATGACGGGAATGTCATCTATGAGCTGAAATTTTAAAAACTAACATTTTTTGATACCGATGATCTTGGCATTTCCATCCAAAAGGTGGGGTTTCACAAAACTCTTAAAATCGTAAAGTTCAACAATTAGATAAGGGACAAAGTAATTTTGATATTCACATGTCCTATACATATACATAATTTCCGAGAGTGAAATATATCCTTGCGCATTAGCTTTGTTGATAACCTGCCATAAGTTGCATCTAAGTCTTCATTAGTGTGTCTGACAGGGAGGAATCCAACTTCAACTATCTTGAACACTCTCCTTGCTGTTAAAAAAGATAAAAATGCAAATACAAAGCAGTTTTTGTTATCACCTGAACAATTATCCATTCGCAACAACAATATGGGTGGTAGTATTCTATTTGGCATGCATTGATTAGTACCATCAACACACATTACATCATCTTGCATTACATCTTGTCTATATATCAAATACTTTTAATATGAGTCTGATTGCAATAGAGCATCATGCAATTGGTGCTTAGATGTTCCTCCTTTGTAGAGAAAATCACAATATTTATCAACCACTGGTTCTTCAAGAAACTTCAAGCATTTAGCCAAGGATGTCACGGTGAAATTCGATCCCATCTCTAAAAATGAGAGGCTAAAATGACCATAACCCCTAGTCTTGTGCCCATGACTCAACATTCCAGTCAATGATATGGGAAGATTCATAACATTACTAAAATATTTTTCCTTCTTACCCATCCTTGGAATGGAATTCTTTGACTTATCTATTTTTCCATGGACAATACTGAGATAAGTCTTCGGATTTTTCTGTGAAGCTAATCTGTGTGAATAATACACCTGGCGACAACTTGCGATGTATTTATTATGAGCTGCTTGATTTGTTCACAAATTTTCCACCTCAGTTGGATCAGTGGTCCCCTTAAGCCTATCATGTATTGTAATGCACTCATTACACCTTGCAAAGGAGTTTGATTTAGAAATTTTAACATCTCAAAAATATTCTCTCATCACCTTGCTAAAGGAGGATTGTGATACTGGAGGCAAACCGATTCTTTCGATTTCATCATTAGCCATTTTTCATAGCAAACCATGGGACATATTAGATGGAAATAATTTCAAGGTTGTCCTTGTTCCATCTCCATTGATTAATCGTGTAAGATGTGGATATTTGTCTGAATTATCTTCTACAATTTTATTAATAGTAGCTACCAGTGCAGTAGTGTTCTCCCTATATTTTTCCAAGCCACTGTTACCATGCACAGCTCTCACATCACCATTCAAGAACATTCTTTTATAATTGAAGAAAGTGCTCCTTTTTATCCCATGTCATTTATACCATGCCTTTTGACAGACGTCTATTGTGTCTAATCTCATTGTAAACAAGCTTCTTTTTCTATCATCTCCTTCTTTGGCCACAGGAGCATCTGATTCCATAGAATTTATAATATACTGTCTTCTTGAATTTCCATTCATACTATCAAATTTATTCACACATTCAACTATCGATTGAAGTGAAATTTTTGATATGCAAAAATTTGAGCAACAATGTTCGGTGCCATTGTTTGAAAGGAATGCACCCTGATTTATTGCAGGCCTGTAAGGTATCGATCTTGAATTTCTTTCAGAAATTTTAGTTCCAGCTTGCCGCTTTACAGAATTGTATGGCCTCATTCCATTACCTTTAGCATCTGTATATTCACAATGGGGAGTACTTGGAAGGACCATCTATAAAGGACATTCTTAAAAAATATTCCAAAAGTTGACCATATCTTCGTCTGCTTTCTTTTTTAGTATAACATCCAAATGAACATCATCAAGGTCAAGCAAATTGTTTGAAGACCATCTTATAAGGGATCCTTCAAATACACCACAATCCTCGCAATTGCAGAAGACTTTATGAACTAAGATACCAAACTCACCAGCATCTAGTGCTTTTAATTGTACAATGTCTCCCTAAAAAACAATTGACACTATTCCCCAAGCAACATACTGTGGCTTTAAAGAACATTGATGTATCAAATTAACTTTCTGTCCCACAAACCTGACATTGTGATTTTCTCTTAATATTTTCAAAGTAGATTCAGATTGATTATTGTTGAAATTGGTTGCAACATAAAGTAATGTTTTTGTATTCAAATCGATGATTCTTTTAATCGGCCATATAACAAAACCTCCACTGCTCAACCGTGGACAACATGCGATACAAGAAAACACCACTTCATCCACCAGAATACTAAAAGAGAAGTCACCCAAAAATGTTCCCCCAACAAAATCAGTCCCACTCACATTTGTTACAAAACCTATGGAATGCAATCCTTGCTTTCTGAACACTTATGTAACAACTTAACTTTTCTCATAATAAAAGAAGATTTATTCTTGGTTGTTATGATATGTGCTACACTCCTCAAAGTAGAAGCTGGTATATCATTCACCTCATTCTCGTGAAGAGAAGACCCAATCTGGTTAACGGTCTTAGATACAGGCCATTAAATATAACCACCAACAACCTCTGACAATGTATCTGCACCTTCTGCTCGATAGGGCAATGGAAGACTTGTATTTAAAGTCTTGGTAACATTTACAATGATACATCCATCATTAATGTTGATATTATGCAAAAAATTTCTTTCTGGAAAAGAGATTCCTTCAACAAATTTCAATCCATTCAAAAGCAGGTCCACACTTTGCTGAGTACCAAAATCCATTTCATAAATGATATGTGAAATATAAAATAATAGGACACATTGTTCAGAACCAAAATCCAGATCATAAACATTTTATGAAATATAAAATAACAGGAGCACATTAAAAATCATATTTATTTTAAACAAAGATATAACATAAGTTATAATATATAAAAAAAATGTATGTCCGGGCTTCCAATTTTCTGAATGGAAGGATCGGTTGCCCCTTCTCGTAGAAGAAGCAAACACAAGAAGGATCGAACAACCCTTCTTGCAGTCTATAAATATTACAAAAATAATACTAGGCAGAAGAAGCGTCTCCTGCCCATTCATTTATGATAGAATATTAAAAATGCTCAACCTACGAATGCTAGGTCTTCAATTCATGTATTTCAAAAATTGTGAGCAAGAGAAGAATACTGAGCACAACAAGGGTCGGCCGACCCTTCACTTACGATATAAATTTAAATATATTTAATCTACGAATCATATGTCTACAATTCCCAACTTCCGACTTCTGATGTAAATATTAGGTACCCGGACATCATGTAAGTTCTAACATATAAAAATGTTTCTCCTGACTTCCATTTTCCGACGAGAAGGATCGACCACCCCTTCGTTTAGGAGATAATTGTGAACAACTATATCGAGCAATTCACCTATATCCAGAATGGTGAAAGAAAGAAAGATCGACCGACCCTTCTTGCATTCTAGAACTTTATGAATACAATACTAGGCAGAAGAAGGGTTGGCCGCCCCTTGATTTATGAGGGAATTGTAAAATTGTTCAACCTACGAAGGCTAGTACTTCAATTCATCTATATCTAAAATGGTGAACACCAGAAGATTACTGAGCAAAGCTAATTCATAACATATAAAATTGTTTGCCTCAACTTCAGTTTTCCGAGAAGAAGGATTAGACACCCCTTCATTTCGTAGATAATTGTGAAAACCTTTATCTAGAAATTGAACGATATCCAAAATGGTGAACACGAAGAAGGATCGACCGACCCTTCTTGCAGTCTCAAACAATAACAAAAAGAATATTGGGAAGAAGAAGGGTCGTCCTCCCCATCTTTTACGAGGGAATTGTAAAACTAGAACTTGGAGAAAGAGCAGTTGATCTTTCTCTATGGATATTTCCACTTTCCAGCAAAATGTGTGAAGCAGTGTTCCTATGAAGTATGTGTTTAGATTGTTGATATCTACTTTCACCACTCCTAAAAACTGATCCCTGGAGGAAGGAGCGAACGCTCTTTCTTCTCAGCATCTACTTCCAACACCCCGAAATGGAACAACCTGACGAAAGAGCGACCTCTCTTTCTCTAACAAAATTTTGACTTGATAGCAAACTCTTTGTAGCAAAACGTCTGTAAATTTTGTGTTTAAAATGTCGAAATCTAGTCTCCAAAGTGACATGTGGAACGCTCAGATTCTGCCACATGGCTATGATTATTCCAGAATTGATATGTGCCACACTCGGCGAAGTAGAAGCTGCTATATCAGTCATCTCATTCTCGAGAAGAGCAAACCCAAAAGTATATTGTTTATAATTAAAAAAAAGGAAAAAAAAGAAAGAATGTTTCTGTCTACTACTTCTATGTCTACAAGTCGAATCTCCAACAAAAGCTTAGTCTTTTATTACTCCTACAAAGGAGATGATCTGATTCAAGGATAAGGAGAATCCAAAACGTTCAGGGACTTTGTTGGTGACAAGACATAAACATAATGTGGACTGAAGCATGATGAGATTATTCACACGAGTGATACAATCCATCATTTATGACGAATATTATTCATCCTACTATAGGCCATTTAATGCACTGGCAGCAGGCATGTTTCCCGTTGTATTTTCAAGGAATCAATTGGAGTAATATGTGCACGATTACTCCAGCAAAATATTTAGTTGCTACAGATGATATCTATGACCACCATGATCCCTCCATACTGTGATAATTACCATTCCCCATCTGTCCCAGACTCCCATCCCATTCAATCCATGAACACACTGGGCACTCACTATATATAGGATAACCATGCCCCATATCACAGCAAACTAAAATCATCCGAGAAGCCATGGCATTTTTCTTTACTTCCTCTGTTCTATGTCCTTTATTGTTTTATGAGAAATGCTTGAGTCTTATGATCGCTCTCCATTTCTCCTCATGATATATGAGTATTTCGAAATAGGCTCCCTTGAAAATCCTCAGTTCACCATGATATATGAACATTTCAAGCACTCTCCAAGTGCCAATACATGGATTTGTCATTATTTTCCTTGGCACCAATCACTTTTTCGTCCATCTTCTTTCTGTCACTCTTATTTCAATAACTAATTGGTATGCAACAAGGAAGGGAGATGGGGAGATTAGCAGTCTTGGAAGCTTTCTTCTCTAAGACAACATGCATTGTTGCGGTCGTGAAATGTTGTTTTAGTACTAGACCATGCTGTCAGCTTCTTCTTACTACGCCAAGTAGAAGGCAGAAGGATTGTTCTTTCCATACATGACGACATGACGGCCCATTTCCAGCCAAGGAAGTATCTGGTACTAGCTCATAGTCATCAACGTTTTGTTCATTCAACTCTAGTTATTTTTTTATTTCTTCGAGCCGAAGAAAGGTATTGTTCATGGAGGATATGTTGGAGGAGCTTAGGTCGGCCACCCGACTAGGTCCTCCGTTCGACCTCTTCAGAGAACATGTCGAACCGTCATTTCGATCACCACATGTTGAGTCAGTTAGTCTTGTAAGTTAGTGAACCTACGAGTCGTTATGTAACCAATATATATATATATATAGGATGGAGAGCCGGATACAGGCGGCACTGAGACATTGTATTGTATTGTAATAGACCATGCTGTCATCTTCTTCTTTCGCATACACCCACTTCTAGCCAAGGGAGTATCTGGTACCAATTCATAGTTATCAATGTTCTGTTCATTCAACTCCAATTATTTTCTAATTTCTTCGGAATGAAGAAAGGTATTATTCATGAGGGAGATGTTGGAGGAGCTTAGGTTGGCCTCCCGACTTAGGGAGATGTTCGTGAGGCAGATGTTGGAGGAGCTTAAGTTGGCTCAAGGTTTTGAATATTTCCCTCCAATTTCCTTGTAAAAATCATGCCCCTGTACTATTGTTGCATTGCATAGCTAGTTGTGGGTATTTTATTAAAATGTGTATTTGCATTCAATATTTGTAATTTCTATTGTGTGTGGATAACACACAAACCATATGCATCAATTTTAACACTAAATCGATTGTGGGGCCTTGGCCTTGGGATCCTAACCACGATTTCATATCGATATTACATCATTTACATGTTAAATGAAATGGGTTCAAAATCAAGATATTACACTCTTGATCGCACTGCTAGACAGCCACTCTGACAACGTGAGTTCAAGTTTGAGTAAACTGCGCATCATATTTATGATAGGTTTATTGGATCATGGGGAATGTTCCCCACCCATGACCAGGCCTCATTATACTTTTATAATCATATTTACGTAGATTTCATATTACACAAGTACGCCATCGCCTTTCTATTGCGTGAGGTGGGGATTCACTTATCAATGTATAGGGGCTTGTAGATACCCTACTACTATACCACCACCTCCTCGATTTATTACTGTCCCTAATTGGATGCTTCTATGGTTGCGAATGTAGCCAAGTCATTGTAGCTCTGAATTGAGACATGTTCTTTGATGGTGTGTTTCATGTGCACTACATTAAGTCACACTATTGTTTCGATGCATGAGGAGAGGTCCAGACCAGCCCCGGACCTATAGAGTCTAATTTAATATGGATGGATGACTTGGATATTCTCTTCCTTAACTATGAGTCTCTAGTTTCATATTCTATACAGGACTGATACTTGTACTTTCTGTGAAATTCCACAGGATTAGATCACTAAGCTTGAACAATTTTCACAATTTCACAATGTTATTATTAAGAAGAATTAGAAAGAAACATTGATCAATTCACTCATAAAACTGAAACTGAGATGAAAAAATGTTGTTGAATCATGCGTTTTTCATGAATAAGCAGGAAATAAAAATATGTTACAATAGAATGAATTCGATAGCCTCTGATGGGATTCAACTTCACCTCAAGTGGTAGGCTTAGTTTGCATTGGAAGGATCACTCGGTAAGGTCTAGTGGCCACTAATGATCAATGGTCAGTCAATTGAGATATAACTAAGCATGAATGAGTATTATGGGCACTAGAATAGTGAAGGAGACTCCAAGGGGGTGCATATATAACTTACAATGGTCAAAAGGGATGCTCCTACACTCAGTAGTAGTGAAACTAGGTGTAACAGTCAGTTAATTGAGCAATTAAGGGGACAAGGAACCCAAATCATGGAATTGACTATGTAGACTCTTAAAATCATGCATGAGAGCACATTTGAACTCTAGTGATGTAAAAAAGGCACTCTGAGTTGATAAGAGGGATAATAATAATGAAAAAGAATCCCTAGGGGGCCTAAAGTAAGGACTAGGTGCTAGGAGACTCAACTTCCAATGCATGGATACATAGAGTGTTATATGGAATGCATGCATGCAATGTATGCAAAAAAAAGATAATATGGTGAGAATATTCCAACACCTCCCCTTAATCTTGACTGTGAGGAAAAATATAAGTAAATAAATGGAAAAGGTAGGGCCTTCGTTACTGAGACCAATGGTCACCATGTACAACAATCTAAAAAGAATGAGAAAAGAGGGAAAACCCAATGGGAACAAAACCCCCCCTAAATATAGACTGTAAAAAATACTAATCAATCAAGGTAGGACTCACCCCAGGAAGGGATCGGAGATGAGTGAAAATTTTCACTGAAAAAGTCTTGGTGAAAATATCTGCAATCTGCTCTTCTGAAGGAGCATAGAGTAGTGTGATGGTATGATCATGCACTAATCCTCACATGCAATTCATGTGTATCTTAGTATGTTTGGTTCTCTATCTATGAACCGGATCTGTAGAAATCCTGATAGCACTCTGATTGTCACAATAGATGACTGGTGAAGTACTGTAGCGAATACCAAACTCTGACAAGATTCCCTGCAACCAAATGCACTGTGTAGCTGCATTCACTGCACCTCCATACTCGGCTCAACTGATGAAAGAGCAAGAGAAATCTTCCTTTTTATCGAACAAAATATAGGACTGGATCCAATCATGAAAACAAAACATGATGTAGACTTCCGATTTTATATTTTTCCAACCCAATCTGAATCTGTGTACCCAACTAGGTTCGACGAAGACCCAACTACATATTGAATACCATAGGCCTTTGTCCCTTGCACATAGTGCAAGATACTTTTGGCTGCCTTCCAATGAAGCTCATGCAGTTCTTCCATGTATATGGAGACAACACTCACTACATAGGATAGATCAAGGCGAGTATGTGTAAGAAAAAAAAGACTCCCGATCAGTTTCCAATACAAGGTACTATCCACCAAAGGTGAAGGCAAACCATCCTCAAGACTGATACCTGAAAGAAAAGGAAATGTTGCTGGTTTTCATTCTTTTATATGAAATATTTCATGTATATCTGATGCATACTTGGACTATGCAATCTTGATCCTTGAATCACTCTGAGAGACTTCATGACCAAGAAACTGCTTTAGCAGTGCCAAATCGGACATAGAGAAGGAATTGTGAGAGGTTTTTTTGATAGATCTAATGAAAGAAGAGAGACTTCTTGTAATAAGTGAACCATCAACATATAGGACAATACGGAAAAGAGGGTTACCATCATGTCTCATGTATACATTCGAATCAAACTTGCATCTCTGAAAATCTTGTGATAGTAGAAAGGAGTCCTTCTTTGCATACCAAGCTTGAGGATCCTACTTGAGCCCATCTAAAGACTTCCTCAATCTACACACTAATGAAGGATCATCAATGTATCCTTTAGTTTTCTTCATGTATATCTCCTCCTCTAGATATCCATGAATAAATACACTCTTCACATGCATGTGATGCACCTCCCAGTGCTTGGATGCAGCTAGAGCCGAAACAAGACGGATGGAATCTATCTTTGAAACAGGAGCGAAGGTCTCTATATAGTCAATCCCTTGAACCTGAGAGAAACCTTTCGAAACCAAGAGAGACTTGTACTTGCTTCTTACGTCATCTGATCCCATCTTTTTTCTGTATAGCCACTTGCATTGAACAAGCTTCCTTTCAGGAGGGATAGAGACAAGCTACCAAGTCTCATTTTTCTAAAGATATTGCTACTCTTTATCCATAGCTGTTATCCATCTTGGATCTTGGGAGGCCTCAAAGAAAGTTTTTGTATCTGATCCAACCATCAAAAGAATATATCTAGAAGAAAGGGATCTATATGAGAGTGAAAAAATTGCACTTTGATACTCACATATGGTTCTTCTTGGATCTTACGGTTCTTCCTGGATCTCGTGGATCTCCAACAAGGTTACCATCATATTCAATGGTCTTTGCAGCCCACCTTAGAAGTGGTGTTTGTTCATATGGTACTAGATCTTCAGGTTCTTATGGACTTGGATCTAGCATGTGCTCATCTTTACTTTCTTAATCAGATTTTAAACTTTCATGAGAGGATGATTCACTATCTTGTTCAACATATTGTGGAGGAGCATTTGGTAAGATTTCTACTTCAACATGGTGGGCATCATGCAATGGCCATTCTTCAAACTAGACATGTCTTTAAGGAAAGTGTGCATGGTAGATAGATCCAGTAGTTTATAGGCCTTTGCATTTTGTGCATAACCAACCAATATGCACTCTTTGCTTTGAGGTTCTAAGGTTCTCCTCTTCTCTGAAGCAATCCTTGCCCAAGCTTTGGAACCCAAGACTCTTAGATGACACACATATAGCTTGTATCCCATCCATTCTTCGAAAGGAGTTTTTCCTTCCAGGACTTTGTGAGGAACTATGGTATGGACGTATGCAACATAGTTAACACCTTCTTCCCAAAGTCTAGGATCCAATGCTTTATATTTAAGCATACATTTAGCCATCTCCTTTAGAGTTATGTTCTTTCTCTTAGCCATACCATTATGTTGTGGTATGTATGGAATAGTGTGTTGCATTTCAATACCTTCATCTCCACAAAATAACTTAAACTCATTCTTCACATACTCTCCTCCATTGTCAGTACGAAGGACCTTGATCTTCTTATCAGTGAAATTTTCTACAGAAGATCTAAAAATTTTTAAATATTCAAAGACTTATGATTTTTAATTTAGGAAATATACCCAACCGAATCTCGAATATTCATCTATGAATATTAATATGTATCTTGCATTATTTAGAGATATGTGAGGGAGACGTCCTAATATGTGACTATGAATCAACTCAAGAGGAGATGAGGCTCTCTTTTCCTTTCCTTTTTCAAACTTATGCTCTAGATGCTTACCAATCAAGCAAACTTGACAGGTGTCTTTAGCAAATATGATGTTTGGAAGGCCTTCAACCATTTTTTGATTGTGCATTTCTTGCGAATATTGGTTGTTGAGGTTCCCAAACCTATCATGCCAAAGTCTGCTTACTTCATTTGCATGATTAAGAAGTGCAATTTGTGTTGAGTAAGGAAAGAAATGAGAGAACTCATAGATTTCGAAATGGTGATCTACAATTCCTTGTGTAATGATTTTTCCAAAAGAGATATCTTGAATCTCAACTTCATTAGGAGTAAAAAATACTTTCTTTGGAACTCTTGTATGTGTCATTTGATAGATTGAAATGAGGTTGGATGCCAAGGTAGGAACATAGAGCACATCATTGAAGTATCCATGATCAAGATTGATCCTTCCAATTCCTTTTGAAGGAACTTCTGAATCATCTCCCATTAGGATGGAAGGCCCAACAGTGGGTTCAAATTCTGAGAAGATATCTCTAGATGCATACATGTGTCTGGAGGATCCAGAATCTATGATGAAGGAGGATGCATTCAAAGGGCCATCCATGAGTGCATGACACCTCTCTTTATCCTCTGATTTAGAATAAAATTCTTTCCTCTTGGCACCCACAGGTAATAGAAGGTTGCTTTTCTCTAGAAGTTGAGCCATGAGATAAATTGTCTACTTCATGCAAGCACTTTCTGGATGAAAACCTATGTTGCAATATGGACATTTGGTCTTCTCCTTTTGATTTTTTTTGCCTCTCTTGGAATTCAAAGTTCCCTCTGACTATTTGGGAGACTCCTTTGGATTCTTCTCATTCTATTTCTTCTCCTTTACTTTATGCTTTCCTTTACCATTAGCATTATTTCCTTCTCCTGCACCAAGAGATTGATCCCTTGATTTTTTTTATGAGTCCCATCTGCACCAATTTTTCTTGCTCCTTTGTGAGAGACAAGATGAATGCATATAAAGTGGGAATTTTCGAATTTGGGATGGATAAATTTGTTGTTTTGAAGGTGGATACAACAACATAATAGTCTGATCCCAATTTTGAAAGAATGGAAAGAATAATATGCTTATCTTCCTTCTCAATTCCACATAGTTTTAGCTGCACAACCAAGTTCTTGAATCTTGTGAAGAAATATATGATGGATTTGAAGTTGTTGGGGCTCAGAGAGATCAACTCATTTTTCAATTGATTCCCTCTCAAATCATCATGTTTCCCAAATAAGGATTCAATCTTTGTCCAAACCTCCTTGTGAGTTCTCAGACCAGAGAGATGAAAGATTAGATCCTTGGAAACGCTGACACGCATCAATCCATACAATTCATCAAGCTTGTTTAGATACTTTCCCTTATCTATTGCACCATTAGGTTTGACTTCAACACCCTTGAACACCCTGTAGAGACCTCTGTTGCACATGAAGATCTCCATTTGATCCTTCCATTCAAAGAAATTGAAGGGAGTGAGCTTGGGAATTAAGGATATATCCATTGATGGTGATTGAATGCAATTCTGATGATGGAATAACTTGCAAAAACAATAGTAAAATATCTGGAGGATTGTTACTTAATCTAATGCGCACTACTTTAGGACAATAGGAAATTTTATATGGATCCTTCACACCTGGCTAGACCTCAAAGGATTTCTCCACTGAATTCAATGCAATGGAACCAACATTTGTTGTGGAAACCTAGATGCTTTTGGTGCACTATTGAAAGTAGCTTCTCAACCTAAGCTCTCACAAGATCTAATACCATGTGAAATTCCACAGGATTATATCACTAATATTGAACAATTCTCACAAATTCACAATGTTATTACTGAGAAGAATTAGAAAAAAACATTGATCAATTTACTCATAAAACTGAAACTCAGATGAAAAAATATTGTTGATACATTCTTTAGCAATAAGTTGTAAATCGAAATGGGTTACAATACAATGAATTCAATATCCTCTAATGGGATTCGAATTCACCTCAAGTGGCAGGCTTAGTTTACATTGGAACCATCACCCGATAAGGTCTAGTGGCCACTAATGATCAATGGTCAGTCAACTGAGTTAGAACTGAGTATGAATGAGTCATCTGGGCACCAAAATACGAAAGGAAACTCCAAGGGGGTGCATATCTGATTGATATTGGTAAGAAAGGGCGTTGCTGCACTTAGTAGCAGTGAAACTAGGTGTAGCCGTCAGTTAACTCAACAATTAAGGGGAAAATGCATCCCAAATCCTGGAACTAACTGTGTAGACTCCTAAAATCATGCATGAGGGAGCATTTTAACTCTGTTGATGTAAAAAATGTAGTATGAGTGGATAAGAGGGCTAATGATGACCTAAATGAAGCCTCAAGGGCCCTAAAGTAAGGACTGGGTGCTAGGAGACTCAACTGCCAATGCATGGATGCATGGGGTGCTGCATGGAATGCATGCATGCATGCATTTAACCAAGATAATATAGTGAGAATATTCCAACATTTTCTTCTATATGAGAGATCCAGGCCGTCGTCAAGACAACATCTATATATTTATGTACTTAATTTTTTTTATTAAAAGTCATTAAATAATAATCTTTGATATATTTAATGTATCCAAAAGAATCAATTGAGTAATACTGATTTGTTTTTTGTTGCTCCATGTAGAGGACCACCTTTATGGATTCACTCCATTCCAATTCTCTATTGCTTGGCCATGAAACTGTTTCCCCGATGATGTCCCCATGGTACATCCACTAATTCCTTCCTCCTAACCTTGTAATTCACATACAAGAGTATAATTGCAATTATTTTATCGTAACTTTCGTCTTGTCGCTTTCTAAATAAATAAATAAACAAATTCAAAAAATAAATAAATATGAATTTAATTTACATGCATGATCATGAACCTCCTCACCGTGCTATGAGTGAGTCAATGGATTTGGCCATCCTATGAGGCATTGGCCACCATGTTGCCGAACCGATGCTCATGAGATGGCCTGGCTAGTAGGGGACGGGGTGCCTAGAAACAAACACCAATTAATTATTAAACACATGTACATGCATACAATAATTTTTACTTCTATATTAATTGGGATGAGAGGCCCTTTATACATATCAAGTGAGTGAGATGTGTCATGTCTATCACATGTTGGATTCGAAAAAATATTATAAAGAAAAATTATAAAACCAAGAACATGTTGAATCCAAATTTAAATTAACTAAATTGCAAACCACATTTATATAAATGTATATCAAATTTCAATTTAAAATTCCATTCATTTAAACCTAAGAAATTTCATGTATGTGTGTGTGTGTGTGTAATCTAAATAAAAATTTGATAAATACATTACACAAATTCAAAAAGTTACTTATCACCTATTTATATACCTTTACTTAAAACTTACTACTACAGAACAATTATGTGTGCTCGTTGCAATTTGATTTGATACAAAAATAAATTTATGAAGGATATCACACACACACACACAGATACAGTTCAGAACAAAACACTTTTGTATCTATAATATTAATAAAGTAAATACAATATTAAAATAAACGCGGGAAACTTTATATGGATTGCACTAATCCAATGGCATGGTGGACTTTGTAATGGATATTTCTCTTAATTTTTTCTTTTGATTCTAATGTATGTTCGAAAGTGTATTCTTAAGCAAATAAAACATCTATTTCAGGCTAAAACAAAATTTCTTGAAATAATGTGTACAAGACATCTATTATAATCCCCTAGTACAAATTTGTAATTCCTTGAACAAAGAATATGGTTCAATATATATATATATATATATATATATATATATATATCTTAACTACGGATATACCAAGCGTACAGATGGATCAAATCTATTTCTTAACTATGGATCTACCAAGCGTAGAGATGGATCAAATCTCTTGAGGTGCAACCTTTACTCAATTTTAGAAACATGAAAATGGTTTACACATCAAGGGATTTGATCCCTTTCGGCCCTTGGTAGAGCCACAATTAAGATGGATCTATGCTAGTTCAATTAAAAAAAAACTATGTGTATATAATTTAATTATGAGTTTGCTCGTGACGTGGGGAGGGTGCTACAGTAGCAGATCATCCTGATGATAAAAACTAGTAGAGGGAAGAACCCTTCTTTCAAGAATAATTGGCATGAAACAATGAAGAAAAATCATATATATATGTCATTCTCTCAATAAAATAGTGGTTTGATGTTTTGATGTTCACACGAACCTCATGATGTTCTAATGACGGTGACAATGATGATGAGGATGATGAAGCAAACAATTAGGATGGTGTAAGTACATCACAATTTTTTCATGATTATGTATCTTATGTAAAATAGGATGAAACCTATATCTCATAGACACTAAAAAATGTTTCTACACATCTAGGGTCAAGAGAAATGCGTTGAACTATTACAAATGACCTATTGGAATGATCATTGGCCTTAGAATATGGATAGGGAAAGAATCGAGAGGAAATAACACTAGGTATCAGTTTTAGGAAATAACATGATCAATAGAAGAAACCAAAATCAAGTACATGTACTGTAGACTACCACATATGACCTCTTAATAGGTCCACAGATGATCACATATGACCACGTAGGTCCTAAATTAATCTTTCATGGCATCTAAGACAAAAAAAACACCTTAAACCAACACACGTGACATTCCAAGAGAATCCATCACAACTTATTGGATACATTAACACTATTTTATTTTTTGAGAACCAGGTATATTTAACTTTGACTATAATCCTAGAATTTCAAGTAATATGTATTTTTTTCTATTGAAAATACACACACACACACACACAAAATCTAAATTTAAATTATAAAGCATAATTTTAACAAAATAAATCTAAATTATAAACAACAGTTAAAGAACAAAATTTAAATCTAAATTATAAAACACAATTAAAAAAATTAAATCTAAATTAAATTATTAAATAAACAAAACTATGTAAATGTATATTATAAAACACAATTAATGAAAAAAAAATCAAATTGTTTTTAAAATACACTAACTAATTCAAAAAATATATAATTTGTTAAGGGTTTAAGATTTTTTACCCTATCTTGTCATCGGGAGGCCATGGAAACAACAAAGGCTCCTTGGTGGTGGTTGTTGCTAAAGAGTTGACTATGGGTTGAGCTCACAAACCCTTGGTCAAGCGCCTTTCCATTTCTCAATTGATATTTTAAACAATAGCACAGGAGAAAATAAACCACTACGCATTTTATAATAGTTTCTAGAAGCTTGATCGAGACAATAACTCATTTGGCAAATGTCTCGATCTAGGTAATGTCTCTATCAAGACATTAACATTGATCGAGTGATTCTCAAACCCTCGATCAAGACAATATCTTAATTGAGTGTTAACAAAAAGGATCGATCAAGAATTTATGATTAGCTTGATCGGGTGCTTCATTCAGCCCTCAATCGATCATTTGAAATCTCAATCGAGGGCTTAAAAAAAGATCGATCGAGCTCCTTTTTTCAGCCCTCCATTCCTCCACTTGAAAAAAAGCTTTACCCGTCGTCATGGGAACACCTATAAATACATTAACATATATGTAATGAATTTCGAGTAAAATAGATCCCAATCTTTATCAAAATCAATTTTAAGGAAGTGATTTTGTTGCTGAGATTCCCTAACCCATTCCATGGCCAACAAAGTGAAAATCACTATGTATAGAATAAATTCCCCCTATATGAAACATGCCTATACTTTACCCACAATATTCATGGAAACATCCCCCGCCCTGAGTGGCACTACATTAGTGATGGTATCGTAAGAAATAATTAATAATGTTATTGGTCACCATCCTTGGATGGAATTCCTAACAACAATCTCTGGAATGACATTGATCAATCCTATATTAATGGATTATATTAAATATCCTATGGAAAAGGACCATGAATCCATGTGACTAAAGTAATGTGCAATAGTATCACACATAGACTTGTAGAACTCAAAATGTAGTCCATCAATTCTCGGAGATCTACCATTCTAGATATAGCTAAGAACTACAAATTATTCACTCTTTATGAAATTTGTATCGAACCTATCAGAATAAACAACAAAGATCTTATGTGGAACCACCGTGTAGCAAGCATTCCTAGTAGAATCTAAAACCTCTATCTTTAGATAAGTATAATTTTTTTTTTATTTTTTATTTTTTTTTCTGAAAAATGATCACCAAACATACCTTATATCTCAATGGGATCCTCCTCAAGTGAATCGTCTTCTCAAAGGAGTCTTTATTTGAAATTTGAAGAAGAAATTTGATCCATCATCACCCTCGTGATTTGATTGTAACTTGACATGGACCTTCGAACCTATAGCTATATAATTGTCCCTATGCACCAAAAGATCTAAGTGCACTACATACTCTTGAAGGACAATGTTATGCAGATCCTCCTCAAGGAGGCCATGAATCTCGTCCAACTTCATCCTAGGGTCTTGAAGTTTGTTTCTACACTTTCAAGCAATCATATGACGCCATCTATGCGTTAGTTTGATAGTCCTTTGAATGGATTCATCCCGCCATACCATCCAACCCCTATCCCCTACCGAACAAGGAATAAGTTTCCAAACACGATGGACTAAAGAAGAGAAATAAAGGAAATTAAAATGAGAAAAATTATCATGAACAAGGGAGATGTATTTGTTTCAATCAAATGACCCACCAAACTAGAAGTTTGAATGGGAAGATGATCTAAGGTAGTTGTCTCCTTCATCACATCAATCCTCGATTAAATTATCCCATAAAACTAAACATCCACCTAAGGTCCATATGCCCTATCAATTCTCGCATCAGGCCTCTCCTTCCCATGATTAGAATTGGAGCAAGTGAACCAACCTCTATAGTGCATCTATTTCCCCCCAATTAGGATCAAATATTTCAAGGCTAGGCTTGCAAATTTACCATGCCTACTTCTCCACACCCCACACCACTAAACCTAAGCCACCACCATGATAACCAACCAATTCCACCATGTTAAAGTCACCACCCACTATCTATTATGCATCTAATAAAGAAGAAGGAAACCAAGTTTCCAAAGGTAGGTTTGTGGAACTCATGTGAGGAACATACATCTCACAAAATCCAAGCACTATCACATGTATCAAAAGAGTAACCTATATGTTAAAGTTATTTGGGTGACAACAATATAATGTAATGAAGTTCCAATATAATGTAATGAAGTTCTATAATAAATTTGATGTATACCACTCCCTCGCTCGGGTGATGTAGGGTTTTAGAGTGTGAAATGGGTTCACCCTATGCACAAGGATGAAAGGATGTAGGAGTTGGTCCTCCTCACCACATAATAGAATTCAACTTTCACATAGGCTTGATATGGCCCTTCATCTATCATGCTCAACAATAACTACAATTAAAATGATTCTCCAACTAGGCAACTCACCTTGCAATGGGTACGACAACTCATCTTCTGTCTTAAATAGCCTCACTTCTTTCCATCCTTTTGGTCTCGGTCTTAGCTAGGATTTACACACACATCATAATCTACACTTTGTACTTACATACAACATGCAGTCAACTTTCTTAGTATTACTCTAACTATACACACTTCTTCTTGTCATCACTCAAGCGTCTTCCTCTCTTCTTTGTTCCTCTCTACTCAAAACCTCTCCCTCGGAGGATTCTCACTTCTTTGTTCCCCCTTCTTGGGATATCCTCTTCCTCCTCTCCTCTGTCCTTTTCTATTTCTTGGGGACTTATATCCCTCTCTTTATCCTCTGCTTCTTCTTCTATATTGCTCCTCTCGAGGCTCCTTTCTCTTTCTAGAAAATTCGAGTTGTTCGCTAATCCCTGGCTCGGTTCTCTCGTCTCTTTACATTATTACGTCATAATGACGAGATCCTCAATCCTCGCACAGACTTGTATCAAGCGTATGGGTAGCATCCCCTCCTAGATCCTCATCATTACTCTATAGAATCCTTCACAAATTATTTTCCTACAAGATCCTTTGATCATTCCACTTGATTGGGATCCGTGGCTCCTCAATGCATGCATATCTTTGCTTATAAGTTGGCTCCTCCAACGTGATGTCTCGCTCAATCCTCCGACTAGTCACTTTCAATGTGACCAATTTGATGTCGCATTCTCTACCTTCCTGGACTTATCAATAACCTACTATGATGCTTGACCTCTTATGATTCCACTTGATAGATGATGGTTGGGATCAGACCCGATGTCCTTCCTCTACTCCATCAAGTTCTCTCTTCCATTGATCAAATGGATGCATCTGCCTCAAATATCTCAGTGGATGCCTAATATTTCTCCTCCTTGCCTTCTTTTGGAAATCAACATGATTCCATCTTTTGCGGACAACTGCACTATGTATCCGAAACTTCTGATCCTTTGTTGGAATTGCGCTCTCTCCTATCCCTAGCTCTTTGGCTGGATGCTCCTACATCAAT
The DNA here is from genome assembly GCA_027924585.1 of Larix kaempferi. Classification (NCBI taxonomy): domain Eukaryota; kingdom Viridiplantae; phylum Streptophyta; class Pinopsida; order Pinales; family Pinaceae; genus Larix; species Larix kaempferi. Next base: position 5,743,127 of record BSBM01000263.1, read on the forward strand.
AGGGATATAGAGAAGGGACTATCTCCCTGGGCCTTTTGAATTTGTTTAGGGGATGGTGATGCTAATACCATCTTAAAACCACAAAATATAATTATATAAGTGATGCTAATATCATCACCTTAACATCAGGTAATGTAAAGTCCCAAGGGTTAGTTCAATTGGTAAGACGTGGAAACACTCTCTCAGTACGGGGGAGGTCATGAGTTCGAGCCTTGAGTCCTAAAGGGTTAGGCTAGTCACTATTTCTGGCTGTTTGCCATGCACCCTTTCTGCAGGAAAAAAACATTAGGTAATGTAAATAGTGCTAACTTGTTGTGCTAAAACCTTAGTTATTGAAGAAAAAGACCTTCGTATAAATATAAATGAGGATTTATATATTTATGCTGTAAAAGAATTAAGAAGAACCATTTTGATATAAAAGTAAAAGAGAATAACACAAACCAATTTTGTTAGAACGAAAACATATTAGTGTGATTGATTCGATTGGCAGGTAATTGCAATGCCATATTTATAGAGCAGTGAATGCTTCAGTCCAGGCCCGCCAATGTTGGAACAATTAGGAGTCCACCATAACAACCTTTTTCGTCTTTCCTTTGATTCAACTCCTTTTTGTTGGTATTAATTGCAACCATCTACCGCTATTTGGAGCGAACTCTTATTTATTGCAGATTAATTTTTGAAGTATGTATCTAGATATGTAGAGACTCTAGAAGTGACACGCCATACCTCTTGGGAATGGAGAACTGCCTGCCCAGGGCATACTTATTGTATTTTCTCATTTTTGATGTTAATGCGAAGAAGATATACGCGACTTAGCTCTGTTTTGAGGTGGATCGATTAAAGTGTTGTAGCACTGTGTTACATTCTGTTCATGCTCTGTTTTTCAGGGTTTTGCTCCTCTGTCCCCTTTATTGTGGTATCAGAGCAGGTGTTAGTGGGAGTCTGCAACTTGGAGCTATGTGAAGGTCGTGCTGCCTGTAGTCTCTTTCGCGCGTGGAGCATGAGGTTGCTTGGTCCCTGTCTCGTTCAACCTCCACAGGTTGGTATTTAGAGATTTGTAAGCTCATTTCTCTAAAAAATTAACTGGTCGTGCTCCCAGAGCCATCTCTCGATCTCCCTGCGAGCTATTGTGTGAAGAATACACACAGGCTTAGGCTTGGCACCGCTGCCCTCCATGAGATCCAATAGTACCAGAAGAGTAACGTGTTGTTGATTAGGAAATCCCCTTCCAACATCTAGTAAGAGAAATCGCCCAGGTTCCAGTCCTTTGCCGTGGCTGCACTCCAGGAGGCAGCGGAGGCATATCTGGTGGGTCTTTTTTTATTGAAGACACCGATCTCTGCACAATCCACGCCAAGAGGATTTCAACTGTGCCCGAATATATCTAGCTCTCACTGCATCCGTGGAGAGAGGATCATTTCCCACTGTTGCTCAGTGGAAGGAGCCGTGTAGGCTTGAAATAGTGAACCATTTGGAACCAGCAAGGAAGCCATGGAGGAATATTGAAATAGAGTACTCTACCTACAATTGCAAAAGAAGAAATTTCAGAAATCCTGAGCCATGGCATCGAGCAGTATGGGAGCACAGCCTCGAATTCCACCTTTGACTAGTAAGAACTATGACTTTTGGTCTATAAAAATGAAAACCCTTCTCTGTTCACAAGATTTGTGGTATTTAGTTCAGAATGGGTATATATAGAACCCCCTGATGAGGCAGCTTATTTGGCCTTAACACAAGCACAGAAAGATTTGTTGAAAAGCAACAAGAAGAAAGATGCTAAGGCACTTTCTCTCATCAAGCAAGCCATGGATGATTCGATTTTTCCTAGAATAGCATCAGTAAGAAAATCCAAAGATGCATGGGACATCTTAGACACCGTTTATCAGGGTTTAAGTAAGGTGAAGGTTGCTAAATTACAAACCCTCAGGAAAAATTTTGAAAATCTGCAAATGAATGAGACATAGACTGTAGATCAATTTCATAATCACCTAATGACAATAGTGAACCAGATGAAAACCCATGGTGAACAAATTTATGACCAAAAGGTGGTGGAAAAGGTATTAAGAAGTTTGCCCAGCAAATTTGATGTTGTTGTTGTGGCAATTGAGGAGTCAAAGGATTTGACTCAGCTCTCCATCGATTAGTTAATGGGATCCCTGTTATCCCATGAGTCTAGGGTAAACAGAAACTCAAACTTCTCACTTGATACTGCCTTCAAGACACAGTTAACAGTTGGAAGAGGAAGAGGAAGGGCATTCTATAGAGGCAGGGGTATATTTCAAGTTCAAAGAGAAAAATAATCGAATATAAATAGGACTGGTAGGTATGTCCAAAACCCAAATCCAGGAAACTTCAGAACCACAACTAATAACTTTTATCAACAGCAGAATCAAAGAATTGATAAATCCAAAATTCAGTGTTTCTATTGTAAGAAATTTGGGCATTATGCTAGGGAGTGTAGAAAGAAGGAAGCAGATGCCAGAAAGCAATCTGCAAATCTAGTTGAGAATTCAGAAGATAAAACTGATTCAGTTCTTATTACTTGCAATGTTGCACAAGAGAATCCAAATGATGTATGGTTTCTAGACAGTGGCTGTAGCAATCACATGTCTGGCAACAAGGAGGTGTTCACTGATCTAGATAGTTCGGTACAGTCTGAAGTGAAGTTTGGATATGATAATAAAGTGTCAGTCAATGGCAGAGGTACGGTTAATGTATTTGCAAAAAATGGAGAGAAAAGGCATATTAATGATGTGTATTTTGTACCTGGTCTGAAATGCAATTTAATCAGCATTGGACAACTAATGGAGAAAGGTTACAAGGTAATTTTCAACCATGACACTTGCACAATTCTTGACAAGAATCCTAGAAAAGGGTTGATTGCAAAGGTTAAAATGACTAAAAATAGAATGTTTCCACTTACATAAAAGAGTGAAATTCAGAATTATGTGAATCTATATAAAGTTCAAAGTTTGGATCAGTCTTGGCTTTGGCACTTGAGATATGGACATTTGTATTTTGGGGGATTAAGTTTATTACAGAAAAACCAAATGGTTAGAGGGTTGCCACCAATTGAACAACCAGCAAGCTCATGTGAGAGTTGTATCTTAGCAAAACATCATAGAGAAGCTTTCCAGGTAGGCACTTTGTATCGAGCAAAAGAACCTCTGGAGATAGTTCATACAAATTTGTGTGGACCAATGTAGAATCCATCATTGGCTGGAAATTTATACTTTCTAACCTTTATTGATGATTACAGCCGGAAAACATGGGTATATTGTGTTAAACAAAAATAAAAAAACTTTTGAAGTGTTCAAGAATTTTAAAACCTTGGTTGAAAAGAAAAGTGGAAAGTTCATCAAAGTGTTGACATCTGATAGAGGAGGCAAATACAAATTGAATGAATTCATGGAATTTTGTAGAAATCATGAAATTAAGAGGCAGTTTACAGCTCGGTATACACCACAGCAGAATGGTGTGGCAGAAAGGAAAAATAGGACAATTATGAATATGGCAAGAAGCATGTTGAAGGCCAAACATTTGTCAAACGAGTATTGGGCAGAAGCAGTTGCATGTTCAGTCTACATTTTGAACAGGTGTCCCACAAAAAGTGTGAGGAATAAAGTACCTGAAGAAGCTTGGAGTGGCAAGTGTTGCAATGTCTCACATCTTAGAATATTTGGGTGTGTGGCTTACTCCCATGTACCTAAAGAAATTAGAAGGAAGTTGGATGATCGAAGTGAAAAATGTATCTTCATTGGGTACAGTGAGCATTCTAAAGCATATAAACTCTATAATCCTATTACCAAGAAACTGATTGTAAGTAGAGATGTAGAATTTAAGGAAGAGGAATCATGGGATTGAAGTATTGATGAAATAGTTACACATGGAGTAGCTTTACCTCATGTTGAAGATGATGAAGAAGATGTACATGATGGACAACAAATTCCACATTCATATGTACTTGCACATGTACTAGCATCCAGCACACCAGGAAGGAGCTCAACAGACATTAATTCACCTCAAGCAAGAACACCAAGAAATTTCATACAAGAAGAAAAACCTAGACTTGAGGCTAGCATACATCAAGTTCACAAGTAAGTGATGAATCTGATCCTACATTAGCATAATTGAGATCTAGGATTAGAGGACAAAAATCTAGAAGCCTAAGAGAAATCTATGAACAACATGATGAAGAACTGGATTTGAATTCAAATTTTGCGTTATTGGCGTATCAACAAGTTAATTTTGAAGAAGCAATTAAGGATGTTGCATGGATAAAAGCTATGGATGATGAAATAGATGCTATAGAGAGAAATGAAACTTAGGAATTAGTAGATTTACCTGATAGAAAATACTGCATAGGTGTAAAATGGATCTATAAAACAAAATTGAATGCTGATGGAAAGGTTGAAAAACACAAGGCTAGGCTTGTGGCACAAGGCTTTAGTCAACAACCCGATATAGATTATAATGAGACTTTTGCACCGGTAGCAAGACTTGACACAGTTAGACTTGTTTTAGCTATTGCAGCACAAAATAATTGGAATGTATATTAGATGGACGCAAAATCTGCATTTTTAAATGGACATTTAGAAGAGGAGGTTTATGTAAAACAACCAATTGGGTATGAAATAAGAGGATGTGAAGATAAAGTTTACAGGCTGAAAAAGGCATTATATGGGTTGAAGCTAACACCTAGAGTGTGGTACAACATAATAGAATCATATTTGATGAGTAATGGATTCAATAGATGTGCTAGTGAGCCTACACTATACACAAAATCAAATCAGCAAGGTAAAATCATGATTGTATGCTTGTATGTTGATGACTTAATTTTCACTGGAAATTTGTCTATAGAAGCATTTAGAACAGCAATGAAAATAGAGTTTGAAATGACAGATTTGGGAATGATGAAATACTTTCTTGGAATTCAAGTTGATCAATCTGAAAAAGGGTTTTTCATATGTCAATCTAAGTATGCTAAAGATGTATTAAGAAGAGTTCGAATGCTTAATTGTAAACCAGTGTCAACACCTATAGCAACAAGAACTAAACTAAGTAAAGAGGACAATGAACCTTTTGTGGATCCAACTCAATTTAAGAAATTAGTTGGAAGTTTGATGTATCTAACACCAACTAGGCCAGATATCATGTTTGCGGTGAGCTTAATTTCCAAGTAGCAAAAAGAATTTTAAGATATGTTTCAGGAACAATGAATTATGGAATTTTGTATTCAGCAGGTTCAGATTTCAGATTAACAGGCTACACAGATAGTGATTTTGCAAGCAGTATAGATGACAGGAAAAGTACAAGAAGTTATGTATTTAATTTTGGTTCAGGTGCAGTTTCATGGTCATCAAAGAAGCAACCAATAGTGACCATTTCATCAACTGAAGCAGAGTATGTAGCAGCGACGTCAGCAGCATGCCAAGCAGTGTGGATGCAGAGAGGTTTTTCCGAGTTGTTGCATGAACAAGAGGATCCAACTGTGATCTTCTGTGACAATAATTCTGCAATTGCATTGTCAAAAAATCAAGTATTTCACAAAAGGAGCAAGCACATAGATACTCGATATCACTTCATCAGAGAACCTATTAACAACAAAGAAATTAACTTGAAATTTTGCAGGTCAAAGGAACAGCTAGCAGATATATTTACTAACCCTCTAGCAAAGGAGTTTTTTGAGTTTCATAGAGAGAATCTTGGCATTGTTAATGGTGTATCTGTATGACTATAGTTATAGGTTGGATATCATAATTTTGTCAATGATATATCCTATTTTGTTTTTTTGGGGGGTTGCAATTAAGGGGGAGTTTGTTGGTATTAATTGCAACCATCTACCGCTATTTGGAGCGAACTCTTATTTATTGCAGATTAATTTTTGAAGTATGTATCTAGATATGTAGAGACTCTAGAAGTGACACGCCATACTTCTTGGGAATGGAGAACCGCCTGCCGAGGGCATACTTATTGTATTTTCTCATTTTTGATGTTAATGCGAAGAAGATATACCTGACTTAGCTCTGTTTTGTGGTGGATCGATTAAAGTGCTGTAGCACTGTGTTACATTATGTTCATGCTCTGTTTTTCAGGGTTTTGCTCCTCTGTCCCCTTTACTTTTTCACTGCCCGATTTCTCCATTTCAGCTTGGTTTTCGCTGCTTGGTTTCTCCATTTCCATCCCCAAACCACTGATTTGTGCAGGCACTGGAAAAATATCGTCCTGTTCAAATAAAACGAAGCAGCCATTTAAAACCAAAAAGCCAAAAAGATGTATATCTATTAGGGTTAGGGTAGGGAACGGAATTTTTAGTTCACCTCGTCTTCGTCTTCGGCATCTTTCTCGCCATCGTCGAAGAAATATACATTGTTTTTCTCTGCCTCATCAAGAATTTTATTCCACTCCTTTGCACATACATCAACCACTTTAAAATTTCATGAAATTTCACTTCAAAATTCACAGTAAAATGATCGATTATATAAGCATACCTTGCCGAGTCATGTTCAGCAATAATAATATCAATCTGCAATTTGTTGTCATCTTTCAACCAAATAACTTGCTATTTGTTCCGATCTCTCTACCGAAGCAAGATTCGGGGAGTTGGATGAGGGTGACAGAAGTGAACCTGAACGCTGAAACAGGAAGTATTGATGTGGGCAAGACTGGGTCCAATGAAATATATAGGGAAGCAATAGGAGAAACCAAACAGAGGATGGTGTCTCTAACGGTCGTATTTACGTTAGATTGACTGAAAGTAATTTGAAATTCCAACAAAAGTTCTGACCTTCAAACGGGGTATGCTGTTAAACAGCCATTACGGTTAGCATTTTGAAGTTTTGATCTGCTTCTAGCTGGAGCATTGACAACTTTAAATGGTCATACCTTCCAATATATCGCTAATTCTAAAACGGCCCCCAACTTGTGTCTACTCTTCTTTGAATCTCAAACAATAGTAGGTTAGATATGTTGCTTAATGACATTGGCCCATATAATAAAATTTATTCATCCACTATAAATTGGAAAATATAAATATGAAAATATAAATATTTATAGGTGAAATTATATTATATTATTTGTTTTAATTATAGAAATTTCAAAATGAAGTAAGAGATTAAGGAAAAGTTAAGAAATGATATTTTTTTTTAATTATTAATAAATTCAAAGTTATAGTTTTGCGGAATAATTTGATTTTTTTTTAAAATCTCATAATTTTTTTTTAAAATTTTGGTTACAATTGTCAAACTCTGAAATTTAGGGTGTGCTCAAAGGTTTTTGATGGTGTTGAATCCATTTCCATCATTAAAATATAGTTAAATTTAGATTTTGCAAAATAAAAATTGTCGGATTCGGATTCTTTCGAAATCAAATCATCAAATTGTTAGACAACTCCTTATAATTTAATTTATTAATGATAATTTTAACCATAAATTCGATTATTAAAAAATTGACTCATTTTAAAATAGTTTCTATTATTTAAAATAAATAAATAAATTAGATAACAAATAAATTATATCATAAAAAGCCCATTTGTCCACCAAAACCCATCAACTTTGTACATAATGACTTTGATCATCATCTTACAATCGCTTGCTTAAACATATTCACTCCATAAACAAATATTCAAATTGATTTAAATAAACTCTAGTAAGCTTAAATCCATCTTTAACTTAACTTCCAAGGATTCTAAACATGGGATGCAAATCTCTTTATGATTAAAAAGATATATCATAAAAAGCCAATCTGTCCACCAAAACTCATCAACCTTGTACCTAATGACTTTGATCATTACATCTTACACTCGAGTATTCACTCCATAAACAAATCTTTGACCATTCAAATCGATTTAAATAAACTCTAGTGAGTTTAAATCCATCTTTAACTTAACTTCCAATAATCCCAAACATGGATACAAATTTCTTTACTATTAAAAAAATTTAAAGTAATGGTTGATTTGAGATATACATGTGGACATATATGTATTTATGTATATGTGTTACTATATCCATTCTATTTGATATGTACATTTTAGTAAAAACGATTGGAGATTATTTTTCTTTAATTGTTGATATAATTTGGTTTGGTCATTATAATTTTGTATATAATATTATATTTAGAAAAATAAAATTCATATTGTTTAAATGATTTGGATACGTTAGTGAAGTGTGAGGTTTTTTTCTATTTTGGGAAGGTTAAATTTGTCACGGCTTAGCTCAAAGCTATGGGTCACCTTGAAGTAGTGGGCATGGGTCACTTTCATGGGTCACCTTGAAGTGGTGGTCTAACTAACCACACTCACACAGATTGTCTTAATGATGTTATGATCCATGCACACATAAGTTGATGAAAGCACACTCCCTTATACTTCAATTTAACATGAAGTCCCATTAACATGATTGGTTTCTTGGAGAGTAGTTTAAAAATTCTATGATTTGAGTTGGAATAGAAACAAAAAAAAATTAATAGTAACCGAAAGTGAAATTTCATTATGATAACAAAATTAAACAAGAAATTAAGAAAAGAGGGAAGAAGGAGGAAATAAAAGGAGGGGGAGAAAAAGAGAAAGGGGCTTTTGGCATTTGTTGGGGAGCTGAGAGAGAGGGAGAGGAGCAGAAGGAGGCTGTCACCAAGAGGAAAAAAAGGAATCAAGCACTGGCATAGGGTTAATTTTTGGGGGCTCGGGGGTCTCATTCATTGGATGGGGATTGGTTGGGTGTAGTCGAGGTAAGTAGGGTTCCTATCTTAGATCTTTTTTTTTTTCAAATTTGTTTTTCAGTTTTTCTTTCATATTTGTTTGATTTGTTATTCTGTTGGTTTTTTGGGTACTACAATTTGGTATCAGAGCTTCATGTTCAAATACTCAGCAACCTTAAGGGTCACAACCACCTAGTTTTCATTATTCCAAAAATTTTAGTTTGCCTCAATGTTAAACAAGAAATTTACAATAAACCTGAACTATTTTAATACCATGGGTATTGAGATTTGAACCCAAATCTCTTGCTGCAGAACAAGTACCTTTGTTAGACCACACTTAAAAACCCTCGACATATTTCATGGATAAACAACCCGAACCCAAATCTCTTCCTGGAGAACAAGTACCTTTGTTAGACCACACCCAGAAACCCTCGACATATTTCATAGGTAAACAACCCAAAACCCCTATTCTTATCTTTTGTCCTCAAATCCGAAATGGCTCTATTCCGGCATTCACTACTACTGCAACATCGTCCATTGCACACCAAAGACCATCTTTGACAAAGACAAAGACCATCTCCAACAAATACCAAGACTATATGTTTTCTCTTCTATCGTTATACTGTGAATGTCTCTTTCCTTCTCTCATGAATCATCCATCATCTGCAGCATCATTGGTGCATTACTTTAGGTTCTTTCCACTGTTAATATTTTCTAATAACGTTTTTTTCCAAAAGTTCCCCGATGTGTGTAAGTTCGTAGAGGAGCAACCACTAGCATCAGTCTCCAGTTTCTTGCTCTATTATGCTTAAATACTACACGAAAGAATTTAAAATTTTGAACTTCAATGACCATGTCTTTTTCCAACGACCTTGGTTCGAGGCTCTTGTGATGGGATTCTTCACATTGACCCAGCAAATATATGCTTTTCCAGATCCAATTTGTGCATACGCAAAGAAGCAGACCTTCTACCATCCAATGCATTGTGCAAGCTAAGAAATATGAAAAAAGAAAATAAATAAAAATAAAATAATATATATATATATATATATATTTCTTCCGGGGTCACCTGAGGACTAAACCTTTTATCAAAGGAGAAAGAATACGTATGTCCATGCCGGGGTTGAAGAAATTCAATATTACATGCAGTTGAATCTGTTGAGGTAGGATATTGAACTGCAGGAAATTCTGAAAAAGACCAGTCATCATTGGGAAGCATAGGGCACATTGTATCAAATAGTCTACTGTTATCTTTAAGTTCCTCGATGGAATTATGTAACTTTCTTCTTAGCTGCTCTCTGTTTAAACCCCTCCAGCATTGATTTCTTTGTTAAAAGTATCAATTGATCAGTCTAGGGTGTGATAGCCAAGACCTACACGATAAACTTCCAAATTGATCATTAATCCACAACCAGTTAGTCGGTCGACCTTTCAATTTTATCTCTCCATAGGCACCATTTGTTCAAGCATGGAAATCATTAATTAGTAATTTCTAGGTCTCAGAACCGAATTTCTAAGTTCCGATTCCTAAAGCCAAACCCATCGCCAAACAATAATCCCATGGACAAGACCGTGAGGCATAACTCAGCAGTGTGCATCCATGTATTTTTCCCATGTTACTGATAAGTAATCCGTACTCTATTAATCACCCTCGCTTTACTCTATTAATAACTCATTACTGAGTGCCGAGCCTAATTGTGAAGGCCCAATCAGTTAGATACATTACCCACCATCCCAAGCACGAGTCGTAGAAGTGTTTGCACTAATCATTAATTATTTACATAATTATTTAAAAGTAATAATACACTTCAGAACGTATTTTCACTCGACATAAACGTCCATGTCAATGGGCTGCAGATTTGCAGTGTTAAGCTAAACGTTAGAATAAATTGAGGTGCTAGGAAATCAATGCGTAAAGCTAAACGTTACCAATACTTATGTTCATTTTTTAGAGTATGTATCTTCCACTATACACCGAGCCCGGATACTGTAGTTATTGTAGTCATCTTAGGTATCGACTTGTGAAGGATTTCAAGGTTAAAACTCCTATATTCATAGATGGGGGTAGTTACATATGCTTCAGTGATGGTAACTGTCAAGAGGAGGTGAGCGCACTCTCTCGAGTTCGCACGAGGTGTTGTTCTTAGGGCTGGGTGAATAACGCCTTAGGCAGACAGACAATTATCCTGGCAAGAGATCGATCCCAAAGGAGGTATGGTAAGGCTTTCTTTTTAAACGAAAAAGGAGAAGGATTCAGAATGGAGGAGGGCGGATATCTAGATGAAGATGTTCAAAATATGGGCAGAGACATAAACACAAGAGTTACAAGCACGACTGGCTGAAGTACTTATCTCATATTACACATTAGTATATATATGTTACATAGTTTGACGGTTTAAGGAAATACCAAACCGATCTTAGAACGATAACTTAATGTAACTAACACACTTAACTAATGAGATTATTATTTCTAACATTCCCTCTTAATCTCAAGGGTTACATTCTTACTAAACACAACACTCCCTCGTAATTATGATACTCTAAAACATCTAAAATGGAGATCTCACAAATGCAAATGCTTGCTGGTATGTTGTAGTCTTCCTCTTGCCTTGCTTAAGAAAGTATCTTCATTCAACTGATCTTTGTGATTGACTATTGCCTTCCTTTCAAAAGTATCTTCATTCAACTTATCTTTGTGATTGACTAGATTCTTTGTCGCATTGTGTCTCGACCCATAAATATTCCGCAAACATTTCCATAATTCTTCTACCTCAATGTTCAGCTCTATTCCTTGCAAGTGTATGTTACTTAACTTCATTTCCTGGGGTTCTACAATGCTATTTTCAAATTCTTGAAAATTAATGTTTTCATATTCTTCATCTACTACAATCTTCTTGTTCACGTCTTCACAAATCCTTGGATTTTCTATCCATTCTTCTAGCATTCTCAACTCTTTATCATAATCTGTTGACACTACATCAAAGTGTTGTTCTTCTCTGATAGTACCTACATAATATGCAAACACACACAAATTTTCAGTTCCAAAAACATGAGATGCTTTGGTCTCAGTTGATGCTTCAAGCATCTTTTCCTTCTGTAGAAATGGACTCTCCAAACACTCTACAAAATCTTCTTATTGTTTCTCATCAAATACTGCTACATGGGCAGTTTTATCTTCAATCGAATTGTCATCAACAAACTTTGTTCGCTTCACTAAGTTAATGTTATCGGCAATATCTATTGCTGGATTCACCAAAGTTTCTTTATTATCAAAGGCTTCTATAATGGCATCTTTATCATCCACTTCATTATTCACTAAAGTTTCTTCATCATCAAAGGCTGCTACAATCAATGGGATTCACCTTCATCTCCATGCTCTATGGCACACACAATTTCTTCAATATTCTTCTCGTCTACTTCTTTATCAAGGAGTTCTTCAACTTTCTTGTATTCGTCTTCTTTCTTTGCTTCAAACACAAAAACTTATTCTAATGTACCAATATGCTGCAAAGTATTAATGTTTCTTTTCTTTTTACTGTACCTCATCTCTAAAGCATCCCAAAAAGATTTTGTACTAACTACTTGACGAAGTTTATAGAAAACACAATAAAAAACGTTTTTATCCACTGGTGTATCTACGTAGTGGGATTCACCTTCCTCTTCATGATTTATGGAAACTTTATCATCCACTTGTGTATCTACACAGTGGGATTCACCTTCATCTCCATGCTCTATGGCACACACAATTTCTTCAATATTCTTCTCCTCAAAGCTTTTGTACTAACTACTTGACGAAGTTTATAGAAAACACAATAAAAAATGTTTTCATCCACGCAAATATTTCATTTTATTTGCCCAAATTTCATAATCCATACCTGAGAAAAATGGCAAAATCGGCATTGATCTATTCAATATTTCATTGATCTCTTCATCTTCATTAGGTTTATTCTGCTCTCCTCAATTTTTTCTCAGAAACAAATAGCAGCAATTCTTCACACCAAAAGAAATTATTTTCTTTCTCAAAATCAATTGATATTCATCAATATAAGGCTGCTCGTTTTTGTATATGAAGCTGCTCTCACCACACTTCACATAAGGGGCTGCTCTCACCACACTTCACAAAACTTTCTTAAAAATCACCACATTTCACAAAACTTTCTTAAAAATCAATTCCAATTTTTTATCTTCGAAAAAACTTTTTATAATTTTGTTTCACCAAAATATTAGCTTTTCATAATTCTCTTTCACCAGAATATATAAATATATCAAGAAAACTTTTCAAAACTTCAAACTTTTCACCACTGACTTCAAAAATTCATTTTAACCCATATATATAAATATGTCAAAGAAAAGTTTTCAAAACTTCTTTATAACTCTGCTCAGCTTGCTTTTCTTTATATAAATATAAAATCTTTGTCACCAATCCGCATAATATTCTTTTAATAATTTAAACAAGGTCACCAATCCACATAATCTTCTTTTAATAATTTAAACAACCTTTTGCCAAATAACAAACATATACACTCTTACTCATTCCAAGATTTGCTATCATTATGTGGATGGGGATTTTCCATGCAGATTTTATCTTCTTCGCGGGCTTCTTCAAACAAACACGAACACGAATTTTCCTTTTCATTCAAACTGGATCGCATCTCCACTAATGCAGTTGGAAACTTAACATTTTGTAGCGGGCTTCTCTTCGCTGGACTTCCTCATGGACTTCTATTTCTTCACAACAGCGGAATTCTTCGGCGAGAATTCTTCACAACTTTATTGTCTACGTTGGACTTCTTACCAATGGGCTGCAAAATTTGAATGCAGCTATTTCTGTTTCTAACAGAAAACAATGATCTCATCAACTCTTGCTTCTAACAGATGGAGTTCGAATCGAATTTCTTTTCCTCACAAAAAGTGTTCTTACAACGAATTTTTCTTGCTGGATGGCACTGTCCAATGGCAACGGTTTTCTCAACCTTCTCCAAACAAATCTATTTACACAGATCTGCTCCTGCTTCAACAGGATATTCTCTTAAATCTTTGAAGAGGTTCTCCAGACACTAATCCAATTTTGGATCACCCAAACACTCTAGGTGTAACACCGGCTTCAACAAACTTCAAGAACAGTACCAGTTTTTACGAAAGCAGACTTTCCTCTTCCTGTGCAACAACAAATTCAAAAAAACCTCCAAGGGCTCAACAAAACCTCCAAGGGCTCGACAAAACCTAACTGTTCAACAAAACCTCCAATAATCAAGAAGAGGCTCCTAAATCCATCTTGGATTGACCAACGGATTAACCAAACACTCTGATACCATGTTCAGAATATGGGCAGAGACATAAACAAAAGAGTTATAACAAGCACGAATGATTATAACAAGCACTAATGACTGAACTACTTATCTCATATTACACATTAGTATATATATGTTACATAGTTTGACGGTTTAAGGAAACACCGACTAACCGATCTTAGAACGGAATAACTGAATGTAACTAACACACTTAACTAATGAGATTATTATTTCTAACAGAAGAGAGACACATAGTACTTTGCTCATTGTGTAATGGTACACAATGTCGCGCTAGTAGACAATGCCTCTCTTTCAGTTGCATATTACTAAGAACAGAAGTACCGCTCACATGGAAAGAAGGTCATGTCCTTTGCTTTATGTTTTTCCCTTGTTTGATAACAATAAGAAGGTACCTCTGTCATGGAGAGGAGGAGCGGATATCCTTTCTTTGTAAGTTGTATTCCTTAAATGATTTTATTACATTCCTTTCGTGACGTAACGAATAGATAGAAGAAATATTATATTAATGTCAGGCAGAACACCTCTCTTTTATCAAAAGAAGAAAACATAGGGAGTTAGTGCACAATTTTAGCTGTAGTGAATATGCCAAGGAAGAGAGCGCTGCTCTCCGAGCTTAACATAGAAATAGGTATATACATACGCTAGTGCGCAGTCTCTATCTCAGGGGGAGGGCATATGAATAAATGCAACAAGCAGTTGTAAACTATTGCTATACAGTCTTGTCTTTCTCACCTCTGCGGATGGTAGAGTGTCTCATCTGGCTTATAGCATTACACATTCGATCCCATTTTGTGTAAAATGCGTAAAACAAAAGCACACTACTAATCTCCGAGAATGATCCGAGGGTGTCCCCTTTCAAAACCGATATGTAACTGCCTTAGCTCATGAAGTGGACACCCTAGATTCTACAATTTATCTTATCTTATTTTATTTTATATAATAATTGTTTTTTGATATTTCTTTTTCAATATAATTTTATGTATCTTCCTTTTAAAAGGTCTCTTACCTTTGTATAATAGAAATCTTCATTGGAACACTTGAATATGTTTTTAGTAGTTTTTTTTCACTCACTACTTTATTCCATTTAGCCATTTCATAATAGGATTTTAACTCGTTTGTAATTATAAGAAGAATAAAATACAACCAAATATGCATTCTAAAAAATTTTGTTGTGTTATGACCCTAAACTGATAATTAGTAGTAAGTTTAGAGGAAAATTGATAGAATTACGCGTTTTCCTTCCACTAGATGACATATGAACTTCAATATTTCTGTTGACAATGTGTCGAAGTCAATGAAGGCCGGTCCTGCTCACCCTTGGGTGATTTCCAGTTTATGGCTGCTTTTAACCTAATCAATGTTATTATAATGTGAAATTATAATATTATTATTAAAATCAACGTTTGATTATTAATTTTATTATTATTATTATATTTCACTATTATTATAATATTATTTTTTTATTATGATAATATTACTATTTTGATAAAGTTATTTTGAATATTTTAAAAATATAATATTATTTAGAATATTTTATTTAATTATAATGTTATTAGCAGTAAAAGGTTATTTAAAATTAACGTCTTAATTAATTAATGTTTGAAACATTTGATAATAGTATTGGATATTAATAACATTAGGCTGGCACAAATTGAGAAAATTTGTAGGAGATAGATGGATGATAAACATAATACGCTAGTTCTAACGATCCTCCTTACCTTGAATTGCAATAACTCATGGCTCCAAAATGAAGAAGGAACGCACTTGCTCCGCGTGAGGCTGGTACTCCAGTAGAAAAAAATATTTTACGTTCCTTGGGTGAAGTATATAGTATGCTCAAGGAATGGGTAGCAGGTCAAAGTTAGAATCAAAATATGGGCCAACACTTGGACCAAAGCCAAGATAGGGAACTTGAGCAGAAACAAAAACAAGACCGTGATCGACCATCCTCCTCGAAAGAACGAAAGGCACCGCTTGATATCATGAAGTAAATTCACAAATATAATTTTTCAGAGTTTACGAGCACCCAAGAAGGGAAAGCAGCATAATCTTGGTTAATTGGAGTTAAACGGGCCCTTAGTTTTAAGGATTATACCACTAGTGACAAGGCACGAATAGTTGGGAACCTTCTAAAGGAGGATGCGTTGTTATGGTGGGTAAATGAGGAGAGTAAAATTCACATGCGGCCATCACAAGCCACTTGGGATATCTTTGAAGAAGACTTTAGGACCTATTTCCTGTCTGATGAGTATAAGCACCAACAGAGGGAAGCTGTCCATGCGATATAATAGAGGGGTAGATCCATTGAAGAATATGAAATAGAATTCTACTCTCTAGTGCACCACATTGACTACATGGCAGACGATAGCAGGAAAGCCAAGAGATTCCTACTTTGTTTGGAGAATCACTACCATGGCTTAGACCTCCAGCATAGCTAGGCAAGTAAAGAGGAAGATTGACATGGGAATACCAGCACAAGCATAGGAACCTAGGGAAATATTTGTACCTCGACGGGCGCACGAAGTTGGTTCCACTTTTCAATGCCACTTTAGAAATTGGAAACACATGTCCGAAATGGAAATCCATAATGCATATGCGTTATTGTGGCTAGGTTTGGGAAAACCCAATCCCAAAACCGAGGATAAGGTTAGTTAGCATATATCACATATGCGATATATCACAAGTGCAATTTGTAATACAAAAACTGTGCTACAACATCTACAAATTGTAATACAAAAACCTTAATTGTTGCATATTACGCACATGCATTTCTTAAGAGTTACAAATCGCAAGTGCAATCTATCGCACTTGTGATTTGTAATACCAAAAAGAAATAGTGGCCCGCGGCCTCATTTTTGCATACACATTCAAGGCCGGCGATTTCGGGAGGGCGATAAAATGTGGATAAAATGCATTGTCGATTTGAGTTTGAGAGAAGGAGGAGGAAAATTAGGAAGAGCCAATTCACACTCGGGATACAATGGAAGGTAGGTTGCCATTTCCTTCCAAATTCCTTTCAATTTTCGTTCTTGTGTTTGTCAATTTAATAGTTTTTTTTTTTTTTTAAACCAATTTAATAAAATTTGCTACATATTAAACCAAACAATGAAATTTATTAATTAAATTTTCAATTTGTTGTTGTAATCTTAACAGAGGACAGAAACCCAAACCCAAAAACAAACCCAAACCTAGAAATGAACCCAAACCCAAACCCAAACCCAAATCCAAACACAAACCCAAACACCAAGGAGGAAAACGACCGGAATACAGAGATTCTGGTTCATTTGGGTGCATTGAGGTGCCTTAGCTCACTGTTTAGAGGGGGGGACCATTTAAGACAATAATTAGCCGAGGCATTAGATACCATAACTAAAGATAATTAGCCGAGGCATTAGCTCATATAGAGATTCCCAGAGGCAATACTATTCCACTAGGTTGAGCTACAAAGATGTCAAAAAACTAAAGATAACAAAAGACCAATTGTTTTCATTATTCCAGGACCCTAGCACTGGATTGGTTCCACCCACCAGTCAATTGCACATTTCCATGGACTGGTGCGTCGAACCAAATATTAAAGCCAATTGGATGGATCCCTGGTACATGGTCTTCGATGAAGACCCTAATGGGAATATAGACATCCCATTTTATTTCCTTAGGAAGTTGTATGGAGAATTTATCCTGGGGAAACATGTGAACTATTTTGACATTCTAGAGTTCCAGGGTGTAGGTCATGGGATGCCCCAAGATAGGGAAGGGGCTAGGACTGATCCTAACCGTGTACGATGCCCTCTACACACACCAAACCCCCCTTGGTTATATCCTCCATCGGTTCCCATTCTTGATGATATGCAGGAGGCCTTATTCCATTTGGCAGATACATTGCTTCGACATGGGATTGTTGTCGAAGGAAATGTAGGCCAACGGGTTGACACTGCTATTGGAGGCAATGTAGGCCAAGGGGTTGGCACTTCTGAGGCTGGCCCATCTAGTGTTGGACCATCACACACTGAGGATCCACTTACTAGGTCTCCAGACCCTACTAGAGATACAGATCACACTGGAGACGCAGAGGGTTAAGAGAGTCGTGTTATTCCACACCCTTGCACAGCATATCGCAGCATATGCTATGGGCCTGATTCAATTTTCTGGGGCGATGGATTACTCTGATATGTAAGTAAAACTGATTCTTTACATAGTGTATTTTGTTTTATATCATAGATTTCAATTGTTTCGTAATTTATTTCTATTTAATTATCTGACAATTTACATGAATAAATATACAGCTGGTGTCCAATGACACCCTAGATTCGCATAATCCGGCCGTTAATGTTGATGACCTTGATGCAGCGGTCAACGCTGCATATGATTTTGGTTCTTCACCATTGGCTGTAAGAACTTTACTTTTTAATTTTTCATGTCGTGATTTACATATTTATAGTAGAGATTGCAACATTCAATATGTTTTAATCTGGATACAATATGTTTTATCTAGTGTGGGAAAGATGAGTTTGTGGAATCCCAGGAGGTCCCTCGCATGCAGAGGTAGATTCCCAAACATAGGTACATTCTTTTAATTGTGCTTTTAATTATACTTTTAATGATTCAACATGTACATGCTTTTAATGATTAGAAATTTTCTGATTGTATCTTTATGTTTTGTTACATAGCATGATTACTATTGCCACCGAGCGGCCTTGTTTATGGATGCATATTCCCATCCATTTAGGCCAATGTCTTTAATTGCAACCACTATTGACCCACTTCTTCACCTTTGCTAGGTATATATATGTAGTATAGTTTAATTTGTATGTATGCAAGTATGTCTCGTTTTCTTTGAAAAAGTAATTGCCTGTCCATGTAGTACATATATGTCTCGTTTTCTTTGTATTTGCTGACATTGACATATGTCTTACTTTATGCAGGCATCTACCGAGCTATTGGTGCCTGAAGAGCACCAAATCGAGGGTTTTAGTGACCCACCTCTACCCCCCCAGGTACGTATATGTCTCGCTTTCTTTGAAAAGTCATTGTCCATCCATGTAGTATATTTATCGTTTTCTTTGTATTTGTTGACATTGACATATGCTACTTTATGCAGGTATCTATTGAGCTAGTGATTCCTGAAGAGCACCCAACCGAGGTTTTTGGTGACCCACCTCTGCCCCCTCAGGTACGTGTATGTCTCACTTTCTTTGAAAAAGTCATTGTCTGTCCATGTAGTATATTTCTTGTTTTCTTTGTATTTACTGACATTGACATATGTTACTTTATGTAGGCATCTACTGAGCTAGTGGTGCCTAAAGAGCACCCAACCGAGCTTGTTGGTGACCCACCTCTTCCCCCCCTAAGTACGTGTATGTCTCGCTTTCTTTGAAAAATTCATTGTCCGTCCATGTAGTATATATGTCTCATTTTCTTTGTATTTGCTGACATTGACATATGTTACTTTATGTAGGCATCTACTGAGCTAGTGGTGCCTGAAGAGCACCCAATTGGGGCCACTAATGACCCTCCATGCCCCCCCACCCAAGTACATGCAGTTTCACTGCCAAGGACTTACACACGCATGGTAAGTAAAACTGTTATATTTTCTTGGAATTTGAACAAATGTACATAGAGTTGTATTTATTTTTATAGCTTGGTAAACTAACTTACAAATTTTGGTTTGTGTGCAGTCTCCGCAATTGAGAATGGATCCTCCTGCGGAGCATTGGGGAACACCATCGAGCAACCGAAAAAGAAAGATAGACTTCTCATTAGCCACTGATATTGGCAGTGAAAAGGGGGATAAATAGAATTCATGTATAGGTGGGGTAAATAGAATCCATGTGTAGGGGGTATACATACATGTACAATTTTGTTTTTATGTACACACATATGTACAATATGATCCACTATTTTGTATTATGGCCATGTCATGCCATTTTTGAAAACATTATATGTACATATAATATAAAGCAATGTTCATATTTACCTATATGGTTGACTTGATATGGGAACATAATGTGCATTTTATGCCTTGCAGATATATGCTTAACTATGTTTTTAGGTTTATGGCTTTGTGTTTGTTTGATGTAGTTGTTGCATTAAATGTTTAAAAATTTGAAAAAAACTCATCCAAGGAAAGCCTTGAAAATTAAAAGAGATAAATTTTATGAAATGGTTAGTTACAAGGAAATAGTGTAACCAATAAATTATTGAAATTAACTCATGACCATTCTCTCAATATAACATTCAAAAATCAACACTAAAATATTGGCACCTGGAGTCAAAAGTGAGATGCAATCAATAGTGTATGTTTCAGTTGCAAATGGACAAGTTTCCATCCAAGTACATGGATTCTTTGGAGAGAACAGTAACATTTCAGGAAGCACATGATCAATGATATTTCCACACTCAAGAAAGAAGCAAACCAAGGTGTGAGCTCAATCAACAAATCACTAAAATAAGAGCATGACCATTTTTTAAGTTAATTTGAAACGTTCTTAGAACTACATTTTCCTCTTAACTTTTAACAAAATGAAAACTTTATCAGAAAGTATGCAGTTTATTTTTAAAGCAATATTTTCATCAAGTTAGAACAATGAATGTAAAAGCATTTTCAATTTTATGTACCTTGAATGTGCACAATGTAAAAGCATTTTCGAGATTATCATGTGAGAACCATGAATGTGAACAATGAAAATTTAGAGATTATGTACCTTGCACATGTAATTTCTAGAATTAACCAAGAGTTTGTAAATAACTTGGTTAGGGTGAATATACTTTATTAAAACAAGAGTTTAATGCCCAATGAATTAGCCAATAAATTACCACTCACAGATATTATGAAAAACTTATGAAAAACCCTAGATCTTATTCCAAAAAATACCCCCAAAATAATACACACTTGCAGGAGCCAACGGCACACAATCTTGCTACTCTGCTTGTTTTTTCGCTCTTGGACTGAATGTCACCAAGTGTCCCTGAACGACATTTTCATGCGACTTGCAACTCCGACATAACTCGGAAACGGGAGGTTGGATCGACGAACCATTGACTCCGTTCATCTCATGGCATGCAATTACCTCTAGGTAGCCCTCACCCTCGTGTTTTCATGGCTCAGTGACTTCATTGTGCATTCATTTCGTAAACTAGGGTTTTGCTCAGTTTCCTTCAATGCAATCTTGCATTGGTGGGTCAACTCTGCAAAACCCTCCACCGAGCCAGTGTTGGTAGTGTTCCCATGTTAGCATTTTCTGTACACACTTGCACGAGCCAACGACACACAATCTTGCTGCTCCGTTTGTTTTTTCGCTCCCAGACTGAAAGTCACCAAGTGTCCCTGAATGACATTTTCATGCGACTTGCAACTCGACATAACTCGGCAACCGAACGTCGGATCGACGAACTATCGACTCCATTGGTCTCCTGGCATGCGATTAACTCTAAGTATCCCTCCCCCTCGTGTTTTCATGTCCCAGTGACTTCATTGTGCATTCATTTCGTAAACTAGTGTTTTGCTCAGTTTCCTTCAATGCAATCTTGCATTGGTGGGTCAAATATGCAAAACCCTCCACCGAGCCAGTGTTGGTAGTGTTCCCACATCGGCATTTCCCATACACACTTGAAGGAGCCAATGACACGCAATCTTGTTGCTCCGTTTGTTTTTTCACTCCAGGACCAAAAGTCACCAAGTGTCCCCGAAAGGCATTTTCATGTGACTTGCAACTCGACATAACTTGGCAACGGTAGGTCATATCGATGAACCCTCGACTCCATTGGTCTCCTGGCATGTGATTACCTCTAGGTATCCCTCTCCCTCGTGTTTTCATGGCCCAGTGACTTCATCGTGCATTCATTTCGTAAACTAGGGTTTTGCTCAATTTCCTTCAATGCAATCTCGCATTGGTGGGTCAACTCTGCAAAACCCTCCACCGAGCCAGTGTTGGTAGTGTTCCCACATCAGCATTTCCCATACACACTTGCAGGAGCCAACGACACGCAACCTTTCTGTTCCGTTTGTTTTTTCACTTCCGGACCGAAAGTCAGCAAGTGTCCCTGAACGGCATTTTCATGCGACTTGCAACTCGACATAACTCGGCAACCGGAGGTCGGATCAACAAACCGTCGACTCCGTTTGTCTCATGGAATGAGATTACCTATAGGTATCCCTCTTCCTCATGTTTTCATGGCCCAGTTACTTCATTGTGCATTCATTTCGTAAACTAGGGTTTTGCTCAGTTTCCTTCAATGCAACTCTCACATTGGTTGTTTCAACAACTGCACATGGGTCTTCTTCAAGTGACTTAATCATTCGTTGTATATCAAACTCTACATATGCTACATTTGAACATGTTGCAGCATTAAGAAAACACTATCTGTCTAGAGATCACGCACTGTATTATTCTTCTACTAAAGTATAAGCCAACAACCATATGCCTAAGCTACACTTACAAATTACAAACCAACTAGGGTCTCATGAACTAGACACCGCATAATAAAACTAGGGTTCAGAAATTGATACATGGAACTACAAAATAGGGTTTTATGAATTCTTTAGGTTTAGATCATGTACCTAGGCTATGCACATACATGAAACAAAATGAATAGGGTATGCACATACATGAAACAAAATGCCATATACCTAGGCTATGCACATACATGAAACAAAAAGGCCATATACCTAGGCTATGCACATACATGAAACAAAATGAATAGGGTTGAACATGGATCACAAGTGGAAGTTCACATGCAAGCATGACTTAGAAGTAGAAACACATGTACATGAATCATATGCACATACATGAAACAAAATGCCATATACCTAGGCTATGCACATACATGAAACAAAAAGGGCATATACCTAGGATATGCACATACATGAAACAAAATGAATAGGGTTGAACATGGATCATAAGTGGAAGTTCACATGCATGCATGACATAGAAATAGAAACACATGTCCATGAATTACAAGCAAAAACAACTAAGGTTCAACGAATTATAAGAAATCCATGAGTATAGAGATCAGAGGCTATGTTATTTCCATTAAAGTAGAAGCCAATAGCCCATATACCTAGGCTACACTTACAAATTGAAAACCAACTAGGGTTTGATGAACTATAAATTGCATACTATAACTAGGGTACAAACCAACAATAGAAGGTTGGAATGTAGGCATGTGAGTAATATGTGAGGGAGTGCGAAAGTGACAATAAATTCTGAATTTTAAGTTTGAGCAAACTCAATTGAAAAACTGACCTCAGACACATCTAGGCAATCAGTCACTTTCACTACTTTTGTATCAATCTTAACCTTTACATTAGACTCCTAAACAGCTCACCACATGACCATGTGCTCCCAACTCATGTGCTTTTAACAAACTACGATAATTGCTGGTATTCAAAGAAGTTAGAAGAGAACTATCATAAGCTTGGAAAAATGAAATTTTTTGCAAAGGTGATTATAATTATGAATTGCACAATAGTTGTTGTGAACATCACAATTTTGGATAAAACATGAAAAATCATTAGTTCAATGATTAAATTTATTTGCAATGATAAAATATTATAATTAAACCCATTTATCAATAAAATTATGTGAAACCATGATTCTTCTACTGGAGTTTACATTCTTATGGAAAGTAATTAATCAAAATGACATACTGCACCATCAATTATAGATTACAATATTATGGAATCATTTAGTCAAATGATAGAGTGCTCTCAAAGGATGGTGATGGTGATGAAGGAGAAATAGTGAGGGACAATGGAAAATTTGACAGTGAATAGGAGGCATTGCATACAATTGCATATTGTGGAAGTACATATTACCCAAAAGACAAAGAAGGGTGCAAAGGGAAGAAGGAATAGTAGTACAGTGGGTGAATTACAAGCAATGGAGGCAAAACCAAGTTTCTTTTACAATTTCCAAAGTCAAATTTTACTTGCATACTACCGTAAAAATCAACATCATTATAGCTGGAAATTACTTATGTTTGTCAGTCCTTAAAATATTCCTGTACCATGTTTTGGATGGCCAAGTTGTTGAAGACTTTAGGGAAGTTTGGATAGTGATGTTAGGGAGTGAAATGATTTTATGTAGGGCTGAAATAAAGGGTTAGGACAGTAAAAAAAAGGTGGCAGTCCTGTAGGTGTCTAGGTAGTAAAAGATGGCAATAAATACCTTGCTTTGAGAGTCTAGGAAGCCTAGATGAAGAGGGTATGTCCTAAGTTTAGTTTAGGAAAGTTTAGGGTGTCAAAGTAGGAACTTAGGGATACCCAAAAGGGAATTTACATTCAGTAAAAGAGGTAGTCTTGTAGGTTGTTTAGACACAAAAAAATCAGCAACTAGTGCCTTACATTGAAGGATTATGATACTAGGGATGTAAGTCTAGGTATCTAGGATATGTTAGAAGCCTTTAAGGAGTGGGAAATAAAGGTTAGTTACGGCTGCAAAATAGTTGAGGTTTGTGTTTATTTTAGGAGCAGTAGTATGTTAGTTAAGGTTTAATGATCATTCATAATCTTAGGGTTTATTGGTCATATGTAAAAATTGGCATATATTCATAAACTTGACATACAAGAGAACTTTTGGCATATGAAGATGATGATGAAGAAGAAGAAGAAGATGATGATGATGGATATGTTGATCTGATGATGAAGATGATGATGATGATGGTGATGATGATGAAGATGGTGATGATGATGATGATGGTGATGAAGATGATGATGGTGAAGAAGATGATGATGATGGAGATGTTGATGAGTAACCTTGAGATGACAATGATGGTGATGATGGAGATGTTTATGAGGAACCTAGAGATGACTCGAGAGAATGTTATTTTCCGATTTCTATTTGGTGGTGTCTAAAGACACTGGTTGTTCTTGGTGCATCCAATGTGCCATAGATAGTGTTTGTATCCTAGTCACACAAAAGGCTAAACATTAGTACTCTCATAAGAAAATAAAGAGAACCCAATGAAAATGTGCAAACATTATTTATAGATAATTCACCTGAGGTTGTAGGATTGTGTTTATAGTGTCCAGTATCCTATGAATAGTCAATTATGTCTGTGAATGGTAGCCAACAATCACAGGTTAGTACATTGGGAATAAAATAAAGGGTAAATAATTGAAATTGTGCTCCAACACGCACTTTAAGGATTAAATTTAATCCACCTGACAATCTAGCCACACTGGACAATCTAGTAACACTTGACAATGCACGCACTCGAGTAAACCATTTGGATCATCTCGGCTGCTGATGGTGTCCATCAATCTCTCATGCTCTAAATGAGGTAGGAAGTATCGTACATGTGACCTATTTTTGTTTGAAATTGTGCACAGCTTGATGTTTATACCAACTACTAGGTTGGTGAAGTGGTATACAATAGTTCCTAGTCTATAATCCTGATATACATACCCACCCTTCCTTTTTTGTTGTGCTACTAGTGTCAAGTACTCCCCTTTTATAACCATCGAGCTAGTTGGGAATTCAATATTTTCATCATCTATAACAAGTTCGAGAATGGTTTGTTTCCCATCTAAGAAACATGCCAACTAATAGTAAGAACCCCATTCATTATTTTTTGGGGCAACCACTGCATATATCTGACCTGTGAAAGGAAATCGAAAAAGGTTAAAAATACATAAATATTAAGAAAGGTCTTGCATGTAACATAAATAAAATTTCTTTCAATGTAAAGGCTTGTAGTGATTTAGGTACTACTAATTTCCTTCTTTGTACCTACTTGTATGAGATCCGATATGTTTCATAGTCTGTAGAAATATATGTCTGATCATCTTCCAAATGGTATATTTCATTAACCCCCTTGAAATCGGTGCCAAGTGTCACTCAATCCCATGCATCAACTATATCTGTATACTCACAATCATCCCATTCATTGATGCGACAGGAACTGCAAAAGCAATCCTTCAATCTTGTCCAAATTTGTAGGGCCGAGTTGTCTGATATTCTAATTGAATGAAATTGTCGAGTTCCATGCACTATGTTCACACGATGTCTTTGGGATCGGTCCACATATGTCACCTCCCAGAATATTCTCCGCACTAAGTGTTTCCTTGTTGCTTGTTCTCCCATCACAAATGCACACCATTTAACTATAGATGAAGCGTTGCGAAGGAAAGCACCTGTAAAATTCATCTCTTCCCTTTGAACGGAAGGTTTTATGCATGCACCAGCACCATCGTGCTCTCTGTTAGCACTAGGATTGTGCTAGGTTTTTGACGAGGTTTCTTGTGGAGAAAGGGTCAAAGGACCATGAAAAATATTTGAAAGAAGACACAACTCTTAGCCCACATTCCCCAAGTGGTGAAAACCAAATACCTATGCAGTGAACATGGCTCGAGAAGGAATTTGAGAAAGCCCAAGGTTCCATGGTAGGTAGGGGTTTAAGTGAGTAGCAGAAGACCGAATGTGAAGGGAGGTGCTAAGCAATATATGAAAGCATGTATGACGGATGAGATCTACCATCGAGGGATCTACGGTCGGGAGCCTTCTTCGCGATATAAGTTGACAATGTTTTAAGCGGAGATGGGTTCTAGCTAATGGACATGTCCAAAAGCAATCAATGGTGAATGCCTTAGATCAACGGCTCACAATAGGTTTGCAAATACTATTTGTGCGGGAACGGTCGCAATTCATATTTGCGAACTTTTCTTAAAGTACTACATTCTCCGACGAGCCAAATTTGACAGGGAAAATATCTATGGTACAAGTGGATTTCATTGATATTACTTGTGTGTAAGCTCAGTAGAACCAAGATTTGTGAACAATTAAAGGAGGCGTCGTTTGACGGCCAAGATCTAAGCAGGATCCCGATCGACGACAGGCAGAGTTTCCCAAAGGTCAAAGATGCTTCCAAGCTGTCGTGTGTAGGATTGAAGGCCACGGAATTCGGAAGCAAGAAATTCAAGAGGATCCGATGGTAGAGGATTGATCTAATAAATAGAAGGTCGATGTAGCTCCGCCATCGTCATAGCTGAAGGGACGATAGAGCAGGACCACTATATATATATAATACTCGCCCACGTGGATATTTGCATCCCTATTGTCCTGTGTGCATTGAAAGGTGAAAGGATCAAACCGTGCGCAACTAGGTCAACCAACCAGAAGCTCGGGAGCTCCACCTAGGTGTTAGGTAGATAGGTAGGCCACTCTTTTCCTCTATAATATTTTTTCAATGGTGGGCTCTGTAGGGACTCTGGATTATGAATATTCAAGGATATATGGTCGGATAAAGTATAAAGACAGTGACATTTTTGACACCATGTTACTGAATAGTACCCTAGAAACTGCCAAGTAAAGGCTAGAAGCCATGAGATCCCAAAGCAGAGATGTCCACAAATTTTACCAGTATTTCTTCCACCTTTTTACCACTAGTCAAACCCCAAATTTCCCTGAATTCATAGATTGGTGCTCCTTCCATTATTCCCCTAGACGTTGGGCGGTCATGAACGCTGCAGGAACATATATTTTCCATTACATGGATGCCCCGACCATCCGGAAATCCCAAGCCATGCCCGAAGATTTCTGCCAAAAGACCCAGAGTTACCAATTAGAAGCCCTAATTCAACATTTCCAAAGAGACCCTAACAAGCTCAAGGAGAGTTTCTACCATGCCTCTTTACTCCCAGATGCCTCTGTCCCAAAAGGCTCTTTCCCTAGCGAAGCCAACATGTTCAAAGAGGAATCCAGATATGTAATTTCTATGTTGTCTCAATTCTTAGGGATGGATACCGACCATGATATAACCAAAACCTTAATTATCCTTCTGTTCATTATCAACACTTCTCCCCTTGAGCCATCTGACCCTGATTCACCCCCCCTGTGTGCCTGTCTAAAGTTTGACGAAGCTCTATCCATTAGCATCCATGCCCAACTTGTAGATTTTCCAAAATTTAGATCCTTCAGGTTCCAATCGTATTTGTTAAAGATGTTCCTAGTAGCCAATGATGAAAACCCACAGGTTCCAGAGCTGCAAATGACCGAAGAGATGTAGTCTGACTACAAGATGCTCATGAATGACCTCATGGCTGAGGTTTAGTTCCTGTTTTTTCAAAAAAGATTGCCTAGAGTAATACCGGAGACGAAATATTTGCTGCAACCACCAATGTAAAAGGGGGTGGGAGATTAGTTTTTATTAAGTCAGAGCACTATGATCAGAGTGTATGGGTTTTCCCATGCCCCATATAAGCTACCCACATTCCTCACTCCTAGAATACTCACCATGGAGTTCGTAAGGAAGAAGCTTACAATTGAGTATGAAAACTTCCTAGATGACAAAAATTCATCTGATATAAATTTCCCTTGGACAGTGGGATCCTTTATGGTTAAGAGCAGAGCATCCCTCCCAATAATTCAGTAGATAGTGCAGGACATGGGATTCCCCTTCAAGGAAGCAATGAATTATGACCCCGATCACATACTTTCTGAAAGGAGGAAAGCAACAAATAGGAAGAGGTATGAACACTTTGAGATGGTAGGCATGGCTGAAAGAGAAAACTGGTTGGATTATGTTGATCAAGGACAAATGAACATTGACCCCCCAGAGGACCCCCAATCCCTAGCATTCATTTTTCAGGAAGGCACATCATCAGCACCCAGTTCATCTAGTACAGTCCCAGCAGTACAAATGGTTTTGCCACTAGTCACCATCCCATAAAAGTCCAGTCTGAAAAAAAACAATAGTCCTATGGATGTGGACAATGGCCCTAAAAGAGCTTTAAAGAGGAAGGAAGTAGAAGAAGCTGATCAGCAGGTGGAAAAGATTCATAAAGAGAAACCAAAGAAGAAACAGGTAAAATTCCTGATGCCCCATTTTGAAGTCAAAGAGCATGTCTTTGGAAAACCACCCAAGGGGCCTGCTGCAGAGCAGAGTTGCTAGAAGGTTATGAGGAAAATCCAGACAACATTGCAACAAAGAGAGTATTTTATGAGGATGTAAGGAAAATATCTAAGAAGAGCGTAGCCTTGGTGGCCAGCAGAAAATTGGCCCAGAATACTTTATGCCTAGCTCTGGCCACTAAAAGCAAAGCCACAGAATTAAAGGTCAATCTAGAAGACATCCTAGACCCTGATCTAATCAATATGCATAAGGAGATAGGGTAATTCATATACAAAACAACACTAAAATATGCCCTATAGCTTTCTAAGGAACAATCAAATAAAGCCAAGGTTCAGAATCAGTTGAGGTCAGAGAAGACAAAGAACAAACAGCTAAAGGGGAAAGTGAAGAAGCTCCAAACTAAATTGTTGGCTTCAGAGCTTGAAGAATCTAGGAGAAAAAGTGTACAGGATTTGTTGGATGAAAAAGAACAGGAGATCCTGACCCTAAAAAAGAAGTTAAAGATGCAGGCTTCCCAATTAGTAAATGCCCATGAGATGGTAGAACTAGAAGGGGAGAAAGAAAAGCTAGAGGAAGAATTGGTTGACAGTAAGGCCCAGTTGGTGGAGCTTGGAGAAAAAGAGAAGCAGTTGCAGCTTAGCATGGCACTTGCAGCAGCTAATGAAAAAGTATGGAAAGCCCAGTTCGAAGAACTGGATAAGAAGATGAAGGAAAAAGAAAAAGAGCAGGAGATGGAGATCATGCCCTCAATTGAATCTAAAGACTTCTCCATAGTAGGATAGACATCCAATGCCATCCTAGATGATGTCGAGGTGATCAGATTGAGAAAACAAGTTGCTAACCTTAAGACTCTAAAGGACACTGTACAAAAAGAAAATGAGGATTGGGAAACCAAGTACCAGGGAATGCAGGTAGATCTTAACGGGTTAAAGGATCAAGTGATAGGATAGGAGGTACTGTAAGAAACCAATAAAATCATATGGGATGATGTCATCATACAAGCAGAAGACTTGAGGCCTTATCTGAACTTCATAGCAGATAAGGAAACTTTGCTAGAGCGGGATAAACAAGATGTGAGAGTAGAAAATGAAAAGCTAGATAAGAAGTGATCCAGGTGGATATCGGTGGTGGCCCACCTCTTCCAATTGGCTCAAAACAGTCTTCTGGCAATTTTGGTAAACTACTATTTTTAGCAGTTTTTCGGGTCCTGAACTTCCGAAGCCATTTTGAGGCACTAAACGACATTTTTTGGCGATTTGGGGGACCAAATGGTTGCCAATGGCATACATTTAGGCCCAGTCGAAAGTTGTAAATCTCAATTAGACCTTTCCAATGGGCTACCGAGCGCCCTAAACGGAGATCGTATGCAAAAGTTATGACCCCGGGAAGTTGACTGTTCAACTAACCACCTTGGGGCCGCAAACTTTATGACGGTTCATCTTCTAGGGTTAGGTTTTTGGATGTTTGGGATTCTTTCCCTCATGCTTATGATAAATAGGCCCTTTCGACCTCTCTTTGTATTCATCTTGGCACGAATCAGCATAGCGGCCACATCTCTTCTCAGAGATAGCTACCACCATTCTAGCTATTGTATTTTACAGTCTCTTCTATTTCCGCTATTTAATAGAATATGTGTTTACTGTATCATTGTGTTATTTGCAATATATCTCTGTATATGATTCTGTATATGCTATCTTTTGTTTCGTTCCCACATAAATCCGGATCAGTGGTATCAGAGCGGTCTGCTCTTTGATTGTTTCTCGGTGCATGTCCCCGACGAGGTCAGGATACAGAGAGTTGGGTCTCGAACTAGTTTCACTTGGGGAAGGCCACTCTCGCCGCCCCAAATGGCCTCCCATGGTGGAAGAAAAGAAAGACGACGGAGCAGTAGATCCTATCAAGTTGTTGCTCGAGGAAGCCCTCGCGCAACAGAGGAACGAGATGATGGATAATTTCGCCCAGATCCTTCAACACATGCGAACAGCGGCAAATGCACCCTCAATGAGTAGCCATTTCGGAGATACGACTCCCTTCAAGGTACAAGTTAATTTTGATATCCCTTTATTTGAAGGCCAAATCGATGCCGATGCCCTAGATAAATGGTTGAATCTACTAGAAGGGTATTTCTCTATCCACCAATTTTCCGACAGGGAAAAGATCATCTTTGTGCTCCTTAAGGACGTCCCCCATGTCAAAAATTGGTGGGAAACTTATTGTGAGCAAAACTCATCAGACGAGTCTGGATTGTTTGAATATTCCAATCCCACTTGGGCCTCTTTTATAGATGCCGTCAAGGAACAATATTACCCTGTTGGAAACTATGATGACCAGTACACAAAATGGACCATTCTGCATCAAGAGAGGGACCAAACGGTGTCAGAGTACACCAACAAATTTCATACCTTGCGCACAAAGCTAGGTGTCAAGGACTCCGAGTGGCACCTAGTACTAAAATATCGCAGTGGCCTACACCGGTACATCCGAACAGAGATGGATTTCCTGGAAATCTCTTCACTCGGATCCGCCTATCGGTATGCTGTCAAAATTGAGTAGAAATTTCAGCAAAAGAACAAGCGTGACTTCGGACCTGCGCAGAAGCAGGGCAAGGGAAACTCTGGATTGCAGAGCATGGGGAAAGAAAAGGACAACCAGTCCCAACCACAGGCGAAGAAGGGTAAAGAGAAGACAAAGAAGGACACCGGGAAGTGGTGCAAGTTCCACAAAAGCCCCTAGCACAACACTGATGATTGTCGCTCAAAACAGTCATTGGTGGCTAAGATCAAAGCTTCAGAATCAGATCCCAGTTCCGATTCTGACTCGGAACCTAATTTCACAGCAGCGCAAAAAGGGAAGCAGATCATTGATGCAGAACCCAGTGCCGTTGTTGCCACCACACAGATTCAGCCAGAGGAGCCTGAAGAGTCGGAGGCAGACGAGCGCCTTTTCCACTCACAGATGTGGGTGAAGGGAATTCCCCTACACTTTGTTGTGGACAGCGGCAGCCAGAAGAACCTGATCTCAGAAGAAGTCATCAAGAGATTGGAGCTACCAATAACGCCACACCCACAAGCATACACCATTGGATGGCTAAGCCAAGGACGAAGGATCCGTGTCAGTCACCAATGTCGCCTACCATATGGCATCAAGCCCTTCAAAGATGAGGTATTGTGTGATGTGGCCCCACTTGAAGTATGTGATGTTCTTTTAGGATAACCATATATGTGGAGGCGTCATGCTGTATATGAATCACAACCTCGCAGTGTCATTGTCACTTTGGGAGGACAACTCTATCGGATACCAGAGATAGTTGCACCTACCCCAAACGAGAAAGGAAGGAAGATAATCTGCCCATTATCCCTCTACTCAGCAGAAACAAGAACACAAATTCAGTGCCGCATCGCCTATTCGGGTACCTCTACAGTGCAAGTCCACGCATTCAAGGTGATCCTCCAAAAAGAAACCATCAACACCAATGCAAAATACCACAACAACCAAAACTGTTGAATAGCTCCAGTGCAGCCAGCAACAACAATTACAACCCTCTAAAGATTTCAAAGAAAGGCAACCTTTCTGCTTTAGCAGATGTCACACCAAGAGCTCAACTCGACACACAGCTCGACATATGATAAGGGATTTAACGCAATGGAGACCATTGCTTCCTAAGGAGGGAGGATTGATCCAGGTGGATATCGGTGGCGGCCCACCTCTTCCAATTGGCTCAAAATAGTCTTCTGGCAATTTTGGTAAACTACTATTTTTAGCAGTTTTTCGGGTCGTGAACTTCCGGAGCCATTTTGAGGCCCTAAACGACATTTTTTGGTGATTTGGGGGACCAACTGGTTTTCGATGGCATACATTTAGGCCCATTCGAAAGTTGTAAATATCGGTTAGACCTTTCCAACGGGCTACCGAGCGCCCTAAACGGAGATCATATGCAAAAGTTATGACCCCGGGAAGTTGACTGTTCAACTAACCACCTTGGGGCCGCAAACTTTATGACGGTTCATCTTCTAGGGTTAGGTTTTTGGATGTTTGGGATTCTTTCCCTCATGGTTATGATAAATAGGCCCTTTCGGCCTCTCTTTGTATTCATCTTGGCACGAATGAGCATAGCGGCCACATCTCTTCTCAGAGATAGCTACCACCATTCTAGCTATTGTATTTTACAGTCTCTTCTATTTCCGCTATTTAATAGAATATGTGTTTACTGTATCATTGTGTTATTTGCAATATATCTCTGTATATGATTCTGTATATGCTATCTTTTGTTTCGTTCCCACATAAATCCGGATCAATGGTATCAGAGCGGTCTGCTCTTTGATTGTTTCTCGGTGCATGTCCCCGACGAGGTCAGGATACAGAGATTTGGGTCTCGAACTAGTTTCACTTTGGGAAGACCACTCTCGCCGCCCCAAATGGCCTCCCATGGCGGAAGAAAAGAGAGACGACGGAGCAGTAGATCCTATCAAGTTGTTGCTCGAGGAAGCCCTCGTGCGACAGAGGAATGAGATGATGGATAATTTCACCCAGATCCTTCAACGCATGCCAACAGCGGCAAATGAACCCTCAACGAGCAGCCATTTCGGAGATACGACTCCCTTCAAGGTACAAGTTAATTTTGATATCCCTTTATTTGAAGGCCAAATCGATGCCGATGCCCTAGATAAATGGTTGAATCTACTAGAAGGGTATTTCTCTGTCCACCAATTTTCCGACAGGGAAAAGATCATCTTTGCGCTCCTTAAGGCCGTCCCCCATGTCAAAAATTGGTGGGAAACTTATTGTGAGCAAAACTCATCAGACGAGTCTGGATTGTTTGAATATTCCAATCCCACTTGGGCCTCTTTTATAGATGTCGTCAAGGAACAATATTACCCTGTTGGAAACTATGATGACCAGTACACAAAATGGACCATTCTGCATCAAGAGAGGGACCAAACGGTGTCAGAGTACACCAACAAATTTCATACCTTGCGCACAAAGCTAGGTATCAAGGACTCCGAGCGGCACCTAGTACTAAAATATCGCAGTGGCCTACACCAGTACATCCGAACAGAGATGGATTTCCTGTAAATCTCTTCACTTGGATCCGCCTATCGGTATGCTGTCAAAATTGAGCAGAAATTTCAGCAAAAGAACAAGCGTGACTTCGGACCTGCGCAGAAGCAGAGCAAGGGAAACTCTGGCTCGCAGAGCACGGGGAAAGAAAAGGACAACCAGTCCCAACCACAGGCGAAGAAGGGTAAAGAAAAGACAAAGAAGGACACCGGGAAGTGGTGCGAGTTCCACAAAATCCCCTGGCACAACACTGATTATTGTCACTCAAAACACTCATTGGTGGCTGAGATCAAAGCTTCAGAATCAGATCGCAGTTCCGATTCTGACTCGGAACCTAATTTCACAGCCGCGCAAAAAGGGAAGCAGATCATTGATGTAGAACCCAGTGCCGTTGTTGCCACCACACAGATTCAGCGAGAGGAGCATGAAGAGTCGGTGGCAGAGGAGCGCCTTTTCCACTCACAGATGTGGGTGAAGGGAATTCCCCTACACTTTGTTGTGGACAGCGGCAGCCAGAAGAAACTGATCTCAGAAGAAGTCATCAAGAGATTGGAGCTACCAATAAAGCCACACCCACAACCATACACCATTAAATGGCTAAGCCAAGGACGAAGGATCCGTGTCAGTCACCAATGTCGCCTACCATATGGCATCAAGCCCTTCAAAGATGAGGTATTGTGTGATGTGGCCCCACTTGAAGTATGTGATGTTCTTTTAGGACAACCATATATGTGGAAGCGTCATGCTGTATATGAATCACGACCTCACAGTGTCATTGTAACTTTGGGAGGACAACTCTATCGGATACCAGAGATAGTTGCACCTACCCAAACAAGAAAGGAAGGAAGATAATCTGCCCATTATCCCTCTACTTAGCAGAAACAAGAACACAAATTCAGTGCCGCATCGCCTATTCGGGTACCTCTACAATGCAAGGCCACGCATTCAAGGTGCTCCTCCAAAAAGAAACCATCAACACCAATGCAAAATACCACAACAACCAAAACTGTTGAACAGCTCCAGCGCAGCCAGGAACAACAATTACAACCCTCTGAAGATTTCAAAGAAAGGCAACCTTTCTGCTTCAGCAGAAGTCACACCAAGAGCTCAACTCGACACACAGCTCGACATATGATAAGGGATTTAACGCAATGGATACCATTGCTTCCTAAGGAGGGAAGATTGATCCAGGTGGATATCGGTGGTGGCCCACCTCTTCCAATTGGCTCAAAACAGTCTTCTGGCAATTTTGGTAAACTACTATTTTTAGCAGTTTTTCGGGTCCTGAACTTCCAAAGCCATTTTGAGGCCCTAAGCGACATTTTTTGGCGATTTGGGGGACCAAATGGTTGCCAATGGCATACATTTAGGCCCATTCGAAAGTTGTAAATCTCGGTTAGACCTTTCCAACGGGCTACCGAGCGCCCTAAACGAAGATCATATGCAAAAGTTATGACCCCGGGAAGTTGACTGTTCAACTAACCACCTTGGGGCCGCAAACTTTATGACGGTTCATCTTCTAGGGTTAGGTTTTTGGATGTTTGGGATTCTTTCCCTCATGGTTATGATAAATACGCCCTTTCGGCCTCTCTTTGTATTCATCTTGGCACGAATGAGCATAGTGGCCACATCTCTTCTCAGAGATAGCTACCACCATTCTAGCTATTGTATTTTACAGTCTCTTCTATTTCCGCTATTTAATAGAATATGTGTTTACTGTATCACTGTGTTATTTGCAACATATCTCTGTATATGATTCTGTATATTCTATCTTTTGTTTCGTTCCCACATAAATCCGGATCAAGAAGCCCTTGGACTATGCAGAGAATGTAGTGGAATTCCTGAGTGGTTTGTGAGAAGAGCAGGCTGCTACAGTAGGCATAAAGGACAGGGTGGCCATAATTATATGGGCCAAGAGAATAATTAACAAGCATCAACAGGTGAAGGTCACCCAGTCAGGGTTAGACATTCTATCAAAACAACTGAAGCTATTCAAGGAAGCATTCAATCCCTTGTTTAGGAAAGGCCTTCCTATGTTATGGGAGAAGGATGGAACCATGCTATCGAAGGAAGAATATAAGATTAAAATATGGGATTGTAGAATGAACCAGGAGCGTTTCACAAGTATGGATCAGCCTATGACAGGAAATATATTAGCTGAGAAACTAACAGCATATTTTGAGATAGCTGCAACATTAAAAGAAGCTAGAACATTCCACACTGGTTATTCATACAGGGAACAAACTGAGCTGAGGTTGTTGCTTAAAGAGCTCGCCACCTTGGACCTTCCCTCAACTGACCAATGGAAGTTCATCGAGAAGTATGCCAAGGTGAGAATAAAGACAGTTACATGAGGAGTTAGAGGTTATTGCAAAGCATTTTGCTCGTGGAAGCATCCAGTTAGTGGGAGTGGCCAACTGGAAGAGCATCTCCAAGATCATTTTTGTCTTTTTTGTTAAGTATAGGTGGTCATGTAGTAAAAAGAGACTTGTAAATGTAAAATGCTATTGATTTGTTTTTCCCATCTCTCTCTCATAGCTGTAATCACGAATATGCCTTGATTAGGTGTCAATAGCTGGTAATTGTTTTCTATTCAAGAGAAAGCAGAGCCTGGTGCTCGAAGACATCTATAAATTCAATGTAATCAAAGGTCGAAGGGTTTAAAATTTTGAAGCCTAAGGGTTTCTCTGTTTTGAACAATTTTGAAACTGTTTTAATATAATTGGCGAAGCCTTGCAGGTGCTTTTGTTTATAGATTCATGCGTTTTTAGATTTACAGTCTATTTATTTCTCTTCCCATGTGATTGTGTCTCTTTCTTTGTTAATTCATTTCGTTATGATGTTCGTGCTTGGTTTAGTGTAGTATTTGAATGGGATTCATATTGATTGTGCCCTTTTCATTTTGTTCTAAGCATTCCACACGTAAATTCTGCTAAAATCGATATGGAATTCGTATGTTTATGCTCCATACCGGTGGATTGTCTATATTTCTTCTAAATCACCAAATTAAAAAAGCATCTCGCCTGTATACTGGTGGCTATCTTTCCTTTATATGTGTGCATTTGTAGAGCATTGTTATAATTTTCATCTAAATATATGTTTTGACTCCAATGCCCAATGGGAATGCATGTTGTTTTCAACCAAACCCCAATTAAAAACAGTTTTTCCTTATCAAAAATATGTCCTTCTGAATGTGCTTGATTGAACATCTTGAGTAATGAAGGCTGGTGTGTTTCTTCATTGTTGACAACCTTGATTATTTTCAGTTTTTCATAAGTTTAAGAGAGATCCCTCTCAGATTATGCTGGTTCAATAGCATAAGTCTAAATTTGTTCTGCTGTTACCCCAGCTTGCTCTCTCCCACAACCTAGAGGGTCAATTTGGGTGCTAACACTCTCCTTTTCCATGACATGTTTCAAAGTAGTTCCATGTATGTGGCACCTTGTATTTTATGTGCAACAAACACAACCATTGAAATACATGTGCATTCTTGAACTATCCAGCACAACCATCTAACCAAATCATATGACGATAAAATGGTATATCTATAGTTATCACATGATCATAGAAAAATTGAAAGCAATGTTGCATGTAATGGATGCCATGGGTACGGTAGTCACTTATGTAAAAGTGACTTTCTTTCAATATCACACGTTTCTCTCCATTGTTATCTGGCCCATGTCGATAAGTGACATGGACCATTATGCTCACCTGCTCTGAGTGATAGTATTGACTTTGTATTTCATTTTGTGGTTGTAGGGTGTAATTTTCCGCAAAGTCAACCACTGATAGTATTGTTCCGAGAGGGAAGGTGTCCTGATATATTCTGAATTTCTCATCTTGCCACCGTGCCATATCGACATGTTGAATGTACTGTTGGATATTTCCAGGGAACTCTGAAATAAAATCACATACTTGCACTTGATGGAAAAAATAAATAGTGTTATAAAAAGACATAAAAAGATTTACATGAATATTAATATGTCAATATTTAACAATGTTATAAAACAAAATAAACAATGTACACTCAGTTAAATGAACATTATTTGTGTAGATTGTCACATGTGAAGTCACCAATTTAATCTTCTTGCTTTCTTTCCCATCACATAGCTGATATGTCTCGTACTGATAGTTCTGCTTCTTGACAATTGCATTCCCAATGGTTGATCTTCACTCTCATGGATGCAATCGGACCATAATGATATCCCACCACAATTGTTGCAAGAACCCTCTACACATTGTTTTAAGTAATGTGTCTGCCCATCTTTCCTTGGACACATTATGCTATGGATGAAATCTCTAGATGACATTGGCGGTACTGTACTTGAGCATTCCTACACATGGTTACGATACAAAAAACGACGTATATGTGCAAATGTATGATAATATAGATCAAACTCTATGTTGTATCTACAACAACAAGTGTTCTGGATTCTATTGATTCTAACATACCAAGGCTTGCATTTTTCAAAAGATCTTTGCCCGAGTCTTAGCTCTACATGGAAAACTTTAAACATATCAAACAATTGAGTTAGTGTCATGTCAAGATAATGTTTAACATGAGGTTCATTGTTCATAGAATCCCTACAGCGTTTTAACACATCCTCTGTGTTAGAATAAGGCCTAGTGTTATCATGCCAAAAAGTGTGCACTAGTCCCTTCACTACTTTGACCAACTTCATGTCTTTGCGGGGAAACCTACCACTAAATGCCCATAATGTTTCCATTTGTCCCTCTTCATCAGGGTTGTCTCTTCTTACTGAATATTTTTTAAGTGTCCATGGATATAAAGGGACAATTTCTGATGTGCATTTAAGTAAACGACATTGTCTTGTGGATCTACATACAATTGATTCAGCCAATTTGCGACGAGCCACATTACAGTCTTTTGAATGAGGTTTTTTACCAATCGATGTGAATGCAGCAGCAAGAGATTTAACAATGTGATTACTTGATTCGGTATTCTTCAATGTTCTTATGCCTAACTTTTTTCCAACAGTTGCCATACTTTTAGATTTGATCAAAGCTAAAAACAATTGGCATTTACTGGCTTCATATTTTGGTTCAAAATATTGTTTCATTATTTGAGAACAATGACGAAGGATAGTGCGTTTAGCGACCTTACCTTCCATAGAAGTCAATTCTCTCTCATCCACTTGTATGCATTTAGGAGTTCTCTTTCATTTTGATGTGAGATTTCTTGTCGTTTGAAATGCTGGAGTGACGTTTACATCGACTACATGCTGACAACTTCGATTAGGAGATTGAACCACCTAGCATGGTTGTTGCGGAGTCTCATCAGGAACATAATGATTCAACTCTTCACAGGGCTATTCGCTTAATAGTGTACTAATATTTTCATCTTGGCTATAACCAGCTTGCATTAAAGTTGCAATATCTTCCTCAGCCTCTAGGTTAGGTATTTGTTGAGCGAGAATGGGAAGTATTTGCTCATCCAATGAATGCCAATGATTTCTTGAATATTCCCTCTTCTTTTCCTTTTTATTTTCAACTTCTTCGGGTGTAAGGATCTTCCTCGCTGACTTTCGACCTCTATTACGTAGATTCCCCATTGAAATCTACCCAAACTTGTACAAAACCTATGGATCTATGTAATAAATGATTA
This sequence comes from Larix kaempferi, assembly GCA_027924585.1. Taxonomy (NCBI): domain Eukaryota; kingdom Viridiplantae; phylum Streptophyta; class Pinopsida; order Pinales; family Pinaceae; genus Larix; species Larix kaempferi. Next base: position 5,782,667 of record BSBM01000263.1, read on the forward strand.
AATTGCAGGTTGAACAATACGCTCTGTGCGGGTTTCAGAAGAATTTTGTCTTTTGCTATAGTAAAACTGGCCCATGGCCCGCAACCCAAGATTTATTATTAAACAAATATCGCATATGCGATATAATGCAAGGTCTATTTTAACGCATATGCATTATATCACATATGCGATATGAATTCTATGATTTTTACAAATGGCCAGTTTGTATAGCATGATCACTAAATCGCATATGCAATATATCGCACATGTGATATATCACACATGCACTATATTGCATATGCGTTTTGATGCATATCAAATATTGAAACCTTATTTAACCTTATAATGGAACCCATACCCATGGTTAAGACCTCAAGACCTATCCTCAAAGCACATAACCTCATAATGGAACCCATACCCAACCTAGACGCCAAATATCCCATCTAGAAGGCACATGTGATGATTAAAGGACTCATTTATAGCTCATGAGCCATAAAAGCTTCATTTAGGTCCTAAGACCCTACCTTTTCTTCCATGACCATGATCAAAGTCCGAACCTTATAATGACACCCTTATCCCATTTAGACTCCATTTATAGGGCTTGTCATAGTCTGGGAATTTGTCATTTGTCCATGAACCATAAAAATATCATTTAATCCCTAGAACATTGGATTTATCCTTGGACCATGGTAGTGTCTTCAAAACTATGCCTTGTCTGGAAATATTCATAATGGTTCCTATATGACCATGGTCAATGCCTCGAGAACAATCTTCAATGCATAAAATAGTCTGATGGCACATGTATCCCATATTAAGGCTAAATATTCCCTTTAAAGTGCATGTGTAGGGGTTTAAGACTTGTTTTTGTTACACTTCTGTCCCTTTACGATGGTTAAGACCCTGAGACCCATCCTTAGTGGATAAAACCTCATAATGACACCCATATCCCACTAAAGGTCAAATATTCCATCTATAGTGCATGTGTGTTGATTTAGAGACTCATTGTATTTTCTTCCATGACTATGGTAAATGTCCAGAGACCCATCCCTCCCATCCAAAATCCTATAATGGCATCCTTATCCCCTTATAATACAATTTAGACTCCCAAGATTCCATCCAGATGATCTATGAGGTAGCTCATGGCCCAAAATTACATTGATTAAGCTAAAAGAGGTGTGGGGGGAGTCAAAGGAGGGAGAGGAAGGTGTAGAGGAAATCATGGGAGGGAGGGCTGGGTAGGGGAGAGATATGGGGGGGATGAAGGGAGGAGAAATATAAGGGGAAGGGGGGGATGGGTCTCTGGACATTGACATGAGGGGGGACTGAAGGGAGGAGAAATATAAATGGAAGGGATTGGTTGGAGGGGAATAAATATAAGTGGGAGGGAGGGAGAGAGGGAGGGAGGGAGGGAGGGATGGGGGGGGAGAGATATAGGGGGGATGGAAGAGGGAGATATATAAGAGGGAGGGATGAGTGGGTGCAAGAAAGATATAGGATAATGGATGGAGGAAATATATAGCATAATGGATGGAGGGAGAAATGAGGGGGGGTCGTTAAAGAGTGAGAGGGAGGAGAGGAATGGATGGAATGGTGGTATAGATAGAGGTATAGAGTGAGTGAGTGAGAGATACAAATGGGGGGTGGTTAAATAGTGAGAGGGGGAGAGTCAAAGAGAGAGAGAGAGAGAGAGAGAGAGAGAGAAAGAGAGAGAACGATGGATGGAGGGATGGTTAGAGGGTGAGAGAGTGGGATAATAACAATAAGAGAGTAGGGATTTAGGAAAATGAAGGATGGTCAAGGATGGTTACACTGACGGATAGAGATGAGGGATTATGTGTGTGTGTGTGTGTGTGTGTGTGTGAGAGAGAGAGAGAGAGAGAGAGAGATCATGTATATTAAGGAAAGGAGAGAATGATGGAGAGATGAAGGAGGTGTTATCACATATATAGTAGCCGGGCTACCATACATTATTTTTCTCATTCCAATACACTATTCAGCCAGTTCCCTTGCATTTGAGATGCCGAGATGAGCATCTATATTGGATCACTATCAGATTGTGGACAGCAGTTGCATTCCCCATGCCATGACTGAGTTTCAGGACACCCAGAGAGGTGACCGATGTAGCCATTATACCATTGGTACAGAGCAGACAGTAGTGCCCAGAGTTACAGCAGCAGTCTCAGAGGATAGATGATGGTACAGGTTGATGAGCTTGCAGGTATATGACTCAGCAGGTATATCATGGTGTTATGGTTAGATTGCTTTTATACTTATTCTTATAGCATGTCTTAGCACTTAGTGTCATGATCTGGCGATCATATAGATATATGGACCTGGTTGATTTATTATATATATTATATTGTCCCTACTCAGACTTAGAAGTTCACTATTCATACTCATCGGTACATACCCTCCTTAGGGAGAATAGAGGTGATCATTACACCATACTTTGGCTTGCTAGTGTTGGCTCCATCATTTCACTGTCTTCATCCATCCGTGGCCTACCTTTTAGATTATCACCCTGACTTACTACTTGACTAGTGGCATGGAGGACCTTTCCCCACTGTAGCCTCTGTATTGGATGAGCTTCCTTGTTTATTGTGTCTCGGCTCTGAGTTGGTGACAAAACTTACCTATGGTAAGTTGGAGTTCCTTGGAATTCCCCCTAGTCACTAAAGTTGTGTTGGCTAAACCTGAAACTTTTGGTGCTGCCATCAATACAAAATCTGGAAAATAAAATGCTATATCTTGTATGAAAAGCCCATTCATGCAATGTGTTTCTAAACACACATGAATGAGAGGCATGCCAAATGAACATGGCAATGAAAATAAAATGTTGTATCTTTTGGAAAATAAATACCTAGGTAAACAAGCTGTCCATGACACACCTAGAAGTGCTCAGGTAAACAAGTGCCTTAAAAACACACCTGCAGCAGAAAGCCTAAAGAAAAAATGTAAATCTATGCAATGTGTTTGTAAACACACATAGATCAAGGCTATGGAAACTTCAGGCCCAAAAAGCAATGGAACTTAAATGCTATATCTAAACAATTGCTGGCCTTATTTGTATTATGGATTGTGCGCATCTGTGAAGGTGAATAAACCCTCTTTAAACAACTCATCCATTTGTGAGACACCGCCATTCCCTGTGTTATTGCTCATTCAGTATATACTATGGTGTATTCCCTTTCCCTTGCCAAAGTGTCACAAATTCAAGACAGTTAAGTTATCCCTTAGCCTAGCCAAGTTAATTTAGCCTTCACCCTTCACTAGCAAATTGATCACAACTATGAAGTGAGTATGATCCTGAAAGTCTAATCTGAGTAATAATAATAATTAACGACACTATATATTTGGATTTAGATCGCCAGTCATGATTACTCTGTGTTATAATTGCTATTTGAATAAATTGTAAAGCATGTATTAACCTTGATACTTTTCAGCAGCCTTGGATGATGGACTGAGTTATATTTGGTCATGGTTGGACCTAGTTTGACCATGGAGGACCATGGGACATGAGATGTTAGACCTTATGAGGATATGGATAGATGATATATGGCCTATATACACATACATGATGATTCTATGCAGCAGCTACAGGGTTATGATGATGATTCTTGGGATACAGCAGTGTTTGATCATTTACAGAGCATTATTATTGGCCTTGTTCCGGTATATTGGATGTTTATTTTGATCATGCAGAGACTCATATGGTGTATGAGTACACATCTTGGATAGATTTGGACCTTCTGAGTCCAATGGGACAGTTTGTTTTCAGTTCCGGGCACTTACAGTGATGATTGAGCCTCAGTAGGCTATCCCAGTGCAGTTTTGGTCTGTTGGAGGCCCTGTCGGAGCAGAGATGACTTTTATCCGGTTGACCTAGGGCGCTGATGATGGAGGGGGTGGTCCAGCCACTTGTTTTTACCATATTACCCCCCTTCCGGACACATTGGTGCCCTCACCTTGACAGCGCCAGCACTCCAGGAGGCTGTTTGGGGCAGTTTCACGCTTCCCGAGGCATTTCAGGATTGGTAGAAATGGCTATTGAGGAAATCGATTTGGGCTACTGAGGCAAAGTTATGGCATGGGATGATCAGTGATGATAGATCGGGACCTTCCACACCTCCTACAGCAGTTTCAGCTTCATCGGGGCCCGCATCCATCATTTATGGCACTTTCTGTGGATTTTTGAGGTCTTTTGAGGACCACGACTTCACTATGGAGGCACGATTTGGTACATTCATGATTATTTATTGGTTATTGTGCTATGGGGATTGACCAAGGAGGGATAAAATTACCCCTTGGACCCACCATAAGCCTCTTATGATATTTCATCATCATGATTTGGTGGGATTCCCCTCTTCTAGGGCGATTTTGTCCACTTATGTTATATTTTATGTGTGATCCATGTATTATATTGTTGAGCTCATCTCAACCATTGATTAGACTTTTGTATCTTATAATCTTAGCCACTCATTCAAAAAGTGGTTAGGGTTTTGGTGCCTCTCCTTCCTATTTAAAGGAGAGAGCCTCTCATTTGTAAAGGGACTTTTGGCTCTGGATTATTGGAATAGAAAATTATTATTGCATCTATCTCCAATGTTGTGGTGAATGTTTTTGGTGTTCGTTCGTTGGTTCTTCCTTTGCACTGAGTTATTGGAGATCTTGTTTGCCATATCTTTTGTACCACGATTTTGCATTCTACAGGTGGAGGCCGATTTGTTTGGAGGAGGAGGTATTGGTAGGGGAAGACTCTCCCTACTTCTTCTTTGGAGCTCTTCGTTGGTAACAGGGAGTATTACTGTCCCAGGACCTTCTATTTCATGTTACTATTTGCATTTCTCTTGTATTTCTTCCATACTTGATCTTACTGATTGAATTTTATTCCTTGGTTTGACAGGTAGAGGAAGGCGCACTTATGGACTAGGGCATCAAATTGGCAAGCAAATCAACAATCTCTCATTTGATCTATGCGGGAATCTTCCTCAACATCAAGGCATCTCAACCACATCATTCAGGTATGATCTCAAGGTAAGTTCTATCTCCATAGTCTATCCAATTGTCAAAAATATTTAAAACCCTAATTAATCAAAACCCCAATTTTGCATTTTCTCAGATCTACTTAGATCTATTGGGTTGTTGGGCGTAATATTTAGAACCCACCTCTATAGCATCCACGGCATCCCGGATCTATAGTTTGGTGAGGATTGGCTTCCATTTGACCCCCTTCCCAGGCCAACTTAGCCTCTCCCAAGCAAGGCGCACTTCCTAGTTTGAGCAGGTTGACCTAGATCTAAGCGATGGGTGTTTGAGATTCCACTTGATTTGACATCTACACATCAAATATCATACACCCAGGTTGTCACTTTTCTGAAATTCACCTTGTGGGCCCCATTCCACAGTTTAAGGGATTTAATCCCCATTTTGGACCACTGGGAACACTTAAACTCAGATCTACTAAGATCTAACCGGTGGATTGCCACAAAATTACAGATCCATACTCCTACCTGACCGATCTACTAGGATCTAAAGTTTGGATGCCATCCGACTTGTCTTGACCTACCTAAACCCCATTTTAAGCCTCCTTGGGCAAAGTCGCACCACCTTGGAGAAGTGAGTTGACTCACTTCTAGGAACTGGGTACTTGAGATTTTTGGAGATCTGAAACCGGAATAATTCAAAACCTAGGTCTAGGCTGTCACTTTGTCAAATCTTGCCTTGGGGACTGCATTCCTTGTTTTAAGGGATTGTGGTCCACTTGGGTTAAACCTAGATGTAGACACATTCAACCATCAAGACCTATATTGCCCACTTATCTCATGTTGTAGGAGTCCTAAACCATAAGTCAACCCTACTTTGACTCCACTTCCCAATTCCCAAGGCACTGGTTTATCTCCAAGACAACCCAACTCTCCTAGATTGTTGGATTGACTTGTGGTTTGACTTTTGCATGGTGAACTATACCCCTAAAGCTATCATGAATCATGGTCAAGTTTGTCTTATGTACTAGTTAGCCCCAATACATCCCTTAAAACCATCCTGCATTGGACACAGTTCCCAAGGCGGTGGACCTTTTGACATTGACCTAGTACACTCATCCTAGATCTCACTTCAAACATTGTAAGTCACTATTACATCAACTATGAACCAAAGCTATACCTATTGAACCCCCCACTTGGCTTGTGACTTTACCCTTAGGTCTAGGATAAACCATACACCTAACTTCACTTAGAATACCTTGATTTGGTGTCTTGGTTTTGATCTCTCCTGTTGGGAGTAGATCGGGTCTCCCCCTTTGTTGTCTGGGCTAGATAACATAAAGCGAAGGTTGCCTCGACTGGCGTGACAACCATATATATATTGGAGGTCGAGGTGATCGTGGTTGCACCTTTTGAGTTGCCCTTCCCTATTGCCATCCATGATTGGATCCATCCATAGGGGTAACTACAGTTTAGGTGATAACATTTTGGCGCCGTTGCCGGGGACGCAATAGGCTTACCTTGGTCCGACATATTATTTTTTTAAAAGCTCTCCTCCCCTTTCTCTTTGCCTAACATTTTGGCGCCGTTGCCGGGGAGGCAATAGCTTACCCTAGTTCGGCATACTTTTCTTCGAGCATTCATGTTCTCTTTGCCATAACACTTAGCACCAGAGACACAATAGGCTTACCTTGGAAAAGCCACTATTCCTTCCCGCATATACAACGACACATATCTTGGTATAAGAGTTAAATCTACCTGGAGACTCCCAATCGTGACTCCGCTGAGGAGCGAGCTCATTTACATCCTTACAACACTAAGACAAATCTTATCATTATCTAGAACCCATGGGATGCATCATTTTGTTTTCAAGTTCTTGAATTTAAAAATAAATATAAAAAATATAAAAAAGAAAAAAAGAAAAAGATAAAAAATTATTATCCATGGCTGCTTCTGAGCGACCTAGAACTTTCGGTCGTTTAAAAGTTTTTGACTTTTCAAAAATTGTTGGGTATCCTCATCATATTCCTCATCAAGCATGTGCAAGGTTGCCTATTTTCGATGGAAGTTATGAAATCTCCGCTAAAAGACACCTTGAACTTTTTAGGGAAATTATTAAAGAGTTATCCATAACCCATGAGGATGTGTGTATGAGACTATTGGCTTCATCTTTCAAAGAAAGAGCTGGACTCTGGCTTTCGAATTTGAAACCCAATAGCATTTCTGGTTATGACATGTTTGAAGATAAATTCCTAGAAGAATGGGGAAGTGAATTCGATGATATGTATCTTTCAAATCAAATCCGAGATCAAAACCCTCCCCTTTCCGATCCTATTGTTGAATCATTTAACAATCGAATATCAAGTAATTTGTCAACATCCGGAGATGACCTTTCCTGCCCAATTTCTTCTGATGATAAGTCTTCTACTTTTGAGTCAATCGAAAGTCTAATCTTTAATCATTGTACAAATCATAAGTTTTCAAATTGCTTCTTAGGTAGCCCTAGTCCTGATCCTGAGGGAATTTCTAAGGATGAGCTTTTAGTTAACAAGTCTACTGAAGTTCCTCCCTCAGAGAAACTCATGAGTCATTCTATTTTTAGTGATCATTCAATTCATTATCAACTTACTGAAGAAGAAGAAAGTAGGGACATAGATCAAGATCCTCTAGTGATGATTTCAGGTGATCATTGTGCAAATAATCAGGATATGTTAAATGAAATTATTAATTTCACCCCTGATCAATTAAATGAAAATGATCACTTATCCTCTTATAATTTTAATGATGAACTAATAGAAGTTCACTCTCAAAATGAAGATGAAATAGTGAACCACACTAGATGCTTTAATCCTTGTTCCACCTCTTACAATGAATCTTTAAATTTTCCTTTTTTTATCTTTAATCAAGAGAACTTAGAGTTAGATAGTTATGGTCAATCTTGTCTTCAGGTTCTAAATATTAAATTTGATCAAAAGTTTGAAATTATTCCTAGCATAAAGAATGTTTTTCAAAATCCAAGGTCAAACTTGTCTATCCATTTGGGAGAAATTTCATATTTGCAATCCACCCTCCTTTCCCAATTCTTTCAATCGTCTTTGGGTTGGTGCTCTAGTCAATCTTTTGCCTTGGAAATTTTTAATAGGAAGTATAAGCATGATTACATGTTTGGAGAAAAAGCACTTCATGTCCCTTTTCAGTCACTTTGGAACCATAATGTATGTTGTCAAGTTATCAATCATTCTTGGTGGCTAGAAAAGGTGTTTAAAGATCAATTCCATATTTTCTCCATTTTTTAGCATCAAGTGGGTCTGACTTTGATTTTCCGTCTTTTAAGCTTTAATTTATTCCCACTTGAATTTTTGATCATCAGTCCCAAGGAGAATCAAATTGAGTATGTGAGAGAAGTAAATGAAAAAGCTAATTTGTGTGAAAATGAATCGAATCACATGCCTTGTGTCCTTCCTCTATCCATCTCTAAGTTTAACTTGCATAAATTTTATGATCCTATCAATTTTTTGATGGAGGATGTTTGCATCAGTCAGTCTTCTCCTTGGCATAATTTCATATTGCATAATTCAAACCATTCTTCAATTTATGAACAAATCAAGAAGACTGTGCCCTTAAATTTGTTGATCTTTAGCCCAATCTTGACTTGTTCTATTATCAAAAATCAAATAAGAATCATTAACCTATTTGATGAATGGTTGCAATGGATTTATGATTTTACCTAACACTTGTGATGACTGGTTAGATTAGGGTAGGTAGGAAACCAAATAAGACTACTTAGGCAGTAGTTAGTCTTTTCAGCCATTGAGTCTGGCACCTTCTTAGTCTCTAAGCTCCTTTGTAAGCTCCTAGTTTAACTGAGTACCTGTCACTTTTTCTTTTCCTGCACAATAAATTTCAAATTTTGCAAATTATGTTAGTAGTTTAATTTACTTTCTACATTTATATTTATGACATAGAGTAGATTTTATTGCAGTTGATTTTATATTTTTCCCACACATGCGGCATGAGGTATTTTTTTTAGATGTTTGTGAATGCAGAAAATAGGTTGCAAGAATAAAAGCTGGAAGTAAAATGGTAGAGTGCTGGATCGTGGATTCGAGTAGCAGAGTTCGAGGACCAGAGATTCTGAGGTTCTCAAGCGCTCATTTCAACAGAGCACTTGTCCCAGCCGGAGCCAGATGTTATCACATATATAGTAGCCGGGCTACCATACATTATTTTTCTCATTCCAGTACACTATTCAGCCAGTTCCCTTGCATTTGAGATGCCGAGATGAGCATCTATATTGGATCACTATCAGATTGTGGACAGCAGTTGCATTCCCCATGCCATGACTGAGTTTCAGGACACCCAGAGAGGTGACCGATGTAGCCATTATACCATTGGTACAGAGCAGACAGTAGTGCCCAGAGTTACAGCAGCAGTCTCAGAGGACAGATGATGGTACAGGTTGATGAGCTTGCAGGTATATGACTCAGCAGGTATATCATGGTGTTATGGTTAGATTGCTTTTATACTTATTCTTCTAGCATGTCTTAGCACTTAGTGTCATGATCTGGCGATCATATAGATATATGGACCTGGTTGATTTATTATATATATTATACTGTCCCTACTCAGACTTAGAAGTTCACTATTCATACTCATCGGTACATACCCTCCTTAGGGAGAATAGAGGTGATCATTACACCATACTTTGGCTTTCTAGTGTTGGCTCCATCATTTCACTGTCATCATCCATCCGTGGCCTACCTTTTAGATTATCACCCTGACTTACTACTTGACTAGTGGCATGGAGGACCTTTCCCCACTGTAGCCTCTGTATTGGATGAGCTTCCTTGTTTATTGTGTCTCGGCTCTGAGTTGGTGACAAAACTTACCTATGGTAAGTTGGAGTTCCTTGGAATTCCCCCTAGTCACTAAAGTTGTGTTGGCTAAACCTGAAACTTTTGGTGCTGCCATCAATACAAAATCTGGAAAATAAAATGCTATATCTTGTATGAAAAGCCCATTCATACAATGTGTTTCTAAACACACATGAATGAGAGGCATGCCAAATGAACATGGCAATGAAAATAAAATGTTGTATCTTTTGGAAAATAAATACCTAGGTAAACAAGCTGTCCATGACACACCTAGAAGTGCTCAGGTAAACAAGTGCCTTAAAAACACACCTGCAACAGAAAGCCTAAAGAAAAAATGTAAATCTATGCAATGTGTTTGTAAACACACATAGATCAAGGCTATGGAAACTTCAGGCCCAAAAAGCAATGGAACTTAAATGCTATATCTAAACAATTGCTGGCCTTATTTGTATTATGGATTGTGCGCATCTGTGAAGGTGAATAAACCCTCTTTAAACAACTCATCCATTTGTGAGACACCGCCATTCCCTGTGTTATTGCTCATTCAGTATATACTATGGTGTATTCCCTTTCCCTTGCCAAAGTGTCACAAAGTCAAGACAGTTAAGTTATCCCTTAGCCTAGCCAAGTTAATTTAGCCTTCACCCTTCACTAGCAAATTGATCACAACTATGAAGTGAGTATGATCCTGAAAGTCTAATCTGAGTAATAATAATAATTAACGACACTATATATTTGGATTTAGATCGCCAGTCATGATTACTCTGTGTTATAATTGCTATTTGAATAAATTGTAAAGCATGTATTAACCTTGATACTTTTCAGCAGCCTTGGATGATGGACTGAGTTATATTTGGTCATGGTTGGACCTAGTTTGACCATGGAGGACCATGGGACATGAGATGTTAGACCTTATGAGGATATGGATAGATGATATATGGCCTATATACACATACATGATGATTCTATGCAGCAGCTACAGGGTTATGATGATGATTCTTGGGATACAGCAGTGTTTGATCATTTACAGAGCATTATTATTGGCCTTATTCCGGTATATTGGATGTTTATTTTGATCATGCAGAGACTCATATGGTGTATGAGTACACATCTTGGATATATTTGGACCTTCTGAGTCCAATGGGACAGTTTGTTTTCAGTTCCGGGCACTTACAGTGATGATTGAGCCTCAGTAGGCTATCCCAGTGCAGTTTTGGTCTGTTGGAGGCCCTGTCGGAGCAGAGATGACTTTTATCCGGTTGACCTAGGGCGCTGATGATGGAGGGGGTGGTCCAGCCACTTGTTTTTACCATATTACCCCCCTTCCGGACACATTGGTGCCCTCACCTTGACAGCGCCAGCACTCCAGGAGGCTGTTTGGGGCAGTTTCACGCTTCCCGAGGCATTTCAGGATTGGTAGAAATGGCTATTGAGGAAATCGATTTGGGATACTGAGGAAAAGTTATGGCATGGGATGATCAGTGATGATAGATCGGGACCTTCCACACCTCCTCCAGCAGTTTCAGCTTCATCGGGGCCCGCATCCATCATTTATGGCACTTTCTGTGGATTTTTGAGGTCTTTTGAGGACCACGACTTCACTATGGAGGCACGATTTGGTACATTCATGATTATTTATTGGTTATTGTGCTATGGGGATTGACCAAGGAGGGATAAAATTACCCCTTGGACCCACCATAAGCCTCTTATGATATTTCATCATCATGATTTGGTGGGATTCCCCTCTTCTAGCGCGATTTTGTCCACTTATGTTATATTTTATGTGTGATCCATGTATTATATTGTTGAGCTCATCTCAACCATTGATTAGACTTTTGTATCTTATAATCTTAGCCACTCATTCAAAAAGTGGTTAGGGTTTTGGTGCCTCTCCTTCCTATTTAAAGGAGAGAGCCTCTCATTTGTAAAGGGACTTTTGGCTCTGGATTATTGGAATAGAAAATTATTATTGCAACTATCTCCAATGTTGTGGTGAATGTTTTTGGTGTTCGTTCGTTGGTTCTTCCTTTGCACTGAGTTATTGGAGATCTTGTTTGCCATATCTTTTGTACCACGATTTTGCATTCTACAGGTGGAGGCCGATTTGTTTGGAGGAGGAGGTATTGGTAGGGGAAGACTCTCCCTACTTCTTCTTTGGAGCTCTTCATTGGTAACAGGGAGTATTACTGTCCCAGGACCTTCTATTTCATGTTACTATTTGCATTTCTCTTGTATTTCTTCCATACTTGATCTTACTGATTGAATTTTATTCCTTGGTTTGACAGGTAGAGGAAGGCGCACTTGTGGACTAGGGCATCAAATTGGCAAGCAAATCAACAATCTCTCATTTGATCTCCGCGGGAATCTTCCTCAACATCAAGGCATCTCAACCACATCATTCAGGTATGATCTCAAGGTAAGTTCTATCTCCATAGTCTATCCAATTGTCAAAAATATTTAAAACCCTAATTAATCAAAACCCCAATTTTGCATTTTCTCAGATCTACTTAGATCTATTGGGTTGTTGGGCGTAATATTTAGAACCCACCTCTATAGCATCCACGGCATCCCGGATCTATAGTTTGGTGAGGATTGGCTTCCATTTGACCCCCTTCCCAGGCCAACTTAGCCTCTCCCAAGCAAGGCGCACTTCCTAGTTTGAGCAGGTTGACCTAGATCTAAGCGATGGGTGTTTGAGATTCCACTTGATTTGACATCTACACATCAAATAACATACACCCAGGTTGTCACTTTTCTGAAATTCACCTTGTGGGCCCCATTCCACAGTTTAAGGGATTTAATCCCCATTTTGGACCACTTAAACTCAGATCTACTAAGATCTAACCGGTGGATTGCCACAAAATTACAGATCCATACTCCTACCTGACCGATCTACTAGGATCTAAAGTTTGGATGCCATCCGACTTGTCTTGACCTACCTAAACCCCATTTTAAGCCTCCTTGGGCAAAGTCGCACCACCTTGGAGAAGTGAGTTGACTCACTTCTAGGAACTGGGTACTTGAGATTTTTGGAGATCTGAAACCGGAATAATTCAAAACCTAGGTCTAGGCTGTCACTTTGTCAAATCTTGCCTTGGGGACTGCATTCCTTGTTTTAAGGGATTGTGGTCCACTTGGGTTAAACCTAGATCTAGACACATTCAACCATCAAGACCTATATTGCCCACTTATCTCATGTTGTAGGAGTCCTAAACCATAAGTCAACCCTACTTTGACTCCACTTCCCAATTCCCAAGGCACTGGTTTATCTCCAAGACAACCCAACTCTCCTAGATTGTTGGATTGACTTGTGGTTTGACTTTTGCATGGTGAACTATACCCTTAAAGCTATCATGAATCATGGTCAAGTTTGTCTTATGTACTAGTTAGCCCCAATACATCCCTTAAAACCATCCTGCATTGGACACAGTTCCCAAGGCGGTGGACCTTTTGACATTGACCTAGTACACTCATCCTAGATCTCACTTCAAACATTGTAAGTCACTATTACATCAACTATGAACCAAAGCTATACCTATTGAACCCCCCACTTGGCTTGTGACTTTACCCTTAGGTCTAGGATAAACCATACACCTAACTTCACTTAGAATACCTTGATTTGGTGTCTTGGTTTTGATCTCTCCTGTCGGGAGTAGATCGGGTCTCCCCCTTTGTTGTCTGGGCTAGATAACATAAAGCGAAGGTTGCCTCGACTGGCGTGACAACCATATATATATTGGAGGTCGAGGTGATCGTGGTTGCACCTTTTGAGTTGCCCTTCCCTATTGCCATCCATGACTGGATCCATCCATAGGGGTAACTACAGTTTAGGTGATAACAGGAGGGATGAAGGCTTGAAGGTGGAGAGAGGAGGTAGGGGGAGAAAGTGAGGGATGTAGTGAGTGATAGGATGGAGCACATGGAAGTAGAAGGAGAGGGAGGGAAGGAGAGAGAAAGGGCTTTGGAGGGAGGGAGGGAGGGGGGAAGAGAGAAAGGGTTTTGGGGTGAGGGAGGGGCAACAAAGGAATTGTTTTAGAGGGTGTGTGGATGTGTGAGAGAGAGAGAAAGGGGGAAGATAGGTTGTAGAGGGAGAGGGGGTGTGGTTTTCCAAGACCAAGAGGTGTGTAAGTTTGTTTGAGGGGGGAGTGGTGAAATTATGAAGGAGGGGATATTTAGGCAAAGAGGGGGGGACAGAGAGAGAGGGTTGAGGGACGGTTATAGAGGCAGAGAGATAGTGATGGAGAGAGGTTCTGTGTATGTGTGTGAGAGATGCAACGGGGGGAAGGTTGGTTATATAGGGAGAGGGGGTGTGGTTTTTCAAGACCAAGAGGTGTGTAAGTTTGTTAGAGGGGGAGTGGCCCGATAAGGAAAGAGGGGGGATTTAGACAAAGAGGGGGAGAGAGGAAGAGAGAGAAGGAATTATGGGGGGAGAGAGAAGGGGTGGAGAGAGGAGGTAGGAGGAGAAAGTGAGGTATGGAGTGAGTGAGAGGATCAAACACATGGAGGTAGAAGTAGAGGGAGGGAGGGGAGAAGCGAGAAGGGAGAGAGAGGGAAAGGAGAGAGAGGGAAGGGGGAGAGAGAGAGGGATGGGGGATGGTTATAGAGGTAGAGGGGTGGTGAAGAAGGGAAATAACGATGGTTAGATAAAGAGGGATGGAGAGAGGGTATGTGGATGTGTTAAATAGACAAAGGGGGGAGGTTGGTTATAAAGGGATAAAGTGTATGGTGTTCCAAGAACAATGTATATGTAATTTTTTTTTAAAATTGACATATATCCATATAAAGAGCCTGCAGTTGTTGTTTACCCTATTTCACCCATTGAGGTTGATCATGCAGAAGCAACAAGAAAGGAATCCTAACTTGGTAACCTCATCATTCTAATACCTCCTTTGGACTATCCCTTGAACCTCCAATAATATGGCCTCATTATCCACAACCATTTACAAATTTTAGGCTAAGCATACTCCTTTTGCCACACTTACACTAAACTGCTTTGGAGGGGCCAATAATTACCATGATCTTTTTCTTTTAGATGGGGGTTTCTCCCAAAGCCTATCCACCAACTTGGTAAACTCTTTTTTACTGTCCTACCAAGCTACTAAAGATGAAACGCATATGCGATATGAATTACATATGCAAAATGAATCACATATGCGATATGAATCGCATATGCGTTATAACTCATATGCATTATAACACACATGTGTTATAACGCATATGCATTGTCTTAAAATTTAAAAACTCGGTAGGAGCAAGGCTTGGGATAATATTTGGAAATAGCTTCAGACTACCGAACCTATTGGCTAGAACAAATAAACCAGGGCTATTGCTTGTATTTTAGAACTCTATCAATATGCTCAGTTTCAATGGCATTTTTTTGCTATGAAAAACACAATATTTTTTTATGAATATATGGAATATTGTAGAGTACGATCTAACGATTCTGAATATGTAATTTTTTCATAAAAATGTATGTTTTATTTATTTATTATTATTTTTCTAAATGACACATGTCAGTTTTAAAAAAAACATACATCGATTGGTTTTTATATAACTTTTGACTGCCTTCACCATTTCCCACGAAAACTATATGGTGCACTAAAGGAGAGTGAGATCTACAATCTTATATATAGAAATCAAGGGTTTCAATTAGTTTTTCCCCTAAAGTGTTGCACCCACACAAACATATATGTTATGATGTGTTGAAAATTTGAAAACCCAATTTAGCGGAAACTAATTTTATAATCATTTGCACAAATGTTTTATAGATTAAATGTTATATATTATGAAATTTGATTCAATTACCTATCTTTTGTCTTTTTATTTCATCTTCAAAATTCGTTACAGAAGTACCCCTAATTGTCACCTTAAGTCAGAGGTTCCAGGTTTTTTCAGTATTATGTGGCATCTAAAGTGTCTTTAAAGGAGTCCATGATTGTGCATCAGCCCACCTTATAGTGCAAGGAAGGTTAGAGGTAGAATATTTAAATATCAAGGAGGTCACTCTAGGGTGGCCAGAGTGGCAAGTATTTCATTTGGAACCACCCCTTCAGAAGCCCCACATGGTAGGGGGGAAATATTTGACCACAGAAAGGGCAAGGAAGAAACCAAGAAAGAGGTCTAGGTAGTCGGGGGAAGCTCAAACTACGTATCTTCGGTAGGCATAAAATTGTTTTAATGTCAGGGTCCCCATTACAAACGAGATTGCACAAAAAGAATGGAAAGGGAAGGACAAAACTTGGCAGGAACTCAAGGAGGTTAGTCACATGGTCCACACCTAATTCATGTTGCAGTCAACCATCACGAAGTAGAGCACCAAGCTACAATGATTGAGTCTCTAGGTATGATAAAAAATATTCCATTGAATATTCTCATAGACCGAGGGAGTATTGATAACTTCATCTCTCCTTCCACACTACAAAAATGTGGGTTGGAAGCCCGAGCTCAAACTAATTTTGACTAGGTGGAGATGGCTTTAGGTCGAAAACAGTTAGTAGGACTTTTGGTAAATAAATGTAGATTTAAAATAGGGAACGTCTATACTAAGATGATTTTGTATAGAACTACCCTAGGGGATTATGACATAATAGTGGGAATGGATTAGCTAGAATCTCACTGAGCCTTGGTGGATTGACATGAGAAGAAGGTCTTTTGCATCGATGACCTTAGAAAACCAATAGTGATTGAAGGGATTAAACATGATTTTTCCTTACGTCTCATCGCAACAGCCAAGGTAAAGAAGTGTATAAGGAAAGGATGAAGAATCTATACTATAGAAGCTATTGACACCATCCCTAACCCAAACTTGGAAACTCACCCAATACTCTCTGAATTTGCAAATGTGTTCCCTCCTGAACTACCCGGATTACCCCCTATTCGAGAATTTAAATTCACCATTTCCTTAAAACCCAATACTGAACCCCTATACAAGACACTATATTGGATGACTATGCTAGAACTCAATGAATTGAGTATTCAAATCAAGGAACTCATTGATCAGTGGATGATTCAGCCTAGTGTTTCACCTTGGGGGGCACCATTCATTTTCATCAAGAAGAAGGATGGAACCCTTCATTTGTGCATTGATTATCGATATTTGAATGAATCCACCATAAAAAATTGCTATCCCATGCCTCGCATCGATGACCTGTTTGACTAGTTGAGAGGTGCATCGATATTCTCCAAGATCGACCTTCGATTAGGATACCATTAATTAAGGATCAAGGAAGAAGAAATTCCAAAAACAGCTTTTAGTACTAGGTTCAACCACTATGAATTTGTGGTCATACCCTTTGGATTATCGAATGCACCAGCAATGTTCATGAATTTAATGAACAATGTGTTCCAGAAATATCTAGATCACTTTGTACAAGTGTTCCTTGATGATATTTTGTTCTACTCCCGCAATGAACGAGATCACCAAGAGAACTTAAGACTCATGCTTCAATGTCTTAGAGAACATAAACTATTTGGGAAATTGTCCAAATGCTCCTTCTTCCAGAAAGAGATCCGGTATCTAGGGCACTTAATTAGTGGCGATGGAATCTTAGTAGACCGAGGGAATATTAATGTTATATTAAGTTGGCCGACCCCTAGAAATGCCAAGGAATTTCGCAGCTTGATGGGATTGGAATGCTATTACAAGAGGTTCGTGGAAGGGTTCTCTAAAATTGCAGGACCTATTACCACCTTACAAAAAAGGGCGATCAAATTTGAATGGACAATTAAATGCGAAGAATCCTTTAATGAGCTGAAGAAATGTCTGACCAGTGCCCCAATCCTCAAGGTTCTAGACATGGATAACAATTTTGTGGTTTGCACGGATGCATCAGGAGAAGGTTTAGGCACAGTATTAATGTAAGAAGAGGGATTCATTGCCTATGCTTCTCACAGACTCAAAATCCATGAGATCAACTATGCCACTCATGATCTAGAATTGGCTACGGTGGTGATGACTCTCATGTTGTGGAGGAATTACTTAGTGGGACACCAGTTCGAGCTAAAAATATATCATCGAAGCCTTGAATACATATTCACCCAAAAGGATCGTAATGCACGCCAAAAACGTTGGGGTGAACTATTTAGTGAGTATTCCTTTAGAATCTCCTTTATAAAGTTGAAGGAGAACAAGGTAGTAGATGCGCTAAGTAGACAACCTCGTATACATGCTTGAATGGTATCATCTAGAACATATCTTAAAGATAATATTAAAGTCCATCTAGTAAATAACACCTTGGTACCATCAAATTCTAGCTGCATAGTGAAAGGGGAAGTCGATCTCCCCAAGGTTTGAAGGGTACTCATTGGAAGGGGATGGACTCCTTAGATTCGGGAAAAATGTGTATGTACCAACCACTGGCTAAGTTTGAAGGTTAGTAATGGATGAATCACATTGATCACCATACTCATCTCACCCAGGATTTAAATAGATGTATGAAGGTCTAAAAAGGGAATTATTCTGGCCAGGAATGAATAAGCATATAGCACATTATGTGGCACATTGTTTATAATGCCAACAAGTTAAGTCTAAACACCTTCACCCAAAAGGACTTCTTCAACCTCATGAGATACCAGAAACTAAGTGGGAATTGATATCTATGGACTTCATGACTGGTCTACCAACCACCCCACAAAGGCACGTGGTGGAAAAACTGACTAAGAGTGCTCATTTTATTCCAATAAAAGGTACCTTTGATGCACTTGTTGTCACTCAGGTTTTTATCCGAGAAATAGCTTGTCTTCACAAAATCCCTCATAAAATTATCTCTTATAGAGATTCTCGATTCACCTCTAGGTTTTGGGAAAGATTCCAAGAGTCCCTAGGTAATCAATTGAATTTCAGCACTGCATATCATCCAAAAACTGATGGTCAGACAGAGAGAGTTAATCAAGTATGTCATGGACCAACTTAGTCAATGAAATTACTTGGTGTTATTGTAAGCAAAATCCACCAGTGGGAGATACCTCTCCCATTGAGAATGTATGTCATGGACCAACAGATTCAATGGGAGAGGTATCTCCTGCTGGTGGAGTTTGCTTACAATAACAGTTACCAGCGATCCCTTGTTGCTTCCCTGTATGAAGTTTTGTATGGTAGGCCTTGTCGATCCCCTGTTAACTGGGATAGTCTAGAGGATCGGGTCATGCTAGTGCGTGACTTGCTTCAAGAGATGTAGGAGAAGATGGTCACCATTAAAAAAAGGATTAAGGAAGCCTGTGATCGTCATAAAATTCATGTTGATTCTAAACGTATTGATATAAGCTACAAGGAGGGGAGCATCGTGTTTCTCCAAGTGAGACCCATGAAGAGTCCCTTTAAATTTGGAAAAGAGGCCAAACTCTCCCAGAGATTTGTAGGACCATTTAAGATCCTGGAAGGAATCAGTCATGTTCCTTATAGACTTGATATGCCACCCCACTTGCAGAGAATGCATAATTTATTTCACATTTATGTGCTTAGAAATTACATTCCTGACCCCTCTCACATTTTCAACTTGGATGGATTGCAGCTTTCCAAGGAAGGGGTCATCCAAGTCAAACCATATTGTATACTAGACCACAGAAGTCGACAACTACGCAATAGCATCCTTAACCAATTTAAATTCCAATGGGATCAGTATAGTTCAGAGTCAGCCACTTTGGAGGACGCAGACACTATGTGTCGCGATTTTCCTTTTTTTTTTTTAGTAGACTTGAGCTTGTGACACATGGATTGGTTCTATTAATTCATGTTGATATTCAATCAATATTTTACAGTTCTAGAGTTAGAAGACATATGATACATAATTCATGTTGATACTGAGTTAGTATTTTATAGTTTCTTATGGTTTCTGAAGTTACAGGACATATGTTGCATATTTCATGATGATACTCATTTTTTCATGCTGCTACTCAGTTTCCATGATGCATCTTTCATGTTGACACTCAGTTTATTATGGTTTCTAGATGTATAGGACATGAGGTACATGATACATTGATTGTTGATACTCAATTGGTAATTTATAGTTTTATTTAGGCATATTGAAATGTAAGTTATGTGGTACATGATATGGTGTTATGATATGTTGTTTCATAGAATGATTCCTTATAGACATGTGATTCATGGTCATACATTATTCATGTGAAATTTGATTTTGTTATTTCTAGCCATGGGTTGTGCACATGATACTTCTTGATGTTATTTCATGACGTTATGGTGCTTTATAAGATAGATGACGTGTGGAACATAAAATGATATTATTTCATGATGATATTAATTTAGCATTTTAATAGCTTTATCATGGAACCTAGAGATAAATGACATTTGGCACATAAATGGTATGAAATCATGTTGTGGTTTATTATGGTATTTTAAAGCTCTATCATGTATTAGTGAGGAATAAGAAATTATATAAGACATTTGGTATATGACATGTTATCATTTCATTCTAATCCTTAATTCTCCCCGTAGAATGCATATTTGATATGATGATGGATTATGTAAGTTGTTACTCCATGTTGATATTACTAATGTTGAATTATAGCAGTTTGTCATGACATATTAATAAAATTCTTAGCGAATTTATGAGAGTATCATGACCAGTTATTTTATGATGATAGCACAAAGCCTTTGAATGTATTATATGTTTAAATTGGCATGTCTTTTCATGATAAGGGCTTATGATGTAATGAAATGCAATGCAAAATGGTGACAAGACATTCTTGTTAGCACATGATTCCAGGTTGATTCCATGATATCTTATTATCTTGAGAAATGGATACTAATCATTATTCATTGTGGTAAGTACAAGTTGTTCCAGGTAAGCGCCTCAAATAATCCTGATGAGGCTAATCATTATGTGATTTTGTGGGGACCCATAACCACGAATGAGAATGGATACTATCAATATATTATGGGCTAGGGGACAAGCTCAACAATTAACTCTATGCCATCATCTTTTGACTTCTTCCAGAATTCCATGGTTAGAGGCACACTCAGCAGGAGGGAGGTTTATGTAGAAGGACTTCTGATGCCTTGGGATAGTGCCTTGAGGATGTATGTGGAGGATTTATAGGCTACCCTTTGAGATGCCTCGGTTATAATGATCCTGATATCAGGATCGGGGTATCGGGAACCAAATGTCGGATAGCACCAATGAGGCCTAGATTCCAAGTAAATTTCGATGGGGCCGTACTATTTCCAAAATTTGGGAGGGTGGCAATGTTGTTACTGGGGAACTTTTTATGCCTATTGTATGATCCATGGACAGGTTAATAAAATGGTCCTCCTTCAACCAGTCTATTCCTATCGACATCAACTCATTATCCAGGAATTAGGCTTAGGAACCGTCCGTAGAACCTTGGTACCTCCATGCCTCAATGGCAGGTTTCCTCGTATTCAACAGTAGCTTTTCATTACTGACCTCTAATCGAATAATACCTCGAATGTTTGACCTCAAAAAATATTTATTCACATTCATTGGGATGTACTAGAGATACCTTGGGAATCATTGTCGTAATTAGTGATTACCCTCATACTTTTTAATAGCTCACATCATGGGTTGATAATCAAGTAGTCTCGTCCCTGTTCAACTACAACACTTTGTAATCACATGGTCAGAGTCGTATCACTCCAGGATCAGGTAGAAGACCCTGGATGGTTCTGATGTTTCTTTCACGTCTAGGTTGTGATGGCAATTTTTGAGTAGGTCCCCACATAGAAATTATGTTGGTGACCTCATTGATGTACTGTCACACATATACACTCTTGTATTGGTCGTGGTTGTGTCATTGTCTTATCATGGATCTACACTTGTTCCTAGTATCCATGATTTGTCTTCAGTCCTTATCAAGACAATACTATAATGGATCTGCGATGTTTTGGTTGGAAGCCATGCTGTGAGTCGATTGTTTTGAGAATGGGTATGTCTGCCTCTTTGTTAGTTGGCATATTATTGATGTTTCCTTGTAGCTCCTCTCCAACCTCCTTTAATCTATCTCTGCAGACTCATTTATTTGTAAAGTGTTTCAACCATCAATTTCTTCTAACCTCACACTTTAGGGGGAATCTATTATACCTCAAAGTCTCACTTTGAATGCCACTTCAAGTCTTCATGTCATGTCACCATGCAGAACCTAATGGTACTAGTAAATTTGGCTCATCTCATTGAGCCAAATTTACCCATATTTTTGCACCCTGCTAGTGGTGCAAGGCACTAAAATACAACATTTTTGCGCTCTGCATGTTACAACGTATTTTGCCACCCTGTGAGCATTTATACTATTTGGCCTATGATATTCATTTCATGGACTCGGAACCATTGTTTTCCTTATTTTTGTTCCTGCACACGAGCTATTTTTCTACAGCTCTCGCACGTACGCAAGATGGCCCACTACTGCCCATGTACATCAAGTTAAAATGGTAAATTTTAATAAAAACTCACTTTTTACTCCAAAAAGCGGTCATAGGGTGACCTTTGGCCCTCCATGTATCCCGAAACGACTTGATTCAACCTTTCACCTACCTTTGGAAGGCTATATATTGATCTCCTATGTTACATGGAAGGGGGAGAAAGAGAGAGCATCGAAACTCTATTGGATTTTTGCCATAACTTGAGTCTACATCCATTGATCCTTGTTGTTGTGAACCTCTTATGTTCGCCTACCAAACTCCTTCATAGTTTGAGTTTTCCATTGCATGGGGGATTGAAATGGTGGAGACATAAGTGGATGGACCTAGTTCTTGGTTCAGATGAGTTTTCGGCAAGAGGTTGTATCATGTACTTCTTGTTTCATTAATAGAAATACTCATTTTCTCATCCAATTGATGTTGTGAATGGTTAATTGACATTGGGTACATTTGCTTATTATATCATGGACTATGCTATTGTTTATGCTAATATATTTCATGTTGGAATATTTAAGTCTTCCTGCCATGTCATTTATTTACATTAGATGCATTGATTAATCTTTTATGGTTAATTCTATGTAATAGACTAGGAAATTGCCTTGTGTGGACCACAAGGAAATATGGGGGGACCACAAAACATCCAAGGTGTGGACCACAAGCTACCTCAGACAATTGGGCGCTTTCCAAAATGATTTTGGATAAGATTTAGCTAAGAAAGGTGCTTTCCTGGAAATTACTGCTTTTTACTGCTTTTTACCCTATGGGGAAAAGCTAGTCTACCTAGGAAACTTATTTTTTTGCACCCATGACTTTCCTTAATGATTTTTCCTTCCGAAATTCATAATTTTCATTTCTTTCCATCATACTTCACCTTTAGATCACTAATTAGCCAATTCGTGAGCTTTTGGAGAGATTTGGAAAGTCAACTTGCCACCTAGGGGGGGATGAGCATATTTTTAGTAAGTTTGATGATGGAATGATTCTTTTGGCATCCTTAGCCATTTGAATCTATGTTGTAAAGTTATTTAACTGCATCCTATTCTTTCATATGGTTGGCTGATGTATTTTATTCATGAGAAGTTAATACATAATTCTACTCTTGTGCATAAGTTTTGTGTCTTTGACTAGTTGTGTGAGATTTTCTTATGAGACATTGTAATTTCTTGAATATATATTGGATGTGAAATGAACATCACATGGTATCAAATCTATCAAGATATTTCTATCATCTTTGATTGTTTTGCAGGATCCAACTATTCTTAGGAAGGGCGCATTGATCAATTCACTAGGTGAATTCTATTCTCTACAGGGTGGATTTTGGCATCCAGAAGTGTTCTAAAATTAGTCCATAAGTTATTTCAGAGCATAAATGGATCATACACATCGTATTATCCTCACTCCCTTCAATTAATTTGATTAGAAGGCACGGATGGAGATTCTACTGAGGAGCAAAGGGCTCTACAGGGTGACCATGGCAACTGAAGTTGAGCCAACCTCAACAGTAGAGAAATCTAAATGGAATAATCGAAGGGATGAATCCTATGGGTTGTTATGTCTCATTACATCCAGAGAGCTTCTATTTCATCTTGATGGCCTCACTTCACCCAATGAAGTATGGTTGAAACTTCAAGAATTGTTTGAGAAAACTGATGAATTGAGAGGCCACCAATTGGATAACGAGATAGTCTCTTTGAGTCCACAAAATTTTGATAATCTACAGGATTTCTTCTCCAAATTTAAATATATTGTATTGCAGCTGAAGCAATGTGGTATTGAAAATAAAGATGAGCAATTAGTTTTGGCCATTCTCTCCAAGCTTGTCCCTGACTATTCAATCTTTGTCTCAACCTTTCATTCCACCCGGAAAGCAATTAAAACTTGGAAGAGCCCGACACTTTCAGAATTCATGGAGTCTTTGACACAAGAACAAGACAAATTGGTCTTGATGGGAGCCACTAAAAATCCATCCAAAGACCACTATCTGAATGTTGAAGATTCAAAGGGTTCAAAAGGCAAGAAGAAGGGCAATTTCAAGAAGCCCACCGGTGAGAGGAAAGACAAGCAGAATTTTAATGGAGAGACATCTAACTTCAAGAAGAATCTGAACAAGAAGAATGAGAGGAAAAGTGCAATTATTGCACCAAGGGATTTCAACCTGAAATCTCTTGCATGAAGAAAACCATTGACCAAATGGCTCAACTCTTAGAGAAAGCCAACATTCCTCTTCGAGAGAGCGCAAGGAGGAAGGATGGAGGACAAATTCTAACAATAACGAGAGAGTTCATGCATTGATGGCCAACAAATCCAAAACTTCTTCATTCATTATTGATTCCAGTGCATCAAGACACATGGCATCTGCAAGTAAGTTTTTCACTTCACTTCACTCTTCAAGTGGTCCAAATATTGTATTCGGAGACAATTCTGAAACTTCTAGCAAAGGCAAATGTAGCATAGATCTCGAGTTTGGGTCATTTAATAATGTTTTATATGTACATGGACTTGCTGCAAACCTATTGTCGATCTATCAGATGACCCATACAGGGCTTCCCAAGAAAGTAACCTTTACCCCCAATGATTTTGAGATAGCAGAAATTTCAATAGGAAAAATTATTGCATTTGGTACTGTTGATCATTGTTCTAGAATTTACAAGTTTTCTCATTTTGTGCCAAACCCCTCACCTTCTGCTCTGTTAACCCATGCCAATGAGTCCAGCAAACTATGGCATGAAATATTTGGCCACCTAAATTACAAATTCCTTTCCCAACTTCAAGAGAAAGAGATGGTTATAGGGCTTCCCAATATCAAGTTTTCCAAAGGTGGCTGTCAATCTTGCATCGTAGAAAAACACCCTGAGCATAAGTATGGGAAATCCAATTCTGAGAGAACCACTACACCATTAGACCTTATTCATACTGATATATCAAGTCTATTCCCTCATGATTCCTTGAACCATGCAAAATACATCCTCACATTCATAGATGACTTCAGCAGGTATTGTTGGATTTATTTCATCAAGTTAAAGTCATAATTTTTTGGTTTGTTCAAGCTATTCAAAGCCTCGGTTGAGAACCAGTCTGGTAGGAATATAAAAGTTATAAGATCTAATAATGGTGGTGAATATGTGAAATCATAGTTTTAGAAATTTTGTGCCTCTTCAGGCATTCAGATGCAACACACAGTTCCATATACACCTCAATAGAATGGGGTTGCTGAGAGGAAAAACAAGTCTCTAAAGGAGATGGCCACTTGTATGCTTGAGGCAAAGGCATTGCCTCCTAAGCTATGGACCGAGGAAATAAATTGTGCCACTTACTATCAGAATAGAGTGCCACAGAAATATCTCAAAGGTATCACTCCTTTCGAGGCTTGGACAAGTCACAAACCTGATATCTCTCATTTCAGGATTTTTGGCTCAAAGGCTTGGGCTAGGATTCCATTTGAGAAGAGGAGGGCATTGCAGCCCCAAATCCTGCTGATGTATTTGTAACTTCGGAAGATATTCACTAGTATATTACATTTGTACTTTATTGTATATCCAACAAAGATGTATTATTCCTCTGATTGGAAGTGTCATCATTTGTATTTGCAAGTGTCGCAAGTTACATTGTAAGTGTCGTCATTTGTATTGATGGGTTATTAGACCACCAGTGTGGGGTCGGCCCTAGTCAGGTCATGTGGTTGGTTTATTAGGATTCACTAGGAAGTTGGCCCCAATGATTTATTGGTAGGTCAATTCAGTGTATAAATAGAGGGTGTGCCTCTCTCATTCTATTTCGCTCAGTGACTTCTTAAGCTCACGTAGCTAAGAGAGAAAGTGGCGCACTAGTGGAGGAGGAGGAGTATCTGCTAGAGACATATATTTGGGTTTGATCATTGTGATCTTGGTTTGTGGCTTATCTTATCTCTGAGGAAGTTGTGGGGTTTTTCACCTTCTTGGTTTTCCCCGGTGAAACTCTGTGTCTCTTGTGTGATTGCTTTTGTGTCTATGATTGATATGTTGTACATGTTATTCTCTTAGTGATCCTGAATGAGAATGGAATGTAATTATTGAAAAATTAACATGGTATCAAAGCTGACCTAAGAAGAAGGCACTGTGCAGCTGCGGAAGCTAGGGATTCTTATTTTTTGGGGTTTCTCTCCATAGATAATCAAAGGCAGGAGGCTAGATTGACTCTCCTAGCAAGGGCCCATCTTTCTATCGAGACATAATTCAATTCTGAGCATTTTCAGTTTTTGACCTAAAAAATTAGGGTTTCTACAAAAATTGGAATTTCTGAAATCTGAGACCACAGCTGGAAGCTCCTTTGAAAAATTGAATTTTAGAGCTTTGGATCAAAATTTTTGGTTTGGTGAAGCTCCGGTAAAATCAAACCCTAATTCAGGGTCCTGTCGAGTGAATCCAAAAGTTTCAAAAGCAATTTTGAGGGGTGAAAATTTGCAGATTTCAAATTCTTAGTATACTAGCTTGACCAGCTCAGCAAGGCGCATCTTTCTATCCTTTCAGAAGTTTGAAATTCAAATTTTGAATTTTTAGGGTTTCTCTGACAAACCCTAATCCAGCTCCAGATCCAGTTTTCAGCAAATTAAGTGATAAGATCTAATAACTTCTCTATTTCCATTTGAAGTACTCTTTAAGATGTCTCACCACACCAAGCTTGAGGATAAGCTTGAAGGGGTTGATAAATTCTGAGCCTGGAAGTATATGATTGGGTTAATCCTAGAAGAGAATGAGTTGGACAACTACATAAAGGAAGGGGTTCCAGTTCCAAAGGGAGATGAGGCTAATGCCTTACACAAGAATAACTTGGTCAAAGCCAATAGAATCATTGTTGACTCTATTAAGGACCATCTCATACCCCATGTGTCTTCCCTAAAGACACCTAAGGAGATGTTTGAATCTTTGACTAAGTTGTTTGAAGGAAAGAACATAAATCGGAAGATGAATCTGCAGAACCAATTGAAAGGAGTAAATATCTAGAATGGAGAGACCATCCAATCCTACTTTTCAAAGGTCTCTCAAATCAAGGAACAACTTGAAGTTGTGGATGAAGTGGTGGAGAAGGTTTAAATTGTCATGACCACATTGAATGGTCTACATAGGTCATGGGACTCCTTCATCCAAGGAATCTGTACAAGAAAGAAATTGATCTCTTTCAGTAGACTGTGGGAGGAATGTTCACAAGAAGAATCAAGGCTTGTGGCCCGAGAAGAAAAGATGGGAAATGAAGATCAAGCTCTCACAGCTCACACCAAGGGAAGCAAGATCAAGAGGGAGAAATCTCATAACAAGAAACATCCTCACTTCCATCAAAAGAAGAAAGATCTCTCCCAAGTTCGATGTTACTCTTGTGATGAGAAAGGACATTATGCCTCAGAATGTCCCAAGAAAAGAAAAGAATTCAACAAGAAGAAGAAGAAGAAGAAGAGATATCATGCTCATGCTACTGAGGATGATGAACCTCCCAAGAAGAAGACTAGAGAAGAAAGTGATGACTCATCAAGTGAAGATGAATATGTCTTAATCTCTGCTCTCACAGGTACTGTTACACATGGGTGTAATGATTGGCTTATTGATAGTGGGGCTTCTAAACACATGATTGGGTTTAAAGAATCCTTTATGGACCTATCCGAACATGAGTCACCTCACAAGGTGAAACTTGGGGATGACTATCAATATCCTATAAAAGGAAGTGGTGAAGCATCCTACATGCTAGACTCTGGGAAGTCTTTGAAAATGAAATATGTTCTATATGTACTTGGACTCAAGAAGAATCTTCTCTCCATATCATCTTTGGATGCAAAGGGGATGAGAGTTGCAATTTTGGATGGCCAAGTACTCATGTGGCCAAAGGATAAGACCATAGATGATGCAGTAGTAATTGGAGAGCAAGAGGGAGGATTGTACAAATTAAAGGGACAACCTGAACATGCCATGGTTCATGAATCCATGGAGCCAAGTGAACTTTGGCATAGAATTCTTGCACACATGCACTATAGAGCACTACCAATTGCAAGCAAAGCAGTAGAAGGTCTTCCTGAAAACTAGTCAAAACATGAAGGTATTTGCAAAGGATGTGCAAAAGGGAAGAACACAAAGAAGGAATTTCCAAGCAGTGAAAGCAAAGCAAAAGGAATCTTGGAGATTATCCACTCCAATGTATGTGGTCCAATGTCATCTAGTTCTCTGAGTGGGTATGTATACTATGTTTCCTTCATTGATGATTTCTCTAGGAAGACTTTGATTCACTTCTTGAAGAATAAAGATGAGGTGTTTGATAAGTTCAAGGAATTCAAAGCCTTGATAGAAAATCAAACTAATAAGAAGATCAAGACCTTCAGATCCGATGATGGTAGAGAATTCCCTTCAGGAGAATTCAAGAAGTTATGTAGTGATTCAGGGATTAAGAGGGAGTTAACCACTCCTTACAATCCACAACAGAATGGAGTTGCACAAAGAGGAAGAGTAGAACTATCATGGAAGAAGCATGAGCAATGCTTCATGACCAGGATCTACCAATGCAGCTAGGACAGTTGTATATGTACAGAATTGAACACCTCACAAGATACTTGACAACAAGACACCAAAAGAAGTTTTCTCTGGTAAGAAACCTCAAGTTAGCCATCTCAAAATATTTGGTTGTCCTGTGTACACACACATTCCAAAGGAAAAGAGGACAAAGCTAGATCCTTCAGGAAAGAAGGGCATCTTTGTGGGTTACAGTGAAAGCTCGAAGGCTTACAGAATCTACTTTCTAGGATTCAAGAAGATTGACATCAACAGGGATGTAACATTTGATGAAGGCTCAACATACATCAAATCAAGGAAGACACCTGCTAAAGACAATGAAGAACCAAGGGTAACCAGAACTCAAGACACCACTATGAATGAGGCAATTCTAGAAGAAGATCGTGAAATTGAAGATCCACAAGGACCTGTAGATCCACCCCGTGAGAAGAACTCTCACAAGAGAAAACCTGCATGGGCTAGAGAGCTCATCCAAGATGCAGAAAGATATGGCATTCCAGAGGAGGAACACAAAGAAAGAAAAAGGACTAGGTCACACACTAGTTATGTTTCCTTACTCTATGATATTATGAACAAAGAACCTTCCAATTATGAGGAAGCAGTAGAAAAGAAAGAATGGAAGGATGCCATGATCGAAGAATACCAATCGATCATGAAGAATGATGTTTGGGATGTGGTCCCAAGACCTAAAGGGAAGTCTGTTGTGACTTCCAAGTGGATCTATAAGATCAAACTTAGAGAAATACAAGGCGATATTTGTAGCTTGTGGCTTCTCCCAGAAAGAGGGAATAAATTATGAAGAAACGTTTGCTCCTGTGGCCAGATACACTTCCATCAGAACAGTACTTGCTCTGGCTGCAGTGATGAAATGGAAGATACACCAAACGGATGTCAAGACAACTTTCTTGAATGGTGTAGTTGAAGAGGAAGTGTATGTGGAGCAACCACTTGGTTTTGAGACACATGACAGGGAGTCAGATGTGTGTAGATTGAAGAAAGCCTTGTATGGCTTGAAGCAAGCTCCTAGGACTTGGTATGGTAGGATAGACAACTTTCTATCTAGTTTGGGATTTACCAAGAGTAAAACGGATTCCAACCTTTACTACAAGGTTGAGGAAGACAATCCAGTGATACTACTATTGTATGTGGATGACCTGTTTGTGACAGGAAAGGATAGATTGATTGTCGATACAAAGAGGAAGCTTTCTATTGAGTTCGAGATGAAGGACTTGGGGATGACGCATTACTCTCTAGGCATGGAGGTGTGGCAGAGTGCAGATGGAATCTTCCTTGGACAAGGGAAGTATGCATTAGAGATCCTAAAGCGGTTTAGGATGATGGAGTGCAAGGCCATGGCCACACCTATGGCATCGAACCTGAAGCTTTTGTGTGATGCTTCATCTGATCTGGTTGATGTCACGGTGTATCACTAGATGATTGGGTCCTTGATGTACCTGACGAACACAAAACCAGATATTTGCTTTACGGTGAACACATTGAGCTAGTTCTTGATGGATCCCATAGGTGTTCACCTAGTTGGTGTAAAGCATATTCTAAGGTACCTGAAGGGTACAATTGATTATGGGCTCAAGTATTATGTGAATCAAAAGTTTAACCTCGAGGGTTATGTTGATTCAGATTGGGCAGGCAATGCTGTAGATAGGAAGAGCACTTTTGGGTGCTGCTTCAGTATGGGATCAGGTGTGATCTCTTGGTTTAGCAGGAAGCAGTCCTGCGTAGCACTGAGTACAGCCAAAGCAGAGTATGTTGCAGCTTGTTCGACCAGTTGTGAGGTAGTATGGATGAGGAAACTACTATCTGACTTATTTCATCTCCTGTTGGAAACTACCTATATCTATTGTGACAACCAGAGTTGTGTGAAGTTGTCTGAGAACCCGGTGTTCCATGATAGGTCGAAGCACATCGAGATCAAATATCACTGTATCAAGGATATGGTGTAGAGAGGAGAAGTGAATCTCCTATATGTTGCGATGGATGAGCAGGTTGCAGATGTGTTGATGAAACCACTAGCCTAAGTGAAGTTTGAGTACTTCAGAGAGAGGCTTGGTGTTCTTCAAATAGAAGATACTTTGAGGAAGAAGTGATGGGACACATCTACAGGAGCCATTCCAAGCATGGTAGTAGGAGGTTCCTTCCCATGGCTATGGATGTAAACACTGTGTGATGAACATCAGGATGATGCTCCGGATGATGTTATGTATGATGATGATCAGTTGGATCATGTATGATGATATGCATCAGTTGGATGCTTTGTATGATCAGTTGGATCATGTATGATGATATTCATCGGTTGGATGCTTTGTATGATCAGTTGGACCATGTATGATGATATGCATCAGTTGGATTCTTTGTATGGTTAGTTGGATCATGTATGATGATATACATCATTTGGATGCGTTGTATGATCAGTTGGATCATATGTGATGATATGTATCAGGTGGATGCATTTTATGATAAATTTGATCATGTGTGATGAGCATCAGGTTGATGCTCCAGATGTTGTACATCAGGATGATGTACTGTATGATGATCAGTTTAATCATGTGTGATCAACATCAGGTCGATGCTCCAGATGATGTACATTAGGATGATGTGATGATCAGGACAATCATGTGTTATTCGCATCAGGTTGATGCTCCAGATGATGTGCATCAGGATGATGCACTATATGATGATCAGTATGATCATGAGTATCAGGTTGATACTCTGTGATCGTGTACAGGTTGTTGTTAGGAAGCCATGTCTTTACTTTGTTAGTATGTTGTTATTGGACGCATATGCTTTGTAAGTCGTCCCGTAGTATTTGTTGATCAATAGTTGTGTTATTGTTATTGGCGCATATGCTTTGTAAGTCGCCCGTAGTATTGTTAATCCATAGTTTGTAATGGCCCATGGTTTCGACCCATAGTATTGGCGCCTCGAATTAGTATATAAGTGTGTGTTGAGACCTATGAAGACACCGTGAAGTTATTTGTATTGAGCTTGCTCAAAGGAGGTTGCCCCCTCGAAGTGGCCCGTGATCAATACAAAAGTGATTCTGAGTTCTGTCATTTCTGCTATTTCGCGCGTTCTTGTTAATTAATTGTTGCAGGTGCCCCACATCTGGTATCAGAGCACTTTCTTGGGCTCGCTGGGTGAAATTTCTGCCAAATTTTTTTTTTCGCATCTGTTGCAGGTTCGGATTTGGGAATAATCCCTATCCGCTTAACTGTGGGAAGTACTTGGGCATAAGCCCTAAAACTCATTGTGAGGAGTACCACAGGAACCCCGAAGTAGCTGGCCCATTGAGAGGACCTGCCGGCGAAAAGGGCAACGACCCCTACCTGATTGACTAGTTCCCACCCGTGAGGTAAACCAAGAGCTGTCGTTTGTGGCAAAGCGGTTATCAGTTTTACCTGAGCCGTGGAGTGAGGGGTACTGCCCCAATACGCAAGCCGTCAGACAGCATTGGTGGCCGAGTGAAAACCCTGAACTGTTAGGAAGCCGCACATACCTGGGGTCCATATCTACTTTCAGTTGAACTATTGTCAATCACTGCTGCGCCGTTTCAGACTCATTTTGCAAGCCGTTCCAGATCCAGCAGGTCGGCGTTGTTCCAGATTCCTTCTGAGCCGTAGCCGCTCCAGTCTCCATATCTCCCTTGTTTTACCTCTGTTTCCCTTGAAATTTTCAGGGAACCCCTGTCATTCCATTCTGCATACATCATCCCTGAGGACCCTATCCTCAGTTCCCCTTCCTACAGCCGGAAATCCCACATTTGTCTATTTTTAGGGTTTGCCATAACTTCCTCAGATTTCACCCAATCACCTTCAATTTTTACCACAGAGTTCCTTTTTGAATTCTGCTTCTTTGTTCCCTTCTGCCAAATTTTCCCATCCTTTCACCCCGCTTCTGAAATCCTCATTTTTGCTTCCCTGTCTATCCAACAGTGTCCAAAAAACGAGTCAAACCCCAATTACCCTTCTGATTTTTTCCCAAATCCAAATTTTCCTTTACTGAAGTAGTTCCTGTTTTTGTTTTCCTACCCAGTCCAAAAAAAAAAAAAAAAAAAAAAAAAAAAATCCCTGGTTATGGTTGTCACCCGTGCAGGAGCAAAAACCATGGAGGAAGCCCTTGCAGCCATCCAAGCCAAACTCCAGGATCTTGATGAAAAATTTCTTGGTCTCCATCTTGAACATTCAGCTATGAACAACAAACGGCAGTCCGAGTCTTCAGTAGACAATGGGTTCTCTTCTTCCAGCAATTTCCGTGGTCCGAAGCTTGATTTTCCTCGCTTCAATGGTACCGATCCAACTGGATGGATCTATCGGGCCGAACAGTATTTCAGTCTGCATAATACTTTTGATGTCAACAAAGTTCCGTTGGCATCCTTTCATTTGGAACAGGAAGCTCTTCAATGGTACCGTTGGTACATCAAGGCTCATCCAGAGCCCAACTGGCCAAACTTTTGCCAGCTCCTTTTGCAACGATTCGGTCCTAGTGCTTTTGATGACTTCACAGGAGCCCTCACTAAACTTCGCCAAACTGGCACTGTGAGAGAGTATCAAACCGAATTTGAGAATCTAGCCAACCACACCGAAGGATTGTCTGATGAATTTTACCGGAGTTGTTTTATCAGTGGTCTAAAGGATGCCATCCGATCTGAGGTCAAAATGTTCTGTCCCAACACAATGATGGAAGCACTCGGGTTGGCTAAGTTGGCAGAAGACAAGATTGCAGCCCAACAACGCTCCAAGCCCACTTTTGTTCCCTTCCGAAATATGGGTTCTCAGCGACCACCTATACCGCAGGCTCCTCGACCGACTCCTATCAAGCGTTTGTCTGAAACAGAGATGCAAGCACGCAGAGAAAAGGGGCTTTGCTATAATTGTGATGAGAAATTCACTCGGGGACATAGATGTGTTCAGCAAAAGCTCTATCTCCTGGATGTGGAGTCTCCGCCTGCCTCTGAAATGGGTGACGAAGATCCAGAAACACTGGATGCACCGGTCGACATTCAGGAACCGCCTAGTGACCCTCCGTCTCAGGATGACCAGCCAGAGATATCTCTCCATGCTTTAGCGGGAATCACCACCCCCCAAACAATGCGGGTCAGGGGTTACTTCAAGAAGCTTCCTCTTACAATCCTCATTGATTCTGGTAGCACGCATAATTTCATTGACCCTCGGATCGCCAAACAAGCTGATTGTTTTATCCATCCTTGCTCCAACTTTGAAGTCATGATTGCCAATGGGGGCACCTTACCTTGCAAAGGGAAGTGTCGAAATGTGCGTATCGCTATGGGAGATTATACCTTGCGCTCTGACATGTTTGCCTTGCCCTTAGGCGGATGTGATGTGGTTTTGGGCGCTCAATGGCTACGCACACTCGGCCCTATCTTATGGGATTTTGCCGAACTTTGGATGCAGTTTTCCGAGAATGGACACAAACACACATTGACAGGATTACAACCAGGTTCTCTCAGCATCATCAGTTCACATCGCATGGAAAAACTCCTCAAGAAGAATTCACATGGTGTCATCGCTCAGATCCATTCCATCCAGATGCAACCAGCAGCAGTCTCCACTACTCCTTTGGATCTACAACAAATTCTGGATCGGTATACAGGTGTCTTTGCTGAACCAGTGGGCTTACCACCTTCCAGGCCAGAAGACCATCGTATTAAGCTCCTTCCTGGCAGCGTTCCTCCCAACATCAGACCCTATCGCTACCCATTTCATCAAAAAACAGAGATTGACATGCTCGTTCGGGACTTATTGAAGCACGGTATTATTCGCCCAAGCACTAGTTCCTTCTCTTCTCCAGTTATTCTTGTTCGCAAAAAAGATGGGTCATGGCGCCTCTGCATTGACTTCCGAGCACTTAATCACCTCACCATCAAGGATAAGTTTCCAATTCCTGTTGTTGATGAGCTTCTTGATGAGCTTCATGGGGCCCGCTTTTTCTCCAAGTTGGATCTTCGTTCTGGATATCATCAAATTCGGGTTCATGAGGATGATATTCCTAAAACAGCTTTCCGCACACATGATGGCCATTATGAGTTTTTGGTCATGCCCTTTGGCCTCACTAATGCCCCTTCCACATTCCAGGCCTTAATGAATAAAATATTTCGACCCTACTTGCGGAAATTCATTCTGGTATTCTTTGATGACATCCTCATCTATAGTAAAACATGGGATGAACATCTCCAGCATCTGGATCTTGTCATGCAACTTTTCTCTGACCATCATCTCCATGCCAAGCAGTCTAAATGTGTTTTTGGACAGAAGGAAGTTGAGTATCTCGGGCACATTATCTCAGCACAAGGGGTTCGCGTGGATCCTGCCAAAATCGATGCCATGACCAATTGGCCACATCCTCAGACTCTCAAGAGCCTTCGTGGTTTTTTGGGGTTGACTGGCTACTACCGCAAATTTGTCAAGGATTATGGGAATATTGCAGCTCCATTAACTGCGCTATTGAAAAAGGATGCTTTTACATGGACACCTGCTGCTCAGTGTGCATTTGACCAACTAAAACAAGCCATGTGTACTACCCCGGTGCTAGCGATGCCTGATTTTTCCAAGCCCTTCACTATTGAGAGTGATGCTTGCAGCAATGGACTTGGTGCTGTTCTCCTTCAAGATGAACACCCCATTGCGTTCACCAGCAAAGCCCTTTCAGGTAAGAATTTAGCTGCCTCTACCTATGAAAAGGAAATGATGGCTATTTTGCATGCAGTACAGAAGTGGCGCCCATACCTATTAGGAAATCATTTCTGCATCAAGACTGATCACCAGAGTCTGAAATATTTCTTGGACCAGCGTGTCTCCTCCCCGGCACAACAGAAATGGGTTAGCAAACTCATGGGTTATGACTATGAGATCACTTACAAGAAGGGTAAAGATAATATTGTGGCAGATGCTCTTTCTCGCACATTTGAGGCCCAAGGTTCTCTTTCAGCTATTTCTATGCCTGTTCCAAATTGGTTGCAATCTGTTCAACAGGGTTATGTCAATGACTCTTCCTTATCGCAAATCATCCAACGCTTGACCAACAATCCTTCTGCTGTACCACATTACTCTTGGGATGGTGCTTCTCTACGATACAAGGGTCGTCTGGTACTTCCCCAGAGCACAGATCTTCAACAGGCTGTCTTCTATGAACTCCATGCTTCTCCATCGGCAGGACACTCTGGGTTCCTCAAAACATATGAACGAGCACGGCGTAACTTCTTTTGGCAGGGCATGAAAAGGACAATTCAACAGATGGTGGCCGAATGTGATACTTGTCAGCGCAATAAGGGTGAAACAACACTCCTCCCAGGATTGCTTGAACCCTTGCCCATACCTACACGGATTTGGACAGATATTTCTATGGATTTCATTGAAGGGCTCCCTAAATCTGGTGGGAAGACAGTGATTCTCGTTGTGGTTGATCGCCTCTCCAAATATAGTCATTTTTGTGCTCTCAGCCATCCCTATACAGCCTCCTCCGTCGCTCAAATTTTTCTGGACCAGATCTTTCATCTTCATGGCATCCCTTCTTCCATTGTCTCGGATCGTGATGCAACTTTCACCAGTCATTTTTGGACAGAACTATTTCGCCACACGGGCACCAAACTGCAGATGAGTTCAGGGTATCACCCACAAACAGATGGTCAGACTGAAATTGTGAATAAATGCTTGGAAACTTATCTTCGTTGCTTCACCTCTGAACAACAACATCAGTGGGCAAAGTGGCTCCCTCTCGCTGAATGGTGGTACAATACCTCTTACCACACTGCCTCTAAAATGACCCCATATGAAGCAGTCTATGGTCAGGCACCTCCAGCTCTTCTTCCCTACACCCCCACCAGTTCACCAGTTCAGGAAGTTGACACGGTCCTTCGCAACCGCGATAAGATTCTTCGCATTTTGCGGGACAATCTTCACATGGCAAGAAATCGCATGAAGCAACAAGCTGATCAGCACCGTTCGGAGCGCACTTTTCAAGTCGGCGATATGGTTTTTCTTCGTCTCCAGCCGTACAAACAATCCTCCTTGAAACTCAAAGGGCGTCATAAGCTCGCTCCAAAGTTCTATGGGCCATATCGGATTCTTCAGAAGATTGGGTCCGTTGCTTATAAATTGGAACTTCCTCCTTCTTCCCGCATTCATCCAGTCTTTCATGTCTCTTGTCTGAAGAAAGTTCTTGGCACCAACATCAGCGGACAAACGATTTTACCTGAACTGGATAATGAAGGATCCATCCTTTTGGAGCCAGAGGCCATCCTCAATCGGCGCACGCGTCAGCTTCGCTCTCGCTCTATCACAGAGGTCTTAATTCAGTGGCACGGCATGCAACCAGAGGACGCTACATGGGAACCACTCCTTCAGATTCAACAGCAATTTCCACATCTAAAGCTTTGAGGACAAAGCTTTTTTTAAGGGGGAGGGGATGTTAGGAACCCATGTCTTTACTTTGTTAGTATGTTGTTATTGGACGCATATGCTTTGTAAGTCGTCCCGTAGTATTTGTTGATCAATAGTTGTGTTATTGTTATTGGCGCATATGCTTTGTAAGTCGCCCGTAGTATTGTTAATCCATAGTTTGTAACGGCCCATGGTTTCGACCCATAGTATTGGCGCCTCGAATTAGTATATAAGTGTGTGTTGAGACCTATGAAGACACCGTGAAGTTATTTGTATTGAGCTTGCTCAAAGGAGGTTGCCCCCTCGAAGTGGCCCGTGATCAATACAAAAGTGATTCTGAGTTCTGTCATTTCTGCTATTTCGCGCGTTCTTGTTAATTAATTGTTGCAGGTGCCCCACAGTTGTACAGGTAGCATAGAAAAGATCCTGGGAGATCCAGACAGGTAGAGTTGTGTGCTCGTCATAGCCTGGGATGCTCTTTCGAGGTTTTTCTACAGTTTCACATAGAAAATATCCTGGAGATCTAGACAGGTAGAGCTGTGTGCTCGTAACATCCTGGGATGCTCTATAGAGATCTTGTAGGATGCAAGATGCTCTTTAAAGGTTTTGTGAAAGTTCACATAGGAAAGGTCCTGGAGATCCGGACAGGTAGATTTGTGTGCTCGTAACAGCCTCAGATGCTCTATAGAGATCTTGCAGGTTGCAATATGCTCTATAAAGGTTTTGTGAAGGTCACATGTAAAAGATCCTGGGATATCCGGACAGGTAGAGCTGTGTGCTTGTAATGTCCTGGGATGCTCTTTCAAGTTTTTGTTGATGCACATAATTAGTCCTGGGATCTACAGTATGGCCAGAGATGATGAAGACCTTCAGGAGGCTAGGCCTACATCCAGCATGAAAAAGGGATGGCTTTGTAGAACTTCCTATGATGAGAAGATTTCAGAGATAGCCTAGTGATCAAGGTGTCGAGTAAAACAGTAATGATGATCATGATGCTCCGTGATCTAGTGATGATGATCCAGCTCCAGAATTGAAGACTCACGCCAGTATGTATTGATGACCTGTGTCTAGAGAATACCTTCCTAGTTAAGAGGGAGTGTTGATGTATTTGTAACTTCGAAAGATATTCACTTGTATATTACATTTGTACTTTATTTTATATCCAACATAGATGTATTATTCCTCTGATTGGAAGTGTCATCATTTGTATTTGCAAGTTACATTGTAAGTGTCATCATTTGTATTGATGAGTTATTAGACCACCAGTGTGGGGTCACCCCTACTTAGGTCTTGTGGTTGGGTTATTAGGCTTCATTAGGAAGTCGGCCCCAGTGATTTATTGGCAAGTCAAGTCAGTGTATAAATAGAGGGTGTGCCTCTCTCATTCTATTTCACTCACTCACTTCTCAAGCTCGCATAGCTAAGAGAGAAAGTGGCACACTAGTGGAGGAGGAGGAGTATCTACTAGAGACATATATTTGGGTTTGATCATTGTGAACTTTGTGGCTTATCTTATCTCTAAGGAAGTTGTGGGGTTTTTCATCTTCTTGGTTTTCCCCGGTGAAACTCTGTGTCTCTTGTGTGATTGCTTTTGTGTCAATGATTGATATGTTGTAGATATGTTGTACATGTTATTCTCTTAGTGATCCTGAATGATAATGGAATGAAATTATCGAAAAATTAACAAAGCCAACCATGTTTATTTGTTGGATATTCAGATGAATCCAAAGTTTATAAGTTGTTGAACATGACCACTCATAAAGCATTCATCGAAAAAAGTGTGCAGTTTGAGGAATAGTCCTCTCAAAGCGCTAAAATTGGACAACCATCTTCACTACCACCTGAAGAAGAAGTGAGTGATGTTATTGATTCTTTTGATTCTGATATTTGTGATGATGAGGATAATTTTATTTCAGATGCTAACTCACCTACAAGGCCTAAATGGGCTGCAAAAACTTTGCAAGCAGCAGGTGAACTAGTTGGAAATCCTCAGGACCAAAGGAGGACTAGATCACAATTTGAGACTACTCTCAATGTGAATGATCCTTATCTTTCTGAGAAATGTTTTATGATGATATATTCTAATCCTTAGACATATGAGGAAGCATCACATGATCCAAGATGGCAGATTTCTATGGATGAGGAATTTTAGTCATTACAAAAGATTGAAACTTGGGAGCTAGTCAAGCTCCCCATAGGCAGAACGTTGGTAAGGTGCAAGTGGATTTATAAAACCAAATGTGAAGCGGATGGTACAGCGGTAAAGTACAAGGCAAGGCTGGTAGAAAAGGGTTTCTCTCAAGTCCAGGTACCTAATTATAATGAAAAATTTGCACTGATGGCACAGGAAGACTCCATTAGACTAGTTTTGGCAATTCCAGCTTCCAAGTGGTGGTAAGTACATCAAATAGATGTGAAAAGTGTTTTTCTCCATGGAGAGCTTGAAGAAGAAATATATATGCTGCAGACACATGGGTACACATCAGATCCAAATCTTGTTTGCAGGTTGAAAAAATATTTGTATGGACTTAAGCAAGCCCACAGGGCTTGGTATGCAAATATGGACAGTTTCCTTCTGTCACAAGCTTATGTTCGATGTAAATTTGACCCAAATGTATATATGAAGCATGTTGATTATTTTATAATGATAATAGTGCTCTATGTTTATTATTTGCTGATTACAGGTAGTAGCAATGACCAAATAACATCATTGAAGACAGCCATGCACCAAGCATTCTCCATGAGTGAGTTGGGAATTCTTAAGCAATTTTTGGGGATTGAGATTTCTCAAACAAAAGATGGAACCAAGGTATGTCAATCAAAATATGCTTCTGATCTGTTAAAGAAGTTTAAGATGGCTGATTGCAATCCTTCTAAGACTCCATTCCTTTCTGGAGTTAGACTAGAAGATGCAGAGTCTACACCATTGTTTGACAGTACTTTATATAAATAGTTGATTGGAAGCTTGCTCTACTTTACACACACTCGACCATATTTTTCTTATGCTGTGAGTGTGGCATCGAGATACATGGAGCAGCCACATGAGATACATTGGAGGGATACAAAAAGAATCCTTCATTATGTGCAGGGAAAAAAGACCGATGGGATTTACTATGCTGCAGATTCGAGCCTAGATCTCTTTGGCTTCACAGATTCAAATTCGGCTGGTGATAGCCTTGACGGAAAATCCACATAAGAATTTGTATTCATGCTTGGAGGTGGCCCTGTTTGCTGGTCCAGCAAGAAACAGAATGCCATAGCACTATCTTCAGCAGAGGCAGAGTACAAAGGAGCAGTGAATGCTGCTACATAGTGTGTTTGGTTGCAGGGGATTTTGTCAGAGTTTGAGATTTATTTCAGTACTCCTACTGTCATTTTTTGTGACAAACAAAGTGCCATTAGAGTTTCATGTGATCCATTATAGAGGAAAAGGACCAAGCACATAGAGATTCATATGCACTACAGCAGAGGCTTAGTGCATGACCAAATCATAGATTTGCAGTATTGCCCCACAAGTGAGCAAACTGCAGATATCTTCACCAAGGATTTCACAGAGAAGACATTCCGCTATCTTAGATCACTACTTGGGATGGCTGAACATATGGTGGAGTGAAGGGTTGATCAACAACCTTTCAATTTTGATATGTCCATGGTTTGAGGGGAGGTTTTTCCCATGAGGTTTTCCTTCTATCCTTGTTTTTTGTTGACCGACAGTATTGTACAAGGTGACCAGTCTTGTTATTGGGCCCTTAGTATTTTATTTTCTGATATTTATACCATATAAGTCAAACTTATGGGGGGGTGTTGTAATATTTAATTCTTCCTACCATGTCATTTATTTACATTAGATGCATTAATTAATCTTTTATGGTTAATTCTATGTAATAGACTAGGATATTGCCTTGTGTGGACCACAGGGCAATATGGGGGGACCACAAAACATCCAAGGTGTGTACCACAAGCTACCTAGGCCACTTGGGTGCATTCTAAACTGATTTTGGATAATATTTAGCTAATAAAGGTGCTTTCCTGGAAATTACTGCTTTTTACCCTATGGGGAAAAGCTATTTTACCTAGGAAACTTGTTTTTTGCACCCATGACTTTCCTTAATGATTTTTCCTTCCAAAATTTGTGTTTCGCATTTTTTTCCATCATACTTCACCTTTAGATCACTAATTAGCCAATTCGTGAGATTTTGGAGAGATTTGGAAAGTCAAATTGCCACCTAGGGGGGATGAGCATATTTTTAGTAAGTCTGGTGATGGAATGATTCTTTTGGCATCCTTATCCATTCGAATATCTATTGTAAATTTATTTAAAAACATCCTATTACTTTCATATGGTTGGCCGATGTATTTTATTCATGAGAAATTAATACAGAATTCTACTCTTGTGCATAATTTTTGTGTCTTTGACTAGTTGTGTGAGATTTTCTTATGAGAGAGTGTAATTTCTTGAATAGATCTTGAATGTGAACTGAATTTCACATTTCGTACATTGTATGCACTTGCTTTTTTTTTTTTGAGACTAAGCTACAGGTTCAAGTGTAGATATTGGAAGGCTCAACGGGGATCTACTTAGAACATCCGGTTGAAGGTTGGATATTTACTCCACATCTTAGTATTTACATTTATATAGAATTTAATCGAGAATTGAGTTGATTTATGGTAGTCACCTGTCTGTTTTGGTCTACCCCATGCCATAGAAAGTTTTTCTCTGTAACAGAAATGTCGACTCCATTGGGGAAGAACCTCCATTTTGGGGATTTTTGACATTTTTCCTTGCTTTGAGTTTCTGTTTTGTCGAGATTCTGTGTCATTGACTGGTTGTTAGGATCTATATCAGAAATATTGATTTTTCTGGGCTGCTTGATTCATTTTTGGTCCACTCAACTTTCCCTATACGCGGGTCAACTCTTCTTAGCCCGCGTGGGTGCACTACTATCAGTACAGCAGCCTGCGTGTACACACTAGTGTTCTATGAACAATTGCGTACAACTCTGGGATTGATTGGTTTTTTATCTTTGGTTGTTGCTGGGTGAATTCTGGGTGTTCCTGAGTCTTAGTAGGCCTGTATTATGACTGTTCCATGTCTCTTTGTTGACCAGAGACTCCTCTTTCTTTAGTTTTTGAGCTTTTTGGTTTTGAACCATTTTTCATTTTTATAGCTCATTAGCTTGGCTGAGTCTTACTTTTTGGGATTTGTCGGGTTGTCTGCTTTGCATGCTCTGCATTTTTCCTGAAGAGTTCTGATGTTGTTTGCATTTTTCATTCATCTATATTGAAAAAATACAAAAATATATGCATTTTCATTTCATTTATATTTGAAAATACAAAAACATTTTGCTTTATGTTATTGGATTTTGCATTAGAGTGCTTGTGCTTTCATTAGGACTTTCTTGAGCATGAAAATATAAAGAGATTGCATTGTCATTTTTGAGTTACGAAACATTGGTTTGTCTGTCATATAGTGGCATACCTTTTTATGGATAGATGAGTCTAGTATTTTTTGGGTGTGCATATCATTGAGTCTTTACACATCATTAGTTCCACGATCATATCCTTTGAGTAATCATAGCCATTTAAAATTAACACCTAATCTAAAATTGATTAGAAACAATTTTCTCTTTTATAGGGTGCACCAACTAGTATAGGTTTAGAGTCTTGGAATAGATCATTGTGAGTTAACAATCCAAGACTATTGAACCAAAAATTATGTGTCTGACCGGGGAGTGGTGAAACCCATGGTATACATGAGTGTTCTCAGGGTGCTCTATTAAAAGAAGACTTGAGCACAAGGTCACGGGAGGTTGGTTGCGGAGATAGTCCTCCAATACTAGCTGAACGTGGGAGATATTTCCAGGATTTGTTCTTGTTTGGGGACTCTTGGGGAATTTGACCCTTTCGTATTTTGGGCTTAGCAACCCTTCCCATACAACTGATCCCACCTGTAAATGTCCGCCTGAGCATTGGTTATACGTGGTGGCCTTAGTTGCTTTACCTAGGTATCACATAGGGTGCTTGCAGCGGTTATACAGTGAGTATCCTGATTCAGATAGGGGTCGGACAACATAGTTGTTGTATGTGTAGGGATTTGACCCTATGCACACAATGAATTCTGAGGTCCCTTATAACTGATTCTGTTACCTCCGGTTATATTTTGGGAGTCTCAAGCGTCTCTTATGCGAGACATACTGGCTGTAGTGTCAAGAGGTCCCTTGAGCCAATCCTGTTTGTGTGCATTTGGCTGTAGATTCTCTTAGGTGTATGCTCTGTGACGATATAGTAGGGGTTTAGGAGACATTGATATGTTGACTTTTTGGAGTCATCATGGATCGATATTTGCCTCTCCATCGATCTCGTAGGTTAGTTGGTTTACCGGATAGCGATCCATCGCAGTCTTTTATTAAGAAGCATCGGAGGACTACCGCTGGTCCTATACACACATCTCACGAGCTTCATAGAGATTTTATTATGAGTTCTACACCTAGAATGAATGGAGTCCCAGTGACTCCATCCATTAGCACAATAGGGAACTCCCCTCCAGTCACTCCTAGGGGTGAATGGGGAGGAGGTTCTCCACACATTACTCCTCATGGGTTTAGGATGTTCACACCCACGAGTACGAACCCATTCGACGATACACAGACATCTGGTTTTCGCTATGGGATTCCAGGTTACAATACTTCATATGTCCCTTTGACCTCAACTACTTTTTCATATGGTATGCCCGATGTTATTCCAACTGTTACATCCACCATGTCTAGTAGACACACTACATCTAGTGTTGGAGTCGGGAGCACCATGTCTGCATTCATTGCTTATCAGTTTGGGAATGGTCACATCGTTCCATCTATTCCGACTATTGGCGGAGGACCACCTCCTTCGTCAGCCCCTAGTGTTAGTGGGAACCCATTTTTGAGTGGAGGTTTCACGTTAGGTATTGGATCTATGACTTTCATTCCATCCGTCAATCCACATGCTTCTATGCATGTGCCTTCGAACACTTTTGTGATTCCAAAAAACCCTCCTCCTTCTAGCTCTTCGGTTCCATGGAGTGCTCACATATCGTTTTGATAAGGCCCTAACTCATCCAATATTCCGTCCTTGAGTGGGTATATGGGACCCCATTCTCATGGAAGTCAGTCTTATGGCTTTTTCAGTTGGTCCTAACTACTATCCCAATCCTTCACATGGAATCCCTGTTACGCAAGTGCCTATGTATTCCAACACAAGCTAGTTTGGAGGAGGTTACTATCCTTATAGTCACGGTCACGGTTATTACCAGAGTTCATCGACACCACAGGTGTCAACATCGATGTATATAGTCCCAACTTACGATTTCCAAAACCAGTCTCTTTTGGGAGCTCAAAATCAAGCTTTACAGCCTCAGCTCCCTTCTCTTGCTAGATTGAATCTACCCAATCTTTCGAAGCTCATGAATGATTCGGTGTGTCATGATCCTGCATGGCTTCTAGTCCCCACCAAGATCCCTTCTGACATTCCAAAGTTTGAGGGGAAGAAGGGTGAGGATCCAGGTGATCACATTACTACTTTTCACTTATGGTGCTCCTCGAATTCCTTGAACCATGACTCTATTCGGTTGAGGCTATTTCAACGCACCCTCATGGGGGCAGCGTAGAAATGATATGTAGAGTTTCCTGGGGGCACATATAGAGGTTTCAATGATTTAGCTTTGGTTTTCCTAAATCACTTCTAGTTTCCAGTTCGTTACGATACTAGTACCGATATTTTGTCCACCTTC
Organism: Larix kaempferi; assembly: GCA_027924585.1. Taxonomy (NCBI): domain Eukaryota; kingdom Viridiplantae; phylum Streptophyta; class Pinopsida; order Pinales; family Pinaceae; genus Larix; species Larix kaempferi. The sequence goes on from BSBM01000263.1 coordinate 5,827,596, forward strand.
CGGTAGGACAAAGCCACACACATCTCTGACCATATTCAAGAGTGGCACCGGTGGAAGAGGCTAGTGAAAGCCAACATTACTCCAGAGTTTATGTTGGAATGGTTCCTTAAGTCCTTACTTCCTTACGTTTCGAAGGATGTTTCGTTCTCTAGTATTCTGATTGAGGAACAAGCTATTTTCAAATCCTAACAGCTAGACCTAGTCTATGCTCAGTCTTGCATTTTATACGATATTATACCTGATGCACCGTGGTCATGACATGATCCCAAGCCCATTCCTGGACCACATGTCGATGGTATTGTTGGATCCACAAGTACTTGTCTTGTATATTTGGTTAAAAATCAGATGCGCAATCTGTCGATTAGCCAATCTACCCCTGGACAGGCTCACTCCTTGTCCATTTCCACCCAGTCGTCGGATGTTCACTCTATACAATCGAAGAACTCATCAGATAACCAGAAACTTTTATAAAAACAAGATCGCAAAGCAATAACAATAAATAGAAATGCAAATATAATCACACACACATTACAAGAGAGACACAGATATATCGTGGTTCACCCCAACTTGGGCTACGTCCACACTGAATTTGCCAGTCCTTATTATTATTACCGTCTAGCAAGGTGAAGGGATACAACCTGCAGCACAGCCGCCACACTTCCTATTCACTGTCTCACAGTCTCTCTCCTGATCTTAGAGATCTTTACAATGCATAACCTAATACATCTGGCCCTAGTCGTATTACAATGTCTTTCTTTTATAAGGGAGATACAATGGGAAAATACCACGGGTTATCCAAAACCATGGGCCCATAAAACAACCCCAAAAAATTCCTTCGGGGGCTTCGCCCCTGGAATGCTGTGGGGGGCCAATGCCCCCCCACACCCCCCCATTGGGGTGAGTGTACAATCCACCTACATATCATATAAAACTGGGGTACAAACACGCCTGAATAATAATACATCTGGATCTAGAGATTAGGCTCCACAACCAATAGAAACCTACTGGGAAGAAAAAGGGGAAAAATAATCATATGGGTGGGACTAATAAGAAAAATAACGCAAATAAAGGAAATGCCAACCCTCCTCGGGACGGCGGAAATGCTGGTGGGGAACGCAAAACTAGACGTAAAGTGAAATTCCCTTGTAAGATTTGCACGGAAGATCACCTTACACATTTGTGTCCTCATATTGAAGAATCCGCAAAGCACATTGCACAAGGCCCAGCTGTGTTGAAGTATCCCCTTCCTCATCACCAAAATATGGATTTGGGTGCTTCCATCGCTGATAGTGGGACTTATGAAACTTCGACATCCTCTAACCCTGCCAATGGTTACGGATGCATTAATATGGTTCAAGCGGAATTTAGTGTTGCTACTCGATCTCGTTATTGTGGAGCTCGACAACCTCCGTTAGGGAATGATCCCCCTCCACCTGATACTCCATTACATATTGAGAAGCCTAACTCTATTCCGTGGATACCGAAAGGTGTTCTTAAGCGCTCGACACACAATCCCAATGCTCAAGCTGCCCATAACTACTCCATTGTAGAAGATTTGGGTCAAACTCTGTGTGCCATGTCAGCTCTCAAGGTTCTCTAGGATTTTCCTTCTCAGAGAACCAACCTTTTATGTGCTTTGGGTGTCTAGGTTCAGTGTATCCCGAATATTATCAAGTTTGACACTACTGATGTTTAGCCTCGGTTTCCCTACCATGTGGCTTTTCAAGTCCATGTTAGGTGCTTACAGAAAATCGTTAAACATACCATGGTTGACGAAGGTTCTTCTATGTCAGTTATGTCGTTAGATTATTGGAAGGCTCTTGGATCCCCTCCTTTGTCAAAGTCTATGACCATGTTGACTGCATTCGATGGTCGTTCATTCAGGCTGCATGGTATTATCCCTTCCCTTGAGGTCCACTTGGGTGGGAAGACTGTGCGAATTGAAGTCGAGGTGGTCGATGCACCCATCGACTACAACCTTTTACTGGTTAGGAATTGGATCCACGCTATGAGAACGATCGTGTCCTCTATGTTTAGAGTTATCTGCTCACCCCATGAAGGAAAGATTGTGACAGTCGATCAGCTCGATTTCACTAATTCCAATACCATTGCATCACCAGGAATGGAAGTTCCTCAAATAAAAAATTCTCAGCCGGAAATTGGGAATATTGGTGTAGGATTGTATTCCTCTTTGATGCGATATTTCAACTTTGTTGCACCAATCTCCTTTATAGGAACCGTCTATGACAATGCCCCTTCCTCATTACATAATGTACCATTTTGGACGTCATATTTTAATGATTCATGGAATTTACCTTCCACGAGTTCTTCGTCTGGAGACATTGTGCACATCAGGATGGATATTCCCTTAGTGTAGCTGAGCCTGCTTTCCGTGAAATTCAACAAGCCACTGCAGAACGAGATCTCTCGGCTTCACGGAAAGAAGAGTAAGATCCCGTTATGTTTCCCGCGTGGGAAGTCGACTCATCTTGATCTCATGATTTCCTTGAGGGTACTTTTCCTTCCGATGAAGCCATCATTGAGGTCATGTATGTTAGTGATAATCCTTGGAAATATCTACATCATCGATCATATTTTCTTGCCAACCTTGACCTTATTGAGAAGGAGGAGTTTTGATCGACTCTAGCAGAGAAGGTTGGTCACCCTATGGCTCCTAAGGATTTGCATGGGATTTACGTGGAGGGGAATATGGCTAACATTTCCCCAACCATTCCGATCAACATCTCTCGCACTCCCGAAAAAATTGAGAACGTTTACATCGGTGTTGAATGTTCCCCTAAGGAGATCCGCATTTACACCGAGCTTTTCAAATAATTTTAAGATGTTTTCACCTAGTCATGTGAGGAGATGCCAGGAATAGACCCTAGTATTGTTGAACATGAAATTAAGACTTATCCCAATGTTAAGCTTGTTTGGAAATGACTTCATGTTGTGAATCCTAGGAAGGAAGCCGCGATCAAGGTAGAGTTAGAGAAGCTACTCAAAGTTGGTTTCATCTACTTGGTTCCCCTTACCGAATGGGTGTCCAATCCTGTTCCCATGGATGAGAAGTAGGGAACCATCCGTGTGTATACCGATTTCAGAGATCTGAACTGAGCATGTCCTAAGGATAACTTTCCCACTCCATTCATAGATCAAAGCTTGATTCCTATATGGGAAGTAAATTTTTTCATTCATGGATAGTTTTTCAGGTTACAATCAGATCCAGATTAAACTAGAGGATCAGCATAAAACTGCATTTATATGTCCTTGGGGTACCTTTGCATACCGGAAGATGCCCTTCGGACTTAAAAATGCCGAAGCTACTTTTCAGCATGCCATGACCTATGCCTTTGATGACCTTAAGCACATAGTGTAGTCTTATTTGGATGATCTTGCTGGTCATTCTCATAAGAGAGTTGATCACCCCATTCACCTCCGCCTCATTTTTGAAAGATGTTGGTTCTATAAGATTAGGTTGAACCGTGACAAGTGCATCTTTGTCGTGAAAACTGGTCACCTTTTATGGTTTGTAGTGTCCAAAAAGGGTATTAGAGTCAATCCTCTAAAGGTTGAGGCAATACTTCAATTGCCTCCCCTGTGTAACTTGATTCAGCTTCAGAGCCTCCAAGGGAGAGCCACTTTCTTGCGCCGCTTTATCATGAATTATGCCATTCTTACTAAGGTTTTGCGTGGTTATTGAAGAAGGACACCCCTTTTATCTAGGATGAGCGAACCCAGCAGTCCTCCGATGCTTTGGAGAAATCCTTGGTATCGGCCCCTCTTCTTAGTCCACCCGACTTTGCAAGATATTTTTTGCTTTATGTGGCTGCTTCCCAAGAGACAATTGGTATGGTTTTAGTTCAGATGGATGATGTGCTTCAGGAGCATGTTGTCTATTATCTGACTATAAATCTCATAGATGCTAATCTGAGATACTCTCACATGGAGAAATTGGCCCTTGAGACTATTCATGCACTCTAACGATTACGACATTACATTTTTCTTAAGAAGCCACCGTTATAGCACATGTCAATCCATTTCAATTTGTGCTCTCACGACACATAATTGGGGGGAAATATAATAAATGGATTGTCATCCTTCAGGAGTTTGATCTTGATTTTGCTTCAGCGAAGTCAGTGAAATCCTTGGTTTTTGCGGAATTGATGTCGGACTTTCCAAGACTGGATGAGGAAGTAGTCCATGAAGACTCATTTTTGGATGAACATTTATTCCTTATCTCGTCGACGGACCCTTGGTATGGGGATATCATTATATATCTCCAAAATATGAAGTTCCCTTCACACTATTCGTGAGATGAGCAATGGTGTGTGACATATCAAGCTAAAGATTATGTCATCAGTGGTGAAACTTTGTATCCCTGAGGAAAAGACTCTATTCTCCGTCATTTCTTAACTCATGAAGAAGTGGAGCTTATTCTTAATGATTGCCATAGCAAAGCGTGTGGCGGTCACTTATCCAAACTTGCGACATCCCAATGTATCTTGCGAGCGGGCTATTTTTTGCCTACGATCTTCAAAGATTGTGTAAATGTTGTGAAGATATGTCACCATTTCCAAGTGTTTGCTTGGAACATGCACTCGTACCCTGCTCCTTTACATCCAGTCATAACCATCGGTCCCTTCACCAAGTGGGGGCTGGATTTCATGGATTGCAACCCAGTTTCAGCTGGGGGGCATCACCATATCATCGTGGCTGTGGATTATTTTACCAAATGGGCTGAGGCCATGCCGACCATAAAATACGATGGTGCAATAGCAACCCACTTCATATTCAATTAGATTATAACTCGATTCGGTATCCCAAAGGAGATTGTCACTGACAATGGCAGTCACTTCCAAAACCATATGATGGCAAATTTATCACTTTAGCTTGGGTTTAAGCAAGAGCACTCATCTTCTTACTATCCTCAAGTGAATGGTCAGGTTGAGGTAGTAAATAAGTCCTTAAATACCATTCTCCAACGAACCATCTGACAAAGCAAGAGCAATTGGCACATTATGTTATATCCTGCTTTGTGGGCATATCGAACCGGAGTCAAGACTTCTACCAGGTTCTCACCATTTCAGTTAGTCCATGGTGTGGAATCTATCTTGTAGATTGAATGCGAAATCCCTTCTTTGAAAATATCTATAGAGATCCTACCTGACACTTCATAAGTAGAACAACGTCTAACCTACCTTGAGCAACTTGACGAGCAGCATCGAGATGCCGCCAAAGAAATTGATGCTAACAAACGTCATGTTAAGGTTCAATATGACAGGTCTGTCCGTCCTCGGCAATATGCTGAAGGTGACTTGGTCCTCATTTATGACAAAGGTAAGGAACCCCTGGGGGCAGGCAAGTTCAACCCCATGTGTCACGGTCCTTACATTGTGAGGTGTGTCATGGAGAAAGGAGCCTACCGGTTGGAAGAATATGAAGGGAACGCCTTGAAGGAGCCTAGAAATGGGATCTACCTCAAGTGGTATTCTGCTTGAGCTTCTAGCTCGAGCTAATACTTTTGTATACTATTGTATAGGTATTTCTGTAAAATAGTTTAGTTTCCTTTTGTTTTTCGAGTCTACTGATTCGCTTTCGTTTCGTTGACATACATCAGTGGAATCTCCAATGTTCTTCGGATTCACAGATGGGGCTAGCCGTCATATGCAGAGACTTGCTTTTTCTACGTGGGTTATTTACTCGCCTAACCATCAGATTGTGTCTTCAGGAGGTGTTTGTATCGATCCTACATCAAATGATGTGGCTAAGTACAGTGTCGTCATCAAGTTACTTCGCCGCATGGCATCCAGTCTTTAACAGTCTCCCTGGATGTGCAACTGGTTGTGTCTCAGTTAAACGATTAGTACCGTGGAAGGGATCCTATGTTACTAAGGAGGTTCTTAAGGGTAAGACTCTTGGACCGTCAATTTTTTTTTATTACATACATTCACATTACGAGACGTTTTAATCACATAATTGACGCATATGCTAATTATTTCCTAGATTGGCATTTGTCACATTAATAAAAGAAGCACAGAAATAACATACATTCATACATTTGTACATAAACAATAGTAGAGTCAGAAAATCAAAGTTTATATATATATATATATAAATTGGTGTCATTATACAAAACTGGAGCCCATATCTCTCAAAAATATACAATCTGATACAAAATAGGAGACCCCATGGCATCTAATCCCTGTAGGGAGGTATCGCCGTCTCGGCGGAATGAGTCTAAGCATAATAATGTATCACATTGGCTATACGCTGCAGCAGCCACACCCATACACCTGGTACCCCCAACCACATGATGCTGCATCACCTCCGGGAGATGCTCCACCTCTATGAGTGGTACCCGAGCAATCATACGGGAGAAGTTGACCCGTATCGTCTCCAGTGTGCGCTCTGTCGCTGCACCTACCACCTCGCCTCCCTTGCCTCTGCGACGATGCCTTGCGAATCCCCGAGGTCTTTTCAGACCTTGATCTCCGAGCAAACAGTCAAACGTCAATACATGATACCGCACCAAAAATATTTTTGCATTCACATTATAATAAAAAATATCAAAAAATTAAATACACAAAACTTAAAAAGATTATTCATACCTATGTCTCTAAATGCGGCCCCTGGAGGGAGCAGCATTTCTCTATATCCGTGTTATTCTATCCCCTCATATGGGTAGTCATCGATGGTGATGACCTGTCATGCCCACCAGTGAAAGAACTCCTCTTAATATGGTGATTCCTGACTACCACCACCCTGTCACGTCAACACCTCTTCCCACCGGGTCAGGGTGGGATCTTGGAGACCGTGCAGAGGGACTTCAACCCTCGGACTCAAGCCCAATACTCTCTCAAACAAGAAACTACACAGAATATTTCCAAATCCAAAGTTCTTGGCTCGTCCAAGCTCACACTCTATCAGTTGGGTCTTCATCGTACCCAACAACATCGTGTACCAATCAAACACTGTGGGTCTCATATACTCAGCTGCATAGAATATCACAGGCCTCGAAGCCTGATGGAGTGTAGCTGATCCAACAATCCTCCCGATGGTGAGGACTATAATATTCATACTTAGGCTTGCAATGGCCTCAATGGGAACCTGTATCCCCATGTTTTGGGTGCCAACAATGCAATACCTGTCAATGTAGTTGTTGATGGTGATTCCTGCACCCACACTGGGAGATATAAGGCTCGTTGTCTCCCCTTGGTGGGACAACCCTGTGATAAAGTATATGTCTTCGACCTCCAACGAAAGTGGTTGACCATCTAGATCGAACTGTTGTGCCTCTGCGTGCCAATAGCTGATTAAATGCACGATCAATAGGTTTTGGGCCCTTAAACCCCCGATGCTCCAAAACTTGTAAATCCCACATGCTTGTAGCACTTGTTGGGAGGGTAGATCTTGGCATACAATCTTATTAACAACATCATGTTCTTGCTCTCTCCACTCTAGGACCATCCTGGAGGCAAGAAACATTGCATTTTAGTGCCAATTCTTTTAAAAAAACAAACCCATGGCATTGTACACAGGCTAATTTATACACAATCACACATACACACAGTCACTGCATGCATTGACCGCATCCAGGAAGCCCTCCAAATGACCCGCGTACAACGATTTGTGGATGTATCTTGTGGAAAAAGAAAAAAAATTGACCATTAAAAACTAAAATAAAAGCTATGAATTTTAAGAAGGGGGTGAGACCACCAAATTGATCCAGACGGTTTGCAAATCCGATGCCTGTAGCTCCCAGAATCTGAAACTGAAGATCATGGGTAAAAACCAACCAAAAGCACTATGGTGCATATAAATTTAAAATGAAATGGTAAAAGTAAATTTTTATTACTGTTTATAGTTTTTTAAACCGACTTTTCTATAGTTTTTTCCGTTTTGAGCCGTTTTGGACTAATATGAAGCTGTAAAGTGTAGTTTGAACTGCTTTTTCTTATGAAAGTGGATTTTTTTACCGTTTTGCGCCTTCGGCAGGTATTTTCTACACCTGGCATATAGGTTAGCTCTCATTTCGTTTGCATTTGTTCATTTGACCTTATGACCACATTCATTAACCTTAGGTGTGACCCCGCCTTTTAACAAACACAGAGCCTCTATGTTGTTCTAGAAGTGTCGTTATTTGGCAGTAGGGCTTGTCCAACCATGGGTGCCCTAGTTAGATCCTTTTATGTCTTTTGGCGCCCATGTCCTTGTTCCTCCTTAGGTTTGGGAGTCCTTTGTAGTCATGCCATGACATTGTGATGAAGACTCATACTCTACTTCATGTTATTCTGGCCATCTCCCATGAGGACTCCCCCCATTTATGTCGAGTTGTGATTGCATTGCATTATCCTGCTTACCGTTTGAGCCTTGTGCCGACTCCCACTTTCTCAGTGATTAGTTGTGTGCCTGTGCACTTTCCCTTTTGAGCCAAGCAGAGCCTCCATTTTTCTTTCGCAGCTTGATTGAACCCTTACCTTCAGGGAACACCCCCCCCCCCGAGTGTCCATATCCTACACATGCTTCCTTGCATTGATCATAGGTATGTTTCACTACTTGGAACTAGTTTGCTTGCACTTGAAACTCATTCCCTCACTTGTTGTACTATAAGCAATTTTATTTTTTTAAAGCTTTCCTAATATGAAAAAGACCAAAAAAATCAAATATTTCAAAAAGCCGAATGGGAAAAATCTTTACTACCTCATATTGGCAGCTGTCGTGTCACCTTTTAACAGAGCATTTAGTTCCACTCCATTCATTATGAGTTAGGACATTAGTAGGACCTTAGGAGCTGTACTCGTTTCTTAGATCATACTCCACCAACTAGTTAAGCTTCCAGTCATTATGGAGCCTTTGTTGATGCCTCCTACATCACAAAGTATTATTATCATCTAGTACTCAAGTCTATGTTGCCTGCGTCTATCCATCTTCCCATGCTCTTATTCAAAGGAAGTATTGAAAGTAGAGTCAGCCACTCCTCATATCTCTTGACTATTGCATGTTGGGCATCCCATACAATCCGATCTTTTCGTCTGATTTCTTCCAAATCTTTCAGCGTAGATAGTTACCTCATGCTGGATGATGGGGGATTCATCAATGCCCTCCTTCCAATGATTTTCATTTCATCGAATCCAACCCATTTATTTCAGAATTGAGACTTAGAGTTGGTTGAGTACCTTGAGGCCTGTAGTCATTAGTCGCAGGTTCTCTCGCCATCAATAATTGGGAATTCATCAATGCCTTCTGATCGATGGATTCATTACACTGTTAGACCTCAACACCTTTATTCACATTTTGATGAACATACTCTATGCCTTGATTCCCATTTTCATTATTGGTGGGTTATCTCACGTCTATTAATGGTATACATCAATGACCGGTAATCATACGATGCCACATCAGGTTCGACATCAACACCTTTATTCACTTGATAGGGCATGCACCGTTGGTGATTTGTGTAGAATACCTCCAGAATTCAGTGGAATTCAGTATGCTACTGGTGATCGTTATTATTCTTATGAGAGATCAATCTCATACATTAGCAGTTTGTACCTTTAGTTTGCATCACTTGTTTCCTCTTCAGTAGGAGACCATATCTTACTGGGTCATGACTAGGACCACTTATGACATGTATTCACTTTATACTGCCTATTCATGGCCATTGTATCAGATTGTTATGTATTGCACCGATATCTATTCAGAGGGATCATTGTATTATGACGAGTGGGATACTCCTTCCATTTTTGTTTCCATCACTCCACTTCTGCGATTTATAATGTATTTCGGCCATCGTATTACCTTCTTTGACCTCACACATTATGGGGCATCTGTTACAGCATATTTTTCCACCCTGTGAGCATTTATACTATTTGGCCTCTGTTATTCATTTCATGGACTCAAAATCATTGTTTTCCCTTTAGGAACCCAGTTTTCCCTATTTTTGTTCTTGCATGCGAGCTGCTTTGCTACAACTCGCACGTATGCAGGTTGTCCCATTACTGCCCACGTACATCAAGTTAAAATGGTAAATTTCAATAAAAACTCACTTTTTACTCCAAAAAGCGGTCATAGGGTGACCTTTGGCCCTCCACTAGTACAAAATGAGAAATTAATGACTAAACAAATGACTAAAATTCGACTATAAACGACTATTTTTGAGTCGGTGACTAATAGTATCCGATTTCCACTATTTTATCTCTAGTCGTATTTCACTAGTCATTAATTGGTCGACTTATTAGTCGTTGATCTAGTCATGTATAGTCACTGATTAAGTCATTGATTTAGTCATTGATACTCACTGATTTAGTCATTGATATTCACTGATTTAGTCATTGATTGTCACAATTAATGACCAAATATACGACTAAATAAACTACTAGATGATAACATATTAATGACTAATCTAAATACGACTAAACATTAGTCACGCTATAAGATACTGGAAATTAGCTACTAATAGTCGTATATATGCGAATTTAGTCGTTTTCTTAGTCACTAATTTATGATAGGGTATGAAGGAATCAAACCACCAATCTCCTGCCTATAATTAGGCAGGTGCTCTACCATTGATCTAGCACCCTTTAAGAAGTTGTTATTGCTTGACAATGATGATATTCAAACAAATTTTGCATGGGAACAAAATGAATGTCAAACATATTCAAGAATAATGCTTCAAGTACTAAAAGAATTCTAAGATATAGCAATTCAACAGTGACAATGATGAAAATTCAAAGAAGAATGATCTTACAAACTACGCATGAGTACAATAATCCATGGCCTTACAAATTATCAGGAACAAAAGCAAGTTGCTTCCCTTCACAGACAGAAAAGAATACAAGATCCAACTTGCAATAAATTTGTTTTAATTGTCTATCAATTGTTGATCTCTCAACAGCTAGAGACGTTTGCCTGTCTGAGATCCAAAATACATACAATTATCTTCAACTTCACTTTTTCAAAACCAATTGCAGTAAAAATTATTCTAGGAATTGTCTTATGAGCAACAACCACTTTTTTGAACAACAAGATGCCCTTTCATTTGTACAATAATAGGTCTGATGCTATTCATGGCAGGCTGACTTGCCATCCTGCAATACAAAATAAATGGAGTTAAGTCAATAGTATTTCATAGAAAATAGAAAATATAATCTCCTTAAAAGCAAGATGTCACAATGAGGACTCTATCTAGGACTCTCTATTCTGGAGTATAGGGGAAGTTGTTTTGTCGAAAACCCTCTTTCAAGGCTACACTGCATCTTAGGAAAGAATTCCATGTAAAAAGAGAAACATTTCAGTCTCTCTATGGTTCAACAATTTCGTGAAAACAAGGCTTTGCTCGATAAATATGCTTAAGATGCTAGCAAGATTTTAAAGCCCATTTCCTCAAAAAAAGAGAAGTTGAAGAATAATGAAAATGTGGGGTTATCCTGCATCACATTCAAAGTCAAAATGCTAATATGTAAATTACAAAATGACTTTGCTTATATCAGTAGGACTTCATAATGGCTTCCTCCCTATTGCAGAGGTGTCCAACAAGCCCATCTCTTGCTTTCTAAGATGAGGAATTGCATCTGTGCTCACTCTCAGTATGTATCCCTGACATCTAAGCTCTTGCTAGCCAACATGGTCAGACTCAAAAACATTTTAGTATTTAGGCCTGGATTGGAGTAGAGTATACCTTGGGGCCAAAGAATTTTTGTTTCCAAAGCAAGAAAGGCTAGTGTCATTTGTATCAGGAGGAAGCTAATTGGCTTCTGCAGGAGGTAACATCATGTAGACACCCAAATCTAGCATATTTTGCATAAAAGTTGTTCCAACAAGAGACCCAACCTTCACAAATACTGCAGGGTACCCCAAGGGAGCACAAATCCAAGATTCCATACTAGATGACATTGGGGGGATGAAGATCCTTCCTGTCCAAATATGTTTCCAATCCTCTCCTCCAGTAAAATAGGCTTTTACTTGATTCCTACGCTTTTCCACAACAGGCACCACCAAAATGTTAGACCCCACTAAAAATTGTTGGAATGTTAGCTTCTGCACATACTTGTCATGTGGGTAATGAAGAAAAAAGATGTCTAACAACTGGAAGTCCCTTTGTAGCAGCTTCCTGAAGATAGAAACATAAAATTTTAAAATGGATACTATCTCTACCATGTCATGCAATATGCCCTTGAACCAACTGCGAGCTGCAGGATTTGTAAGATCCAACATTCCAACATTGAATGTTGTATTTGGAATCATGTAAGTTGAGCCACATTTCTTTTGTACAAAGAGACCTTGTTTGTTAGCTTCCTCAAAAAGGTTCCTTTTCCTGTTTTCCTTTTCATTAGTCTGCATTATTTCAAAGCCACCACATTAACCAAAAATATTCTCCCCGGAATAAGTTTTTTTCAGCATAACTCAAAGCATTCAAAAGACTGCAAAACATACAGGGACTAAACAGGGGTTACAGTAGGTCATTGTTAAAATGCCATTCGAATGAAGTTCTTCTACTAATTGCCTCCAGCCAGGATAATGTATTGTATCTACTTCCCAATTCCACCAGAGTTGCAAACCAATGCTTGTCCTTCTTTGCACCACCCAATCCTGCACCAAATATAGACAATGTGTTGTGAAAGGAAATCAACACCCCGATTGCGAATTTTATTGCTGATAAAAATCATTAAATAATGGAATCGAACAACTAGCTCATATTCATTGATTCTCGGTGGCCCACCTGAAGCCAGAATGTAGAAATCTGAACATTATATTTTTTCAGCTGACCCCAAACGTGTTGGACAGATTCAGTGCCATCTTGCATTCCAACCACGGCCCCAGAGAGAATCCATTTTTGGATTTATGGCATTCTACCTATTGTTTCTGTATACTGTTCAATCAAATCTGTAGGGGAACAACCGTGCAATATCCTCCCTTGTATTGAAGTGCCATACATATACAAGAATTTACAGAGGGACTTGATACTTGAACCATATGTGTTTTTAATTTCTCATCTTCTAGAAAATTAATTTGGCTTTTGCTTATGATAAGTTTCATCTAGCTCCTAAATATTCTATAAATTTTCTCATAAATATCCTAAACGTTTCAAAGACTGAAAATATGGATAGCATATATAAGAAATTGTGATGACAGAAATAATACCTGAATCTGTACCCAGTCATCCATTGTCAGATCAAAAACATAATGATCATAACCTTCAAGGTATAAAGACTTCATGCTGGAAATGATATAGAAGGGTGATGGAGCATAGGTTGTACTCCAATTGCCTCCAGATCTGTGACCAATAATTAATTGCAACCACAGGAAGTTAGATTATTTCTACTGCTAGGTTGAATATCCATAATAAGGCTAGAGAATAGAAAGATTTAGACAATACAATGGCCCATTTCCATCAATGGTCAACTTCCCAATGGTTGGTAAATAAAGATGAAATATACAAACTTTAATTTCTGACAATTTCATGTTAAAGAAACATACAACTTTTTTTGAATTTGATTCAGTTTAAAGTGAAATATTTATAGTTTTCAAATTTTCGACCATAAGGTAGCTAAGAGGGCGAGTTCCTTAAAAGATATTGAATATTTGACGAGTTAACAATGATCGCCGTCCATTCTTGAAGATCATAAGTGAATGTTCAATGGTAACCTATAAATTATAAATTATGAGTTGGTCACAGATCAGTAAATAATTGCTTTTATAGAACATAGCAATTCCAGTTTTATTTGAAACAAATTACTGCCAGATGGACTTGCAAGTTGCATCCATGCTTTGTAAAGAAACTATTGCCACAAATAAGCATACAACATAATTGTACACTGTTGTGACAATTCTAATTTCTATTTATAGTTCTGCTATCTAAGGTAAACGAATAGCAATACAATTGTCACCCCTTACAGTAATGTGACTGCAGTAATAAAAGTCATTCCCCACTAGAGATGGGGAGACACTCTCTAGGACGGGGACATGTCTTAGATTTCGTGTTTGTTGAAAGAGCACATTGTCATTTTAACAATATATGATTATAGAAAGCCCATAAGGTTTGGAAACTTATGAAATTTGTTCATGTTGCCTTCTTCTGCACATATCATGATTAGTGTAACTTCCTCACATGCACAAATATAACCAACCACACCATCATTTTGGAACAGAAGATAGTAAAGGAAAAACGTTTTTACAAATGTTGTGAGTGGAAATAGAAAGCAATTACCACCAATCGTCATTGTAGTCTCCACTAGATTTAGTTTTTGTTTTAAAACTTCGCAAGCAATACTTGACTGTGCTTCTGCCTCTTGCTTCCCCAGCCTAGCAAGCAATAATTCTTTTTCTCTATGAAATTTGTTGAGCTCCTCCATAGACATAAGGAGTTGTTTGTCGAGGTAGAGGATATCTAATAAATAGAAGAAAATATTTAATATTTAGCGCTAAGATTAAAAAACATATTAACATAAGGTTATGGAAATAAAATTTACGAAGTAGTAGTGGTCAATCATGAATTTCAACACATTTTTTATGCTTCTTGAAAACCTAAAGCTTTAATCCTTACTCTTTTGTGCATCATTAAAGAGTTTTGCAATATCATTTGGATTTTTTAGTGATCTTTTATCTGGAGATAGAAATGGAGCTTGAATGTATTCTAACTGAATCAACTCAAAGTGTGAAATAATATGCTAATATTGCAATTTTAATACACAAACAAGAGAGGATTTTCATATGAATGGTCACAATTTTCAACTACTTGAAGAACATCTGCACCGTTCCCCTCAAACCTGACCAAATAATTAAAAACCAACCAAATACAAGATTAGTGATACAAAAAGATTAACGTTTGCTCCAAATGATAAAAACAATAGTGTTACAATTACTTTGGATATCCCAAAAAGTCCCTGCCATTTTCATCCTCCCTAAAAGAGGAAAAAGAGTAGTTCAGTTAATCAAGGTAAGAACTATATGATTCATTACTGTAAAGAAAGAATAAATGGGGAAAATTGTGCAATTAACAAGCCAAAAACCCAAACCAGATGTTAATTAAAAAGTATGTAACATTGCCCTCATCTTGTAGAATTACTTTCCAATCACTACCAAAAGTAAAAAATTAACATCATTTCTTTTAAAATATCTCCTGACAAGAATATTGATCACATTAAAACTCTTTTCCTACATGAAGAGAATAAGTGATGTATAGCTGGGAAATCTCAAGATTTTGTCGGGACAAATCGAAATTACGCAATTAACATGCCAAAAAATCAGGCCAGAAGTCAAGTAAAAAGCAGGTAATATTTCCCTCATCAAGTAGAATTTGTATCCAGCCGCAACCAAGTATAATCAATTAACATCATTCCTTCTCCAACATTTCCTAACAAGAACCTTGATAACATTTTGAACTGTTTTCCTACATGAATAAAATAAGTGATTTATAGCTGGTAAATCTCATGATTTTATTGGGACAAACTTGCTTCAGACATTCAGACACCACATACCCACAGAGAGATATGAAATTTCCCTTATGACTTGAAAAAATTCAAAGTTCTAAAAGAAAAAAAATGACAGTGGAGCTATTTATAAGATTTTCTCCCTTATCTGAAAGCTATGCCTCCTAATTTATTCCCAGATCCATTATCACATAACTATATTTCCTTGCAAAGGACCTCCAATAATTCACTTGTTTTAAGTAAGTAGTATCCATAGATGAGTAGAAATTTGTTAATGCAAAGGTCTTTAGATTCTCAAAGAGCATGGGGTTGAGGCACACAATAGTAGTGAGAGATTCATCAATAATTATCAAGTTCCTCCACAAAATAATGTTGTCTAAGGACACCCATCTATCAAGACTCCTTCATCACATAAAAACAGAGGCCATGGACTTAACCACACTTGAATTCTTCCAACTTTTGCATTCTAATAATAGTGAAGCAGACGTTTTGGCTAATATTAGCATAAGCATGCATAAATATATTCAAAGAATAAAAGCGGGGAGGGGGGAAACTATCTTCTTTTCCTTCCATGATAATTATTTACATTTAAACATTGACATGAGAGTGCTCTAATCAAGTCTTGTCACACAAGTTTGCTAGGGTAGATATTTATTGTTCAGCAGTCCCATTGACCTATTTGTGGTCATTAGTCAGACATTAATAAAATTATCTTATCTAGATGCATCTCCTCAACACTAAGGTATTTCAGCATAGGATGGTTCAACTGTACAATCAATGTGGTTTATTATCCAAGCTAGAGTGTGGTTTATTGATGCTATCGGTGGGTCTTAGTTCTAATTGTGCACCAGCTTCTCTTTGCAATGGAGGTGTGAGCCTGTGAATTTGTGTTTGAAGTTCGTCTAAGGGTCTGGTGAAGGAATGTTCTTTCTTCTCAAAGAAGGACAACATTGTTCTATCCAACAAGTGTCCTATTTGGTATTCCTCTTGTTTTAGGCTAGTCATGGGCCACAAATATAGTTGTGTGTGGTATAACTTGGCTGAAGTGGGGAGTTTTAGGAAATCTGAGCAGGGTGTTGCACATGCACAAATTTGGTAAAACAATTAGCAAAGAATTTGGCATAATATTAAAAGATAGTATCAACCTAGGAAGCAAGGAAGAGAGTCACAAGGAGACTGAGGAAAATCAAGATGACTATTTTTCCAACGAAGGAAGTAATGAAGAAACTAAAACCAAAGATAAATTTTCTGATTTAGACTTCAAATCCAACTCAAAATGTGAAATCAATGGAAAATACATTGAAGTGAAGGAACTCAAAGAAGAGATGAAACCTATCCATGAAGAAGATAATCACAAGGAGATCAAAGAAAATCAAGCTGACTTCATATCCAATGAAGAAGCTACACATCTCCAATGAAGAAGCTAAATGGCCACACAAGTTACTCACAAGCCATAGATGCAATCCATGATTCTTGGTGTCACTAACATCAACAATTGAATAATAGAAAAAGTGGGTTGCAGAATGAAAATTGAAACAAGGTTGGGTAGAAATGCATACGAGAGATGACCAGGTAGATATCGTAGGGAAGAGATGTGGTTGAATTCTTCCTTTAACAAAAACAAAAAACAGTTCACAATCATCAACTCTAGATCAGTGTATGAGACAGAGGAGGCATGCAATATTTTTTGTCTTAAACGATACAACAATCCAACTATTGGTATCATCATCAGACGAAGAAGTTCCAAGGGATTTCCTCTGATAGCAATGTAAGTGGTGATTCTCAAACATTTGCTTTGAATGCTAGGAAATTCATTGGGCCAATACTGGTCTTGGCTGAGACAAATATACCACCATCTGCCTTTAGTGACAGTGTGAATGCTAAGCATTTTCCTGGAACAAGGGTGGCGATCTTTCATTATAAAACCATGGGAATAGTTATAGTTGGCAAGTATGTAGTGCCCATTTATGTATCAAATGTCAACTTAGCATTTGCTACAGAGATGCCTCAAGAGGTTTTTCCGCACCCTACACACAATTATGCATCAATAGCATATGATCCTTTGGCACTAGGTTAATCTAGGGCTGCAGTTGTACATGCAATTGTTCTTTGTCCTAATCCTACTCTGCAGAGTGGTGAGGTTGTATATCTTGTTAGGTTGAATCTGAGTTTACAATTTGAATCGCGCAGGTCCTTTAGCAAAAACCCAGTGGTTGCCTTGAATATTAGTCAATTTACTTACCTCTCGTTTAAACCTATGAATATGGAGGTCATCAAATTGAATACATATCTTGGCGATAGTCTTTTTTGTATACTTGTAGATTACCCTAGAAGGATTCAAGCATTTTGGGCCATCTTCTCTAAAGATTTTGATGAATTCCAATTTATTCCATTAGTGAAGTGTTACACAAGATTATAAACGGAACTAAAGGTCCACATTTGCTTACAAATGTATTGAATAATCTCATGCCTCTTGTTACAGCTTAATTTAACACTTGGGTGTAAAAGTCCAATGTCCAATCCACTAGTGCTATCAAGGAGCAAGTTCAGAAGAATGCAGCACTATCAACCAAATGAGAGAGAGATGTCTTGGTTGTTCTTGGAGATACTACCGTTTTGTGATGCTAGGGTCTGTTGTTGTGAGATGCTAAGATTTGTGCTATGAAAGTAAGCCCTAGAGAAGAACATGGCATTGGAGGTGATGATGGTTTGTCATGTGGTTCTTGTTGTAGCACTAGGTTTCTATCCTAATAGAAGGCATGGAGGGTGGAACTAATGCCTTGCATGATTTAGTAGTCTTGTTCTTGTGTGATGCATGCAAGCTAGGGAAAGATCGTGGATGGCTTAGCTTGATGAGTCTTCAACTTGGTTTTCCAAGATAAGGATGACATAGGAGCATGTGCAAATGCATAGATCCACATGCAAGGGCTACCAAATTCCTCAAACCATGAGCCAACGACTTAAGAGAATGTGCACATTTGGAGTGCTCCCTAAGAAGACATCCCAACCCTCCAATTATACCAATGTGAATCCCAATGTAAGTGTCATAGGAAAGTGTGCCAAAGGGTGTATAACCTCAAATAATTACACTCAAAACTAAGGAACCCCTAGATTGTTGAGTGTTCCCTTCCAATATATGCAAGAACCCATGCGAGGCTAACGAATGTATCACCTCAATGATCAATTAAATCAAACAATTAGCCATAATTCTTAGGGAAAACTCTTCATTGATGAGTTTCTCTATCAATTCTTAGAAAACCCTACCACGGCACCAAAAATTCCACATGCAAAACGCAAACTGCCAACAAAATGGTGGTAGACAATAAATATCCACCAAAATACCAACATCTTGTCTCCAAGGCCAAAATTCTACAAACACAACCTGCTTGGGCAGGGTCTTCAACCTGGAACGATCCTCATTCAATATGAGGGGTAAAAGGACTAACAGGTACAATCCACTGTAAATACAATGTGGGACTACAAAAGTGACTCCTAGATCGATACTGAAAGCAAGAAGCAAAATAAGGGAAAACAGAGCTAAATATCTAGCTAGAAACTATAACATTAGTTGTCCAGCAAAAACATATAAAAGAGGTAACTAGCTGTCCAGAATAGACATAAGGAATCCCAGTCATAGCACTACAGTACTGCAATAGGTAATGAAACTATTTTTCGAAATAAAAACCGGTAATGAAATTGGAGAAATGAGTTAAGACACAAATCAGGTGTACCATGGAACTAAAGACATAATAAGAGATGAGCTGACTTTGCTTGCTAGTTTAAACAAAGTTTAGCTCTTATTTTTTGTTAAATGAAACAACAAACTATAAGTTTCCGAATACAAACTACAGCTTCAGCTTCTAGATGATTTGCAGACAAAGACAATTGGCAGAAGCAACTCATTTTCAAGAAGAACGAGCTCCATAAATTGCAAAATAATGGATGGTTGTGGTTCACATGTTTGCAACAGCAAAGCAGTCTTAACAAGGCATTTACATAAATTTCAAAATCAAGTTTGAAAATTTGAATTCACATGCAACAGTACTAATTTTGGGACTGGAATAGCACAAATCACTATGCCAATCCAAGGGACAGTATGGACTCTGGAGTTGCACAATGCAACAGATAAAACTTCATCAAAGTTAGACAAGGATATCTTGCATAACACAGTTATAGCATTAAGATTAATGTAATGTTTTATCTCACTCAAGTCTCATAACTATTCTTGAAACCAATTGAATTATGCCAGTTGAAGGAACATCATGCAACTATGTCTCATAATACATGCATTTGGAATGTTAAAATTTAAACTATTGAAATCAACCCTTAAGCTAAGCGTGATGAATAATATATTAAATGACACATACTGCTTCAGCTAAGAGCTTGAGAACAGGAGCATCCACTTCAAGAAGCACATGTACAAGCTGATTTCTAAACTCAAGACGCTTGTTTAATTATGCAGGACCACCTCTACTCCTATGGTTGCGGACATAGTTTTTGAGATAGGTGGCTGCAGCAGTACGTTGTCCCTGATCCTGACCACCTATACAAACAGAAAATAGTGACAAAAGATCAACACCCAATCTACATAAAAATTATTTAAAACAAAAAATCCACCAAAATGTAAAATCATAAAAAGATATCATATATCCTTTAAACATGATCAATGCATACTTAAATGAAAAGAATAAGGTCGATTTCATGATCTCAATACTACAAAAGAAGATTTAATATGTTGATTTCACCTATTTTCCTTTAAACATGCAGAAGTCCTGCATGGCAGCAGTCAAATAGATATCTATCAAATTGCTATATCAAGCCTGGTTTGTAGATGATCAATTTAGGACAGCGGATCTCCAAAACACAAGTGCAAAATATTTGATTGATATGAATAAAATGGCATCAGATGGCATCACATTGGTGATCCCTGAAACTATATTTTTAATGTGTATAACAAATCAAAGAGTATTAAGGGAGATGGGATAACAACTTTCAATCAACTAAACTGCCTACAATAGACAAGCTCTGTCGATGAGTACATTAACCCATAAAAGCATTAGCAACATATGCAGAACATGTAAAAAAAAAACCTCCAACAATCCTATACGAGAAGTTTGAAGTAGTGTTACAAATATTGGCCGATTTATTGCCGACTCGCGATAAATCGCGATTTTTTTAAACGCCCTATTTTTCCTTAAAAAATCGGCCCGATTTTTCGGCGATTTCTCCCGAGTGGAGCGATTTTTTGACAGGCTCGGAAATTTGGGGTTTTAAAGGCCACGGGATCCGTTTTTTGTCTTTCCTTTGGACGCTACAGTCAATTCGTAATCTCATGCAGTAAAAAAGGCAATTAATTTTCGCTAATATGCGTTTTTCCAATGAATTTCCTTGGTGGATGACAAAACAAGCTTGTGGTTCTGGCAGCAGTAAGGAAAATAGTTTAACATTGAACAAGTAAAATGTAGTAGGTTTAAAAAGAAATACAAGTTTTATGAAGTTTTGAACCTTTGAAAAAATCATGTGACATCATAAATTTTTTCATGCAACAAACAAAAAAAACCCAGTGTGACAGCAATGGGGAAATAGATTTAATACCTAGACGTAACAACAATGTGAATACCCAAGCAGTGACAGAAAGTGTGATAGTGTGGCACATAAGACTTGTTAATATAGAAGAAGGAATGATGGGGCCATATATGGGGCTTGTTAAAATCACCCCCCAGTAACAACATTGAAAGAAGACTGTAAAACAGCTCAAGCAGTCAGAATGAAGACAAGACAGAACACCCAGCATCACAGTTACCTG
Organism: Larix kaempferi; assembly: GCA_027924585.1. NCBI lineage: Eukaryota > Viridiplantae > Streptophyta > Pinopsida > Pinales > Pinaceae > Larix > Larix kaempferi. The sequence goes on from BSBM01000263.1 coordinate 5,848,833, forward strand.
AAAAGCAAGTAGACAATGCCCAAGGTTGGAAGCATACATTTGTGTCTAGCTTGCAGAAGGATTTTCAACATCTAACAAACCTGACAGTCATCACACGGAGATCCATCACAAATAAAAAAACACAAGGTTTGCAATATCCATAAGGATACAAATTCATATAAGTGAGTCCCTACCTTACCTTTGAGGTCTTCAGGCTAATCTAAACATTGAACATATGCTAGGCTACTTCTTGGAAGGTTAACTAAATTGTGATGGGTGCCTAACACTTTTGAAGTGGCAAATCAATTATGCAAGGTGCTTGAGGATGTGCATGCATCATTTGTTGAAAAAGTGTCGTTCAAGACCATTGCTAAATTTACACTATTTCAATTATTGTACTTATTGTTATGCTTCAACATAACATGAATACCAATAGCAAGGATACTTTTCCCTGCCCCATTCTTTTTGTTAATACCCGTCTTTTTGTTAATACCCGTCAGGAAGCACATTCTTTCGAAGCTATTTGAACCTGAGCGTTTGAGTGAACTAGATGCAACTCAGTATGAGGAGAGTGAATCCCTTCCTCGTCGAATTCTTAGCTTTAGATTGATGGTACGTACCTTATGAAACGTGTTTCCTAGAGATTGCATCAGTCTATTAAACTACTTGTTTTTTTGGCTTATTTTGGTGGACACTTTCTGTAAAGTTGAAGTCAATAAGTCAATTTTAGGATTATTAACGTTTCTGCCTTGACATTTCTTTTTTGTAATAACAGGAGTCTGAGGAAAATGTTACAGATAGAGTGCAAGAGATAGAGGAAGATGTTGAGGATGTTGAGATTTTGGATGAAATAACCGCTAGAAGTCGTGTCGAATTGAAGCACTAGCTTATAAAGTTCATACTTATTGTTTAACCTCTTAGGAATAAGTTTAAATGTGTTTCATTTTGATAAAAAATGCTAATACATTTTTTAGGAACTGCCTTAATTATTTCTCATAAGTTACAGAGGTTGAAAGGAAACATTCTAATTTGAACAGTTTTGGGACTCAGGAAATTTTAGATTTTGTAATTTTAAGAATGGCCATTTTTTAATGTAAATAGATCATTGATTTAACCTCAGTCCTAAGAATGGGCACTTTTTAATGCAAATGAATCTCTGATTTAACCTCACCCCTAAAAATGGACACTTCTAAGGAAAATAGAGCTATGTGATAGATGAGATAATGTGTGAGGGAATTTCAATTTGGCTGATGGATTGCTCATGTATTCCTTATTGCAGGTTCACATTGATAATCGGAATCAAGTGTTCTAGATCTTAAGGAAAAATTAACATTTCCATGGAAGGGAAACACCCTTGAAGGTTATTTTCAAGCCATACTAGTGTACACTGTGTATGTAGATTTTTTGCACTTGGAGAGTGTTTCTGATCTAAACACATTCTTTCACTGAGATTATTCTGACATAAATCAAGTTGAACCAATATAAATTGCTTATCTCCTAATATTTTTCTTCCATAAAATGGGACTATTCTTCAAATTCTTCTCTGATATAAGGATAAGAGTTTTGAAGAAAGGATGTGCTCTAAGTAGGAGTTTGAATTGCTAAACCTAGTTATGGACAGGCATGAAATGATATGACAAGGTTGGTCTTTGGTCAATAAAACGACTACCAAAGTATGTGTGCCTTGGATTTTTTCACTGTTGGAGCCTATTGAAAAGATTAATTCATTCCAAAAGAGGGTGAAACGATATATGAGCTTATGGTTCTCGCAGCAGTAATGTCTGGTTTCAATCCCTTGGAATGATGAGAACTTAATCTTAATTAAATTTAGATATTTTTTTATATGTTTTAAATTTCTAATACACCATGAAATAGATATGCCATGGTGATTGTGAATATTTGCAGTTGTTAATAGAATCAAGACTAACTCAGCATGAGTGCCTAAAGGGGATATGATACCAGAAGAGGGGAAATTTGAGGGGGTCTAAGGAAATGTTAAAATGACTTATCCACCTTTCCATTACCCAAACCCTTCACTCTTTTATGATGTTGAGCCTAATATTTAGTTTAAATCGAAGTAAAGAAAGTGGACTTAAGTATATCCTAAATTTAGGAAACCACCGCCTACATCCTAGGAAATTTTTCTCTCCTACATTATTTGAACCATGAAGAGTTGGATTAAAATGGATGTTCAAACAATGCTTGAAATGGCCTTGGAACATCACAAAGGAAAGAAAATCTCCTATAGTATTAACAAAAATATATATATGCTGCTTCTTCTCCTTAAACATTGTTTTCATACTTTCAATTTGGCTGGAAGCTCATTTTCTTCTCTTAGGTTGGACCATTCCACTCGTTTAGTTAGTTGGATAAGAGCTTTCAAAAGATATTCAATTTGATGAAGAAAATATGCCCTACAAATCTTCAAGGTAACATATTTTTTTATTCATTGCATCCTCTTCATCTTCCTTTTATCCATAACTATGTTCTGTATCCTCTTGCATGTTATCTGTGTGGTTTCGATTCAAATGCAACATCCAAAAATGGCATCATAATTAATAACAGTCACTCTATCATAGTGTACATGAGACTCTCCAACCAGTTCCCTATTGTTATACTTGTCCAGACCATATCTAGAAACAATGAGGCCAGGTAAGGAAAGGTCTTCTTTATAATACTAGCTTGATCTGAACTCAGTTATGAAAGCTTTAAAACCAACAAGCAAATAGAAGTGCTTGTGTTATTCAGGTTCCAAACACTCTTTTATGAGGAGTAATTAAAAATAAAGAGAACATACGTGGTTGATTCATAATTCTGTGAAAGGATACGAGGGTTAGTTGTGCTTCTGGTTAGCATGTTACCTTAATTGACAGTTTTCAAATTCAAGCCTCTCCTTTGTCCCCCAGTTTGTGACTGCAAAGTCAAAGACAATCTTTACCGTTAAATTGAGGAATGTCATTAGTCATTGTAGTGAACATTCTTTCCCATGATATGTGCTAGCAAAGAAAATAGAAGAAATGCATAACATTAATCACATTGTTATCAACTCTCAGAGCTTTGATTGGATGATATATAAAGAGCTCAATCTTAGTCTTTCTTTATAATCATGGATTGAAACTCTATTGGCATGTGCATGATCCTAGCTATCAACTTACCAATTCCAAGAGATTGGATTCTCTGTATAGCCTTAATAAAATATAAATCCATGCTAAGGTTTGAAATATTCATGTGCTATTTGGCATTTAGTGTGGATATAGGATCCTTAAATTCAAGTCCTCGTACAAGTAGTTGGCATGTCAACTTGTTGATGCGAAGATACTAGGTGACTTCAACCAATTCAACCAAGAACTTATGGAGCTTCGTGCTACCATTTGTACCCAACAATTCCTTTGAATGGATAATTAGAATTTAGACCCACCAAACACCATAAAATCAATCCACTATTTTCAGTAAATGAGATGCATGTGAAGCCAACATCTAACAATCAAGACTCTGCAGCCTAAAAAGTTCAAAGAAATAAATAAAAAAATATTGCAAGGAGTTGGAGAGGGTACTTGAATAACTCAAAGGGTTTATAGGAGCCGTCGTTGCCATCATTGAATCTGAAAGGAAAGCAAGTCAGGCAAACTAAAAAGGAAAAGGCATATTTTGAGGTTCTATTGAAACACTTGAAGATGATTGCAGATGAAGATATCAAGAAGAGGGTTAACTTATGCATTTTTTCAAGCACTTTGTGTGCATCCTCCAAACTCCCACATTTGGCATCCATACCCACAAGCTTAGCACCTAAGAAATTATTCAATTCGGGCCCCTTTTCTAGCATGTGGGCATGGAATTGCTTACCTTCTTCCAATGCTTTCATCTTGGTACAGGCATCTAACAAAGAGGCATACAATTCAGAGCCCACTGGAATGCCCTGCTAGTCCATAACGTGTAAAATTTCGAGGCCCTCCTTCAGATGATCGTCTCTACATAATGTGGCCACATCTACATTGATGTTGATGGAACAGGGACCATTTTTGGATTTAATGGCAAGGATTGGGTTTTAATTCTTCGAGTATATGGAACAGGGACCATTTTTGGATTTAACGATGGGGATTTGAAAACATTTGGTTTTCATTTTTCGACCTAATGGCGGGGGACAACACAGGGACCATTTTTTGACCTAATGGCGGGGATTTGGTTTTCATTTTTTGACTTAAGGGGGGGATTTGGTTTTCATTTTTTGATTTGGTTTTTCCTTCCTGCACAATTTGTCCAATAAATATTTAACTTTATGTTTGAGGCTTGACCAAAGTTGGCTAGGAAAAGTGGGAAATAATGCATTTCCACTTTCTGTGTTTGTATTTTACTTGGATTATCACCAAGGCCTTTGAATTCATCAATGTAGTTGAACATGTGAATTTCTCAATACTTTCTAGCATGTCATTTGTTCTAGGGATGGATCTCCAATTCTAGGTAGACTAGTGATCTAGATTATCAATTTAGGGGAAATTTCAATTGGTTCATCCAACCATATTTTTTCATTTTGGTTTTCATTTTTTGACTTAATGGTTTTAATTTTTTTATTTAATGGTGGGAAAATCTTTTGAGTCTAATCCTTTCATTTTATACCAAAATAAAAAGTCCACAACAAATGCAAATGAAATGTTTTATTTTGTTTTCTATATGATTTTATTAATTATTTTAAATGTATTGATATCCCTATATTCTAAAAATAATTATATATATACACCTTTGTTAATTTATCCTTTGTACTTATTCATAAAGAAGTCTAGGATCTACTTGGATCTATCAACTATTATGGAAAAAACTCCTCCCATGTGATATGTGTCCTTACCAAACAAAGAGTGAATAATACCCTTTACATCTCTAACAATGAGGATTCCTTCTAGATTTCCAACTAGATTCACTCTCATTCCAATCTTCTACAAAGGGAGTCTATCATTACGATTAATAGAAGGGGTGATAGAGGGAACCCTTATCGGAGTCCTTGTTTAAATTAGAAGACTAACGTAGGCCTACCATTGATAAGAGGACCAATCCATGGACTTCTGATCCATACTATAATATGGCATATAACATGCTCAACGAATCCAAAACTAGAGATAACATCATGTAAAAAGGAGTTCCAAACTCTAGAAAAAGAATTAGCTAGATCTAATTTACAATCACACCTCTTTCACTATTTATTGCTTCGAATGTACTTCTTTTTGTATAACAATAATATTGTTAGTGACTTTATTTTTCTCCAAAAAACTCCTTGGTTCTAAGATGACATTTGGGAGGATCTTCTTAATCCTATTGGACATAATCTTGGTTAGGATTTCGTAGGCATAATTATAGGGAGATATAGACCTAAATGTTTAGAAATATGTGGTTCTAGAATATTTGGGGATCAAATCTATAAATCAAGAATTAGTGTTGCCTTCTATTTTTGGCCTACTCCTAGTCCAATTGAATGCCTCAATGAGTCACCATTTTGTGGACTACGATGCTTGTGAAATATGCTCATAATGGTAGGGTGGACAAAGCTCAACAATGTTTAATAGCATGCTCGAGCATAATGTTGTCTCATAGAATGTTGTGATTTTGGATTGCATATAAAGTGGAAAAATCAAGGAGGCTCACAAATTGTTTAAAACAATGCCACGATGGAGATATGCCTCATTTCAAGCATGGAGATCTGCATGTTCTTACATCAGTCTTGTTGTTCCTTTCTGTGGACCTAACATATACTTGCAGTGGCTTTGACATACCACTTACAATTACCAACAAAAATTGCCAAGAGGTGAGGCATTCCATCATGGTACCTTTTAAGATTATCATCATAGTTTGGACATTGATCTTCATTTCTCTAAGTGAGTAGTGAGGAATTTGAGGGAGGAAAATAATGTAATATGTGTTTAATGTGTCGAGGCAAAAGGGACAAATACATATCAAAAATTGGCTATTTACAAGGTGGGAGGACACATTGATAAAACTCAAAGCCTAGCACATCCAAATATGCCATGTAAGTAAGGAGAATTTTTTTGCATCAACCTTACCTTAGTCCATAGCATTTGTCTCTAGGGCTCATGTGACATTAGTAGGCCTATGTCCACCACACAGGCCCTATAAAGGGAATCTTTGTCATGTAAGAGGAATATGGTGTTCATTTCAAGTTTAGAACACTAAGGATGGCTCTCATGGCCTAGTCCATGTTCTAGGGTAAACAAATAAAGTCCCAAGCCATAACATTCTCCTCAAGGGATTAGGGTCCATGCATGGGGCCCTAGTCCATAACATCATCCCTAGGTGGGGAATCCTTCAAAATCCAAAATTCCCTTCTTGGAAAGCTGATTCTAAATCTTATCTTCATGTTTTAGTCCTACATAAGTTTATTGACATACCTAATGACTAAATGAATCCCATTTCATAGATTTTTAGGATAATTAAGAAGCAATATGGATTATGAAATTTATGCTTTGCGTGGTGCTAAGAACCCCCATGGATATAAATATCAAATCAAATAAAATTATGCATCACGTTTGGTCAACGATGAAAGGCAACTGTTCACATGGATCAAGAAACAAGATAGGAGAATTACTTAAGGATCGTGTGGTAATATCACATCATGTTGCCACACCACCATGATAATATTGTTAGCTCTAAGTTGTAAAACATGACTACTCCAAGTTCTAAAATGTAGACTTTTCACATTAGGCCATAATGCCTTCAAGGAGGTCCCTATATCACAAAATATAAGAAACCATTTTTTCTTGGTAGCCTAAGTCTAAAAGTAGTTCGAAACATTATTAACTGTGGGTGTTGGATTGGTATGAGGAATTATGAAATGCCATGACTAGGCCTAGAAATTCACATCCCATCCACCCATCAAATGGAAATTTCAAAATTGTGTATAATTATCAGTGCTGAATAAAAGGAAATGTTGTAAGCGACATTGAAGCAATATAGATGAGCAATTGATTAATATTAATCAAATTTTCTTATTTATCCTAATTATTGATCTGTTGTGTACTTGATAAATAGGATAAGAAGGAGTGCCTATATTCTTTTTGCTCTGCTTTTTAGCACTGAGGACTGTATTTTTTAACAGCAATGAATAACAAAAATAGGCTAAGAAGGTATTTTGTTGGCTTGCATCAATGTTCTGCACTACAAACTTATGTATTTAAAAGAGGATTGGTTAATGCATTCATATTCTTCATGTGGCTATTAACACAGTTTATTGAGAAGGTTCTTATATTTGTGAATACAATCAAGGCCGCGATCATATAAGTGAATTCATTAAGGCCACCTCCGGTTTGGGACATAAAGCCCCCTCATAAACATGAAAGTGCCAAGTCAATTTCTAGAATTATTGGACAATGTCAATTACAAGATCTCAGTTGAGCATCCTAGAATTTTAGAACATTTTCCTTTGGTCATGTTAGAAACCTGCATATCTAGTGTTCTAAACTTCAAAATGAACATTACCACATCCCACTTCTATGCCAAATATCCCCTATGGAGGGCCAATATGGTGTTTGAGACCACACACATGGACCATGATCCCCATAGTAAGATCTCTAAATCCATCTGCATTGTTAAAATTTAGTAAAATATTGTATAAATTCATTATCAAAATTGTAATTTTCCATTAATGTCAGTGTGACACAACCAAATATGACTAACATAAATTACTAATTCACATTAATCATTGTTAGTTAGTCATATTTATATTCCCATGACTAAATTAGTCATTTATGTTAATCATTTTATTTTAGTCACTTGTTATCTAGTCATATATTTTATCCCGTGACTAAATTAGTCATTTATCTTAGTTGTTTTTAGTTGGATTATTTAAAATTGCTCAATTTTAGTCATTTATGCCTTGAAAAAACAGTGGTGACTGACTTTTTTAGTCGCCTAGTCACTTATCTCTCATTTTGTACTAGTGCTCCATGTATCCCAAAACAACTCGATTCGACCTTTCAACTACCTTTGGAAGGCTATATATTGAGCTCTTATGGTACATGGAAGGGGGAGAAAGAGAGAGCATCGAAACTCTATTGGATTTTTTCCATAACTTGAGTCTACATCCATTGATCCTTGTTGTTGTGAACCTCTTATGTTCACCTACCAAACTCCTTCATAGTTTGAGTTTTCCATTGCATGGGGGATTGAAGTGGTGGAGACACAAGTGGATGGACCTAGTTCTTGGTTCAAATGAGTTTCCTGCAAGAGGTTGTATCATGTACTTCTTGTTTCATTAATAGAAATACTCATTTTCTCGTCCAATTGATGTTGTGAATGGTTAATTGACATTGGGTACATTTGCTTATTATATCATGGACTATTGTTTATGCTAATATATTTCATACATTATATGCACTTGCTTGTATTTGTTGTTGAGACTAAGCTGCAGGTTCAAATGTAGAGATTTGAAATCTCAAAGGGGATCTACTTCGAACATCCGATTGAAAGTTGGTTATTTACTCCACATCTTAGCATTTACATTTATATAGCATTGCATTGGGAATTGAGTTGATTTCTCATAGTCATTTGTCTGCTGTAGTCTACCCCAAGCGATAGGAAGTTTTTCTTCGTAACACTGCATGCCTGCAGGGGCACAAAAATTACAACATTTCTGCGCTATGCTCAATGTTGAGGGTGCAAAAATTCATTAACAAACTCTTTAACTTGGATTGTGGATCTTAGCTCTAGGGAGATATTCTTGGGATTGGGATTCCCTTCGAATATTACCTCATCCTCCCTCTTTAACCTGGTTCAACTCCTTGATCCACCATTTACTTAGCTAGATCCACCTTCCTCTCTTAGTGGTTGTCTTCCCAAATCCTATAAGAAGGAGGCCATCCATGAGCTAAGGGGAGAACAATTGCAGGCATCAAACCTATGGTCTTGGGGGTTTTCTAGAGATAGCAAAAGGAGAAAGCTTGGAAGGAAGTGCCATTGCTTTGGACATCAAGGTGAAACACTTGTAATTATATTCTTTGGTTTCTCTAATAAGATAACTTAGCCTATTCTTCCCATTTCATGTCTTTCCTAGCGAATGCATGAAATTGTTTATGTTTCATAGTTAGATCTTGGTTTATATATATATATATTATTTTGGAGAAGATATTGTCTTCTATTCTCTAACATGTTCTCAAGTCTACGATTGAAGATCAGAATTGGAGCAATCTGAGAGAAGCATGGACAACCATTGAGTTTAAGGTATGTCATTTATCTCTTTCTCTTATCCATAATTCATTGGTTTATGTGTGAATTAGATTTAGGAAGAATCTAGTGTCTATGTGTTTTGTTTCTGTCATAAATTGAACACCTACGAGTCTAGTTTGATTCATGAGAGGTTTTAACTATCCGTAGGAAGAATTCTCTAGCACACCCATGTCCTTCAAGGTGGTTCATATATAGGTGGGTGGAAAAAACCTGTCGAGAACCCATTTTCCTCTTCTGTGATAGACCATTCTCCCCTTATCATTTTGAATCATAGCTTTGACAGAGCGTTCGCTTCCATATTCCTTTCCCTATATATATGTGCGAAAGTCACTTCCATAAAATTAAATTTATTATTATTGTATTTGGATTTTATATCAAATACTATATTTAGCAAAATGGTATCCAGATTTCCCAAAGAAGTTGGTCGAGCAAACCACACCTAGAGATATTGTATTAAATGATCACCTAGAGATATTGTATTAAATGATCTTGTGACCCATGCACACATAAGTTAATCAAATCCCGCCTACATGTAATTAGCATGATTGGTTTCTAAGGGTTACATTTTTTAGGTAGTCTAGGGTTTGAAACTTCACCATAATGGGAGGATACACCCAAAATTCGAGGAGGATACACCCAAAATTCGATCCATGCTAAGGGTTGGTGTGGCTGAGGCCACTTGCCATAACCAGGTGATTTCTTAGGTCGTGGTTTCTTAGGTCATGATTTCTTAGGTTGTGGTTTCTTAGATGAGTCGCAGAAGTCATGGAAACACTAGAAAAAGAATTGCATCTTGATTTGCCTCATTTAATTCTCTATCCTTCTCACACCTACCCACAACTATTGTGATTCCTAGTTATGTATGAAGATTGGTGGAGACTTGCTTCTTATGCCTTGAAAGTCTTCCTTACTACTCATACAAAGAATTTCAAAAGAGCCACTAAAAATGTAATATATACCACCTATTTATCAACAAATTTATACCTACTCGAAAATAGATTTAGATTCAACACATTTTGGAAAACTAAATTGTAGATATGCTTTTGAAGTGTGGAGGATGCTTGCCAAATATTTGACAAAATGATCAAAGGAGATCTCTGCTTGGAATACTTTTCTTGGAAGAACATTAAAATTAAGAGGGAGAGAGAAGGGACTACCTCCATTCACCTTTTATATCAACAATATTACAAATAACTATATTAATGAATTAAAAACTAATTGAACTTTAATTGACAAGTTTCTATGAGCTTTTATATTTCCATTCCATCTTAAATAGATGTTAGAATAAAATTAAATATTAAACTGAATTTTTTTCTTAAGACATTATTAATTATTAAATATTATGTAAAAATCCAATAATCATGAATTAAGTGTAAAACGGTGACAAACGAACTCTTATGTGCACCTTGACTAATGTTAAGAAGCGTCATTTTACAACTCATTATGATTATGCAAATATCAATAAATAATCTTGGACATGTCAATTAAAAAGCGTCACTTTACAACTCATTATGATTATGCAAGTATCAATAATCTTGGACATGTCACTTAAAAGTCAATGTATACATTTATATATTTAAAAAACTAAATTTTAAATTTATAATTTGACTATAAATTGTAATCAATTTTGATGATAGACTAAACAAAATTCTCTCCCTATACTGTTTAGCATAAATATATAAATCCTCATTTATATTTATACGGTGGTCTTTTTCTTCAATAACTTTACCATCTTCTGCCACAGTAGTGTAAAGAATTTAAGAAGAACCATTTTGATATAAAAGTAAAAGAGAATAACACAAACCAATTTTGTTAGAATGAAAAATATTAGTATGATTGATTCGATTGATAGGTAATTGCAATGCCATATTTACAAAGCACTGAATGCTTCAGTCCAGGCCCGCCGCTTGTTGGAACAATTAGGAGTCCACCAGAACAACCTTTTTCGTCTTTCCTTCGATTCAGCTTCTTTTTCACTGCCAGATTTCTCCATTTCAGCTTCGTTTTCGCTGCTTGGTTTCTCCATTACCATTCCCAAACCACTGATTTGTGGAGGCACTGGAAAAATATCGTCCTATTCAAATAAAACGAAGTACCCATTTAAAACCAAAAAGCCAAAAAGATGTAACATCTTATTCAGAAAGCCAAAAAGATGTTTATATTTTAGGGCATTTTTAGTTCACCTTGTCTTCGTCTGAGTTCACCTCGTCTTCGTCTTCTTTCTGGTCATCGTCGAAGAAATCTACATTGTTTTTCTTTGCCTCGGCAACAATTTTATTCCACTCCTCTGCACATACATCAACCACGTTAAAATTTCTTGAAACTTCACTTCTAAATTGACAGTAAAATGATCCACTGTATAAGCATACCTTGCCAAGTCATGTTCAGCAATAATAATATCAACCTGCAATTTGTTGCGATCTTTCAACCAAATAACTTGCTATATGTTCCGATCTTTCTACCAAAACAAGATTCGGGGAGTTGGATTAGGGTGACAGAAGTGAACCTGAACGCTGAAACAGGAAGTATTGATGTGGGGAAGACTGGGTCCAATGAAATATCTAGGGAAGCAATACGAGAAACCAAGCAGACGATGGTGTCTCTAACGGTCGTATTTACGGTTGTCTGAAAGTAATTTGAAATTCCAACAAAAGTTAAGTTCCGTCCTTGCAATGGGATATGTGGTTAAAAAGCCGTTAAGTGTTGGGCTTAAACCCACAGAGATAAAAAAAATGTAACAGCAGAAAACAGAAGAATGCATAACAGATTTGCATATAATAGCAATCATATAAGAGACAGATATAAGTGGTTTACCCAGTGAGTGTGGGCTACATTTACAAGGAAAGGTATTGGTATTTTTATGGTTCAAGGATTATGGAGATTACATAAAACTGCCTAAAAGAGGGTTGGGAGTCCTTTTGCTCTTATGGTAATATTTTTTACATAGTTATACATAACTGATTAAATTTAGTTACTCAGTTAGACAGTTACATAGCAACGGTAAGAATTGGTTATCACTTTATCCAACATTAAGGTTAGCATTTTGAAGTTTTAATCTCACATTACATGGAAAGCATTCTTCTGGCTTGAGTATTGACAACTCTAAAGCCATCTTAGCTATGTGTATATTTAATAAAAATAAAATTTATTCATCCACTCTAAATTGGAAAATATAATATTTATAGGTGTAGTTATATTATATTATTTATTTTAATTATAAAACTTCTAAAACCAAGCAAGAGATTAAGAAAAAGTTAAGAAATTATATTTTTTTTTCAATTACCAATAAATTCAAAATAGAAATTTTAAAAAATTTTGGTTGCAATTCTCAAACTCAAAACCTTCTATCTCCATCAAATTGTCAAATTTTTATAGTTTTATTTATTAATAGTAATTTTAAACATAAATATTACTATTAAAAAATTGACTTATTTTAAAATAACATAAATCATTAAAATAAAAATAAAAAATTAGATAACAAATCAATTATATCATAAAAAAAACCTATTTGCCCACCAAAACCAATCAACTTTGTACATAATGAATTTGATCATTCCATCATTACAATTGCTTAAACCCGTATTCACTCCATAAACAAATCTTTGATCATTCAAATTGATTTAAATAAACTCGAATGAGCTTAAATCCATCTTTAATTTAACTTCCAAGGATCCAAAACATGAGATTTGAATCTTTGAATATTCAAATTGATTTAAACCAGTATAGATCCATCTTAAACCCATATTTATCAAGCATCCAAAGGGATCCAATTTCTTGAGTTATATTTCTTTTTTAATTTTAAACTCAAGAAATTTGATATCTTTTTATTGATAGATCCGGGTTTAAGTTTTATGTTTTTATTTTATAAATGAACATGGATTTTTTAATTACTTTTCATAATATTTTATTTTATGAGCCAACATGGATTTTTTTAAATATTTTCCATAATTTTTTTATTTTATGAGCCTACAGGAATTTTTTTATTTTATGAATATACATGAATTTTTTTAATTATTTTGTTAGGAACAAACGTTAAGCATCTCCCCCATACTGGGTTGTAAAGCACTTGGCTTCTCTCATGCAATAAACTCAAGTGAACTTAAATCCTTCTTTAACTTAACTTCCAAGGATCTATAACTTAACTTCCAAAGATCCCAAACATGAGATGCAAATCTCTTTATGCTTAAAAAAATTAAAGTAATGATGTCCATTTAAGATATACATTTCTACATATATGCCATATATCCATTCTATTTGATATGTACATTTTAGTAAAAATTTAAGATTGTTTTTCTTTAATGATTGATATAATTTGGATTCGTTATTATAATTTGTATAAAATATTATATTTAAAAAAATGAAATCCAAATTGTTCAAAGGAGTTAATCATTTTGTTTCTTAACCATGGGAGCAACAACCTCCCAAGGGTATATCCAACAGTCCAAGTGAGATATACCAGTAACTTGTGACTCAGCAGGGGCCGAGACGTCCCGAAACGCACCGGGGTGAGCTTCTATCCTAGGGATTTCCTACCCTTCAAGCCTTGTCACAGCGGGCCAATGAGCAACTCTACCCCCTATCGGTTTTGAACATGTGACCTCCATGGAGATAACACATGTTCTTAACCATTAAGCTCACTCAGGTACTCTAAATGAGTTGGACTCATTAGTGAAATGTGGGGATTTTTTCTAGAGAAAGGTTAAATTCGTATAAGGTCATAGCCAAAAGCCATGGGGTCACTTTCATGGGTCACCTTGAAGTAGAGGTCTAACCAACCACACCGAGAGAAATTATCGTAATGATGAACTATGATCCATTCACACGTAAGTCGATGAAAGCACACTCCCTTGTATTTCAATTTAGCATCAAGTCCCATTAGCATGATTGGTTTCTTAGCAAGAAGTTTAAAAATTCTATGATTTGAGTAGGAATAGATCAATTTTTCGAGCACATTTTTCAAAAAATCCATCCGTAATTTTTCAAAATCCATGTTACAGTAGTCAAATTCTAGAATTTTGGCTGCCCCGTGGGTTTTGAGGGTGTTGAATTTATTTCTAGCATAAAAAATCCCTGTAAAACACACCTAAATTTCGATTTTACAAAATAAAAGAACCCTGGATTCTAGCTAAAAATGGTCGTCCATCAAAATTAGACAACTCTCTTTTTTAGGGTTCCATTTGTTAGGTGGCATAGGGTTTGAAACTCCATGATAATGAGAGGAGACACCTAAAAATCTAGCCATGCTAAGGTTTGGTGTGACCCAGATTGGAGAAAATGACTAGGTGATTTTGATGGCTTAGATACCCTTGGATAACAATTTCTTAAACCATATACTAATCCTACGAGTCGAACACACACGCCAGCAAAACAAAATTTTCAATCAGATTTCCCCATTACATTCTTTATCCTACTCTTACCCACCCACTCTTTCTGTGATTCCTGCCTATGTATGAAGACTACTGGACACCTGTTGCCTTTTTGGCCGAAACGTCCAGCAAGAAATTCAACTTATCACTGATCATGAGAAAGACATTGGGTTATGACCATTATGTCGGCATTGTAGTGAGAATACGATGTCAACCAGGTGAACGGTTTTGATTACAAAATGGCTGCAATTTCGTTGCCAGGGTTGTGTACTTCTTAGTCTTGTATCAAACATACTATTCGATGCACATAAATTTTACATGGATGGAATGGCTCGTGGAGCCTACTAATTTTACATGGATGGAATGGCTCGTGGAGCCTACTATGAGGTGGTTGTCCAAGTTTTGCTTTGAAGCTAACATCAACTTTGATATTATAGAAAGCCAGCGACCAGTTGGAGATTATGGTAGCAATTCAAACAACCTTTGTCTTTGTAAATGAAAACCCCGTGGAATGCCATAAAATGAATTAAAGAGATTTTCTGAGTTACAAGTAGGGCTATGTTTTCTACTAGAGAGTTGGGAAGCAACGATTTGCAGGAGCTTCTCCATTTAATGTATGCAGTATCATCATGTTTTACTCAAATCGTCATATGCATATCACGAGAAAGCTATATTAAAGCCAGGGTGAACAACAACTCAAACCGAGACATTCGATCATGCTTTTAGCATGGCATATCATATAAAATCAAATTCTTGTGATGTTTTGTCTCAATTTGATATGACCTTACTATGATACCACCTCCATGTTTTCATCCGAAGCTCTAAGAGATCATCATCCACTGAAATGATATTGAACTAACGATGATTGAGGTTGACGACTCGAGGTGTAAGCAGACTTGGTGTTTTTCTCACATTTCACGTTAGAGCGTCACAGATTCTTAATTTGATGCTAATAATATCACGGCCATTCTTATCTCGATTGCTGATTTCCTCCCTCCAATAGGTATGGAGAAACGTCAATCTTTGACTTTGCTCCATGCCTGTTAGAGTGAGGGAATCAGCCATGGAGATAAGCCCAAGATAATATCACTACTCCATTAGAGCATGTATTGTCTTAGTAAGAAAATCAACACAACCAGAGGTGTAATGGAACTGTTAATATTCTACTTTAATTCTTATTTCAGAACTTTTAAAATTAATGCTTGATGCAGTTAGCAGTCGCAGTATGAGGCCAGGGTAGAAACATTTCTATCAACCTTCTTCCTTTAGTTGTTTAAATTCGAAAGATGGTTGATTATCAATATTTGAAGTCACAAACTAGTGCCCACTTACCAATAGGGAATTTTGGATTGGATTGAACTATAGTTGAAATGAGAGGTCTGGAAGGAAAGACTGACTACAATGCTGGGTGTGGGGGCAGGGTGAGTGACTTGAAAAGGAGATAATTTAAGATTTATAGAAAGTGGGTATATAGGAAGTTAACTTGGGTAGTTTAATAAGGCTTGGGACTTAGCTAGCTTAGGATAGGTTATTTCTTTTTATTTTGGTTTTGTTTTATTGTATGTATTTTGTTATTCATATTGTAATTATTTTAACCTTGTTTTGTAGTATTTAGTTTTATTATTTTTTTAAGTTTATTGTAATAACCAAGTTGCCAGCCATTGTATGCAAAATAGTGAAACTTTGTAATTCACATTGTTATGTGTTGATACATGAATGAGGAGTCTTAGTATTTTTAGGGAAAAAGGTAAGATAAACAAAAAGAGTTAAAGAGGTTAAATATAAAAGGGAATTAAAATGAAATATGAATAAAAATAAGGATTGAGTTAAGAAAATAAGAAGAGAATAAAAGAAGGAAATGAAAAGACTCTTCTATAATTGTAACTCCTACTTAGGTGGCATCAACTAAGGAATTAACTAAGAATAGTAGACACCTCCCCTACAAAAGAGGGGAAAAAGAATTTCAAAGGGGTTAATTCTCTTGTGTAAGAAAAGAAGAGCAATAAACATTTGAAAACAAAAATGTGTGTGTGGGAGAGAGAGAGAGAGAGATCTCAAATATAAAAGAAAGAATATGTAATGAATAGAAACACGAACAACTGAAAGAAATCAGCTAGCCAATGGTATCTGCTTGCAGATGACTAGAACTAAGTCTAGTCCTACTTAAAATATATATGGCCATAGAGTGTGTAAGAATTGAGGTGTTGTGAACCAACTCATAGGGAACTACCTAGTACTGACAACAGTAGTATTGTCTATATAGAGTGAGGGTGTTGGGTGTTGGTTGGCACTAGTACTAGCTATATAGGCTAGAGTACTGGATCATTGTATGGCAATGGGGCTACCTAGATTGAACCACAGACACTGGAAAAGTGATTTGGTTGAGCTAAGACCCTCTTAAATTGTCATTCATTTTGGTTCAACACATCATTCTTTTCCCTAGATGCATAGAAGCTTCATTTAGCCTAAGGTCTAGGTTTTCAATCAGCCCAAGGGCCACTATGTTGGTTTTGGAGCCTTATCTTCCTGATTCATAGATATTGTTATTCAACTATGTTTGTACCCTAGTTTTATATGTTGTGCGGGTGGACTGTACACTCATCCTAGCGGGGGGGGGGGCGTATCCCCCCCGATTGGGGGGTCTGAGGGCCAGCAGGCCCCGGTGGTAGTTCAGGGATGAACCCACCGAAATAAATTTGTATCTCCTTGTAAAATGTTGTAATTTTGTATTCATGACTTGCTCGATAATGGGTAATTTACGGGAACATGGTATTGCGTATCCGATGGTATTTTCTCATGGTAATCCCTCTTTAAAAGGAAGGAATTGTAATACGGTTTTGTATTTTAGTATTGTAAAAGTCTATATGATTGTGTGAGAGAGACTGAGAGAGAGTCAAGAGGTAGTTGTAGAGGATGTGATGTGGGTTGTATCCCTTCATTTTCTGGACAGTATAATAAAAGGACTAGCAATTTCTCTATGGACATAGCCCATATTGGGTGAGCCACGTATATTGGTGTCTCTCTTGTATTGTGTTTATGTGTTTTATTTATGCATCTTATTTTATGCTATTGTTCTGTTATCTTGTTTTTCTAGCATGTCACGTCCCCTCCCATTGATCCAACGTAAGGAATGAAACATGACTGAGAATCTGGGCCTTTCAACTCAGCCCCATTCATCGTGAACAAATCATAGAAAATAAAACACATGTGTGCAGATGTATAGTTCAATTTAACACAATGGAAATAAAATTGACACACATTTCATATGCATTCATCAGCATAATCATAACATTCAAAATTAGAGACATTGAAAAATTAATACAAGAGAGAATACTTATCTTGATTGTGAAGTTGTCCCAAGCAACTAGCTAAGCCACTCCAACGTTCCACCCAGCCATAGGACAATTGTGTTCATGAATCCCTCAATACAACTGCCACCCCCAAGCTAGGCATGATTTCGACAAGGAAAAGGAACCTATAGTTGATGCACAGAAAAATGGACACCACAGCTAAGCCAAGCCACTCTATAGTTTTGTTTATCATGCCAATTTTGAACTCTCTTTTATTTATGGATGCTTGCACTCAATCTCAAGCCAAAAGAATGGATACCCATAACTCAACCCCCAAAATTCTTTCCCACACATAGCAAGCACATATGTTGGACATAGGAAAATGTCTTTAACTATGGGGTTCACCAAACATGGTGTCCATGGATTTCCCAAATCCTGGAACCTAAAAACGAGTCGTAGGAAAGGAAAATATACCACATGGAAGAAAATCAAGTTTCCAACAAGAATATGAGCATTTGAATGACCAAAAACAACCTCTATGCACCCCCAAATCGAGCTCCCCTCCCCCCAGTTGCTCTGTGTTCACCAACGCAACTCTAGTCAATAGGGATTCCACTTCACTGTCGACACATGCCGTAGTCTCCCTGGGCACCGGCCCGCGAAGGTTTTATCCCGCCCAACAACACCTACAGAGCAGATGAGGTCTCACCCGAGGCGTCCAGGAAGAGCAGACGAAACCGTGTTTCTGCCGAGGAAGGAGGAGGGTTGCGGCTACATGAACTAACTCTATTGCAACACTAAACCGGAATCTCAAACATTTGACATGTATTCGTAATGCATTATTCAATCACAACATTCATTATCATCATAGTAATAACAGTAAAGCAACATTGCATGAAGGAAACATAGCATTATTCATGAAGTATGACATTGTATTACCACAAATAACAGAAAGAACGCAGGGTTTTCACTAGAATAGTTTCATCATATCATATTATCACTGCAAAAACCTTAGATACAATATCTCCTCAAGATCGAGACTTGGAAATACATCACAGATGCGCAGAAACAACCAAAAACATGCAGTTCTCTTCACCTTGATTCCACTCCTATCTCCTCTTCCTCCTACCTATCTTTTCCTAGAATACCTATGACTCTTATCTATATATAGGCTTCCTCCATTACAATACTTGTCCACTTACTAACAATTTCCTAACCGACATTTGGACAAGTGACCCAATATCTAACTAACTTGGTACAAAACTGACCAAAAGCCCGCTTTCGGTGGTATCACTGACTCAAGATTACATAATATGTGGTCCAAATGACCCAAAACCCTCATTCAGCAGTACAATTGAACCAAAGTACATAACTAATCTTCCGCTCCTCGCCATTCACGTCATCTTTTTCCTTGTTGCAGCATTGAATATGCTACAATAGCACTCTACCAAACCGCCTGCCAACAGGCCCCCAACACAATCTTGTGGCTCGCCCTCGAACCACGTCAACTGCTGGACATAGTACTCGCTGTCGTTTTTACTTTGAATTCCTCATACGGCTGTTCAACTGTCTGCACCAGCTCCTTGGCTTCCGTAGCCACTGCCTGACTGTCGACCCGGCGTCTGCAGATGGGTGATCCGTAAGTTTGTCCATGACCCACTGTCCACACTTCTGCATTGCCTCCAGAGCTTCACTAGCCTGTATCATAAATTTACCACCCATGTCCTGGAACTCTTCTAAATGGGCCGCATGTATCTTTTGTCGCTCGTCCGCCTTGGCATAGTTTTATAAGTCTTTTAGCTCTTGAGACTTAGCAACTTTCTCCAGTGGTGGCATTGTGCGCGTTGTGGTTTTCAATGTGGCCAACTGTCCCTCCGCTTCCTGTCGGTACTTCGTTAGTTGCTCAACCTACTCATCCTAAACAATGTGGCCCCAGAATTACATCATTTCAGCCGTGATCCTAGTCGCCTGAGTTTCCAGCTCGTCCATCTGAGTGGCAACTTCCTCAAGTGCCCGTCTTCATTCATCCACTTCGGCCTGAGGCGTACCTGGTTTCAGTTGGGCCTTCAACTCATGGTTTTCCTATTGCAACTGACCAATAGAATCCCCTAGTCACTGCACTCGGTGGAGTACATCTACCTCTTCAATGGGCTCCTGGACATGTTGATAAGCTTCGGTGATCGCTCGGTCAACCCGGACACTGTCATCCCACATGCGAACCTTTTCCGCAATAAGGAAATCTTGTTCCTTTTTCAGGCCTTCAATTTCGCGGGCCTTCTCCGCCTGTTCTTCCTTAATGTGTACCTCAAGGTCGTCCACTTCCTTCCGTGCGGAAGCAGCTCTGGCAGTCAATTCTTCAATGGTGTGTTGCGCATCAGCCTCACTGGCCTGCAGGCGAACACACATACCGTTGATCTACCGCAATCGGTCTGTCATTTCCTTGCCGGTAGTAGCTTGCAGAGTAGTCAATCCTTCCGCGGGAAATGCATTCACATTAATGGTCGTTGTGTGCAGCTACTGCAGCAATGTGGTTAGTGCTGCATCCTTGGTCACAATCGTAGTCGGGGGAATCTCCACATTCCTGACCCGCGGCTCAGTGCGGATTGTGTCAAAAGTTGATGCTGCTGCTTCCTTTGGTGCCCTGTCGAAAACCAAGTCGTACAAGGATTCTAATAGAGGAGTGATCGCATGGAATCCTTCATCCGCTTTCCTTTCCATCTTGTCCACTGCCATAGAGGATGCAATATTGAGCACTGTGACCAGGCAGTGCAAGTGTGCCTTAGCGGGAAAAGACAATCCAATGATCGTTGCTCGCTCCTGATACCTTTTCGAGCGGGTCTATTCAAGCTCTCGGTCACTATCATCTAATATCATTTTAGACAATTGGTTCCCTGATTCATGGTGACTCTGCTCGTCCTGGGTCAATACTCAATCATCTGGGCCCAACAGCAGGCCACCAGCTTCTATCTCTAGCAGACTCATGGGGTGTCACCATTCCTCCGGCCACTCTTTCACAACACCCTCCAAATCTATGAATGTCATGTTATACGTGGTCTGCAACCATTGCCGATAAGGATCGTGGCGGGCTTGGAAATGTATGGTATGCGGCTGAATTGCAAATGCCATAACAGATTTGAACCGCACGACAGTTTCTTCAAATATTCATGGGACCTGTGTTTCTATGGCACAAAGCATCTCCCAATATAGCCAAAAATGAAAAATGCAATCCCGGAGTCTCTCAGGCTCCCGTACATACCATAGATTTTGATATCGCGCCCCCTTTCATTCTGCTACAGACGGACAGTCCATGCCCTGGTACGTGTCGGGCTCTTTCCATGCGACGAAAGAAATCAACAGCAACATCCAACTGTATGTAAAGGCACCTTTTCCTGATTGGACCATCACCACGTCCTCCATTAATTGATTCAAGAGGTACAGGGACCAATTCATTTGGACCCCTTCCGCACATTGCTCAGTGCATGCAATAATGCCCAAGTTGTAGTGGTTAGGTCAACCACCCCTAACCACCTTACAGGACAGAATCTTAATGCTTGTGAGCACCGCTTGATCATTGCAGCTACTGGTGCGATACCCACGCCCATCCATTTCTCGGCCATATTTTCGTGCCAACTACAGCGCCCACTTCTTGTCATTAGCCTTCCCCTGGATGAACTGCACCAGATCAACTCCATTCTTAGGCAAGCCGGTTATGAATGAAATTAGGTCAATGGTGACCGGAACCATAATGACCCACCATGAAAACATGCCAGGATTTGCTTTACGCAGGCATTCACTTTCGCCAGTCACCCGAAATGTGGCATATTAATGAGCCCTAACAAGCCGACCTGCTTCAATCCTCGTGCCCAGTCGTGTACAGTCAGTTTTGGGGAAAGGCGTGTCTCTTGCACATAAGGGGCAGATGCAATGTCGGGGTAGGCTACCATATCATGATCATCGTAGCGCAGACCCATCAACACCAGTGGGATATCCACAGAGCACTCCATTCCAACCGGGAGTGCTGGCATCTTCACACCATACATCTATTTTGGGTTTATCTTGCGTGGGGTGGCATCCGGCCGAACTGGAGGGATATACCCAAGGATGTCACCAGTGGAGAGTCCCGCCTAGGGGGCAGACTCACGAATGGGGCAAATGGACTACCCCACCTGTTCCGGAGCACACTCTGCGAGAACTCTGAGTGCTGACCTCCTTGTCGCTTCTTAGCAATTACAGATTCTCCCACGGGCATAGTTGCTACCTCGACCTCAAGGTTGACGACTAGTGTAGGTTCTTCTTCAACAACTGTCGGGATGAAGGGGGAATCGACTTCACTACTGATCTCAACAATCTCCAGCTCACCTGGAATACCTCACGATACTCAACAACAACACTCTACAATGCCAACAGCTTCTCCCAACATACATCAACGCTCACGAACTAGCAACAATACTCTACAGCCTACCAAAATCTTACGAAAAAAATTGAATTCTCGGTGCCTTCTGACCCGCTCCAATCCGTTTTTATAGCATCCAACCAAATCCACCGTAATCATCACAAAATCAGGCATTAACTCCACCAAAATCTTGTATTAATGACACAAATCTGTCGTCGAGCCATTCCATCGATCGACCAGATCGGCCATTAATGCCCATCATTCGAACATCGTCGTTAATTAACTGTCTGAACTTTTGGCATTTATTACTGATTTGACCCAGTCACTACACTGCCATGTGTCTCTAGCCATGCCCAACTTGCAGCAGAAGCCTCCCTGCTTCCACATTTCAACCATGGTGGTGCGACATCCTGCCACCAATCATCCACTAACACATCATCATTTTTTTTTCATGATGCGACTCAAGCATCGCGATGTTATAAGCCCATCGATAAGGCTTCAACCTATGACCATTTACCATCCTGGGGAACATCACCCCGTCCAACTGCTGCAACTGAACCACTCCTTCGGAAGTAATACTACTGATGCGATAGGGACCAAGCCAATGCATCTGCAACTTTCCTGGATGTTTCGTAAACTTGTTGTCATACAACAGCACCAAGTCGCCCTACTGAAACTATTTATTTTGTATGTGGCGATCATGCCATGCCTTCAGTCGATCCTTCTCGACCCCTTGGTGGAACCCAATGATGAAACGATCTTCTTCCAGCTGCACCAATTGCACCAGACGTTCATCTAATGCTGTGACATCATCCATGCTCATGGCAGCTGCAATTCGTAGACTCGAAACAATATACTCCACTGGCATAATCGCTTCTTGTCCATACACCAACTTAAATGGTGTCTTTCCTGTCAGCTACTTACATGTGGTGCGATAGGCCCACAACACTGCTGGGATTTTGAGATCCCAGTCATCGCGGTTAGCATTGCACACCTTTGTCAGCACATGCTCCAATACTTTGTTAAAAGCCTCCACCGTGCCATTCTCCTGTGGATGATAGGGTGAACTCTTCTTATGCTGTATCTGCAATTCCTCCGTCAATGCGCTGATGGTGCGATTAAGAAAGTGGCTGCCTTGATCACTCAACAATATATTGGGGCAGCTGAAGCAAGTGATAATCTTATCAAACAAAAATCACGTCACCGTAGCCACGGAACAATCAACTACAGGTGCCACCCTTGACCATCGGGTCAAATAATCTGTCGCTGTGACAATATACCACGCACCCGTGCATTTCCCAGGTGGATTGATCGGTCCTACAAAATCCATGGCCCATTTGTCGAACGGTTGTAATGTTATTTGAGGCCTCAGCGGCATCTCATCTTTGCGGGATGGTTTTCCAGTTCGCTAACAAACATCGCAGGACCGCGCATAGTCCGTCGCATCATTATGCAGGGTAGGCCACCATAGCCCCGCACACAACACCTTCCTAGTCGTCGTCCGACCGCCATAGTGTCCTTTTTCTACTCCTCCATGTGCTTTAGCTAGTATCGGTGCTTGCTCATGCTGCAAGACACATTTGCGCAATATCTCATCTGCGCAATATCTCATCAGCACCCATTTTATACAACTCTCCTGCAATTAGCTAGAAGTCTGCAGCCCTGACTACCAATTGCTTCTTTTGACTGGTAGTGAACTCATCTGGTGCAGTACCCGTTGTCAGAAACTGGAGGATGTGATCAAAATAGTCATCAGCAATGTCAACCTTAAATAGTTGTGCATCCGGCAACCCGTCTTCAATACTGGTGGGTTCCTCCCCTGTATCAATCCGCGATAGATGATCAGGACTGGCATTCAATTGGCTTGGCTTCACAATGACTTCAAAATCGAACTCCTGAAAAAGAAGTAGCTAGCGGCATATCTTCCCCCCCAACATAGGATTATTAACTAGGTATTTCAATGCGGAATGGTCAGTGAACATTTTAAAGTTCCCACCCAACAAATAGTGCCTGAACTTTTGCAACGCGTAAACCATTTCCAGACCTTCCCTCTCAGTGGTGGTGTAGTTGCATTCAACGGATGACAACTTCCGACTAGCGAAAGCAATGGGGTGATCAATATCTCCTTCGCCAGGCTGAGCCAATACTACTCCTAATGCGATTGATGAGGCATCCACATGTACATGGAACTCCTTACTCCAATCCCAAAATACCAGTATTGGTAACGAAGCCATCTTTGTCTTCAGTGTGTCGAAACTACCTTGATATTCCGGAGTCCATTGAAATAGCGCATCTCTCTTCAACAATTTCTCCATAGGGGCGGTGATCGCTACATATCCCTTGATGAACTTGCGATAATACCCCGTAGGCCCCAGAGTCGCTCGTAACTGCTTAATAGTGTTTAGTGGTTGCAAACTCAAAATGAGCGCAATCTTAGCCAGATCGACCAACAACCCTTTCTTACACACAATATGTCCCAATAATATCCCAAATGGTGCACAAAAAATACATTTCTTCAAGTTCAGCTATATTTGGTGCTGTCAGCAGCGCTCAAGCATTAACCGCAAATTGGCTAGATGATCGCGGATCAACCTGTAAACTGTCCAATCATCCATGTATACTTGCAAAAACTTCTGAATAAAGTCTTTAAATGCAGCAACAACGACCCGGGAGAATATCGCAGGTGCATTCTTCAAACCAAACGACATTATGGTGTACTGAAAGCAGCCCCATTCAGTAACGAAAGTTATCTTATGGCGATCTTCTTTGGCAATGCGAATATGATGGTAGACAGAGAACCCATCGGTGAATGAGTACATATCCTAGCCACCCACCCCTTCAAGTACTTTGTCAGTAAACAGGGTCAGAAAAGGGTCATGAAAGCAGGCATCATTTAACTTCCGCAAGTCAACACAAATGCGCACCTCACCGATTTTCTTGTCCTGCACCACCATAGTGTTGATCCATTTAGACTCTTCCACTGGTTCAATAATACCAATATCCAACATGCGATCAAGTTCTTCCTTGACCTTATCCTTATGTCGCGGATTCAGCTGGGAAGGTCACTGTTGGACTGGCCTAGTATCTGGTTTTAAAGGAATCCTCATCTCCCCTAAATCACCCAGGATCCCCTTCATATCGAAAAACTTCATAGGAAACAAATCTTGAAACTCATGGAGTAAATCAGTGAACTTACTCATCATCTTGTGATCCTAATAGTCCCCAACATTTGCAAACTTGGGAGTGGCCTTTGTGCCGATATTGAGCTTATGAAGCTTCAATGGTTGACCGAACGGATTACTTGGCGCAGCAGGTGGGACCACGTTGCGACTTCCTTCAGATTCGGGAATGTTGACATTCTGGGGATCATCCTCATCCTTTGTCCCACCAGTGATGTTGAATCATTCCATAAGAGACTGCATCCGAAAGTATGTGTGCGGATCGACATGGTAGGCTGTCGGAACAACCTGAAGTACCACATCGCGGATGAGCTGTAAGGCATTATTGACATCAGGGTTGGCATCCGCAAAAGTGAACATATGAGTGAAACAGACTGTCAACTACCCCCATGTTGTAATTTCTCGGCGCAACTCGGCTGCAGTATACCATGAGCACGACATCTCATCTAAGGTATGGATAAAAGCATGGACCCACTCATGTCTGGGTCGTGCTACCCATAATCGTTGGCATTCCATCACATGATCACTGGGATTCTTCCAGCTGTCATACTTGCTAGTATGATAAACCTCAGTATCGCCGAACCGAACCATCATCAACCTTCGACACTGTGACCAACCATCAATAGATTTCTTGTGTGTCTCCCACTAGCGTGCTGGAATAGGCTTTAGTGCTTCCTCTAATGCCAGCAACCGTTGTGGTTCTGAGACCCGTTCTTCAAATTCCATCAAAATTTTGGTTAAGCCAGGCAACCCCTCATAGACTTGTAGTGTGACTATTTATGTCACAACACGTCATAAAGATTGCATAATTAACCCACATTTCCAGAACGACACTTCGTGCAAGCGGTTTTGCCAATGTTCTAATGCATCATCAGAGTCGAAAGACGCAGAGCTCTCGTTGCGCCATCCCAGCTCACCGTTGGTAGTGGGATGAATATAGTCTTAAAAAATATTGAATGCATGGTCCCATCCAGTGGGATTGTCATCTTTTACAGGTTCAACGTATCAGCATCCTTCAGCCGGATCTAACGGGGCTATGACTCTGAAATCGTGATTCTCAAAGGTTTTCATGCACTTCTTGAAGTTGATTACAGCTCCACTATCGTTAGCCCATCCAATCCCCAATAGTGCAGGGTAAGAGTTTCCTCCCTCAACCACTTCAATGACATCGAATTCAGCATAAGTCTTCATACCCTCAATATCGATCATTAGCCACGGAACTCGCCCAATGGGTGTTACTTTTGCATGGTTAGCCAACTGGAGCTGCACAGGAGACCAGCTCAATGGGGTACTCCCCATTTTCTACCATGCCTACTTGGTTAAGATGTTAACATCCGAACCAAGATCAAGAATAACTAAATCGACATCATAGTCACCAATATGGATGTTCTTTCTCATCTCCTTTCAAGTCTTCGTCGCTGTAGAGAGTTTACTACCGACTCCTGCCGTCCTTTCGGAAAGCACTGCAACCATCCCTCAATCTCAACAATAGCAGCCGTATCTCAAGCCAATAATAGACAACTCTCCAGAAACCTTTGCAATGTTCCCGATGGTGTCGACGGACCGCCCTCCGATGTAGTGTCAAAAACAGGTGGCATATCGCAAACAACAACCTTACCACAGTCTTTCTCCAAGGTGCGACGTGCCTGAAGGAATGCCTCCCATCAGCATCGATGTCAAATGATACTGTCTTCTATCCTGCCAACCGAATCATCGGTCGCGAGCTATCTTGCCCATTCGTTTTGCCTCCATGAGTTACAACATCCACCTAAGTGTCTTGTGGTCGTGGTTCTGCCGAAATTGTCGCAATATGTGCACCTTGCATCTGAGTCTACTGCAGATTTCCTTGCAGGTTCCCATTTGGATTTGCATTATGATTCAGTCACGAGGGTTGGTTCTGTACTGGTTGTTGTACTTGGTTCTGGACTAGTTGTTGTACTTGGTTCTGGGCTGGTTGCTGTGGCTGGGTCTGATTCTGTATCTATGGATCATTCCCAGCCTGCCATTGTGCAATCAACTGTGGACAATTCTCAACTCTATGATCATTAACAAAACAGAACGTACACTGATTCTGTAGTAGTGGACAGTCTTGCTATTAATGCCCCCACACTGCACAGTGATAGCATTGGACAGCTCCATGACCACCTCGTCCTCCTCCTCGACCAAATCCTCCATCGTGTCCACCCCAGTATCCTCCTCAGAATCTGCCTTATTATTGGTACTGCGACTGCATAGGATTATGTTGCATGCCATGCCCCTGCAGTGCATACTATGGTTGTTGGACGTACCGTGGCTATTGTGGATCCATTTGCATAGGAGCATATTGCAGCACGAACTGCTGTGGTTGTTGCTATGGTACAAACTGCATCTGCGGTTGAGGTAGTGGCTGGGCTACCTGTGGTTGTAGTTGGGGTTGTTGTACGATACGCTGATCGTCCTTGATGTAGAATGCATCACACATTCTTTTTTGTAGCAACCCATATGCACGGAAATCTTTGTCATCGTGACCCACCGACTTGCAAAATGTGCAGTAAATATTTCTCGGGGTTGTGACCATTTTCTGCATAAAAGGGAAATTGTCGTGACTATGCCCATACACCTGGAAAATGCGACACCATGGCATGCTACCGCCATTCAACGGGTTTGGCGCACTTGACACCAAATAATTGCGGAAATTCGAGCAATTGTCCTTCATATGCCCTTCTCCTCGGCATCACGTACACCATACTTCATCGCGCGGTTCCTTGCTCTTCTTCAAATCTTGCAACTATATAGTCAAGTTAGCAAGCTATGTCTGTATCTGTGACATCCCGGCTGCATTATCTCCAATTGGTGACGCCTCTAATCGCATTACAATATCTAGAGCTTCGTTGGGCATCGAAATGTTTTGCTGCATCAACGGCAGCCGAATGCAATGACATATCCATTCACTAAGTTAAGAAGTGAAT
This sequence comes from Larix kaempferi, assembly GCA_027924585.1. NCBI lineage: Eukaryota > Viridiplantae > Streptophyta > Pinopsida > Pinales > Pinaceae > Larix > Larix kaempferi. The sequence goes on from BSBM01000263.1 coordinate 5,877,213, forward strand.
CCGTCTTCCATATTTGAGATAAAATGATAATATTATATTGAAAGGTGAAGATTATACAATCAAGTGGCCCGCTTAAATATAGCTTGGGCTTAACTTGAGGAGTCGTAACTTCTCAATAATACCTATTTACTATTATTAACTATTATTATTAACTATTACTAATTATTACATGTATTTATTATTTAATATTCGTTACATTGCCACCCCCTTTAAAGGGAGCTTTGTCCTCAAAGCTGTATTGTAGTCATTGTCTTTTATTCTTGATTTGTGTTGATGCTTGATTTGAGTTAAGTGATCTGGACTGGTCCCTCTATCTTGATGATGGCCTGGGTCTTTTTTGTGTCGTGATTCTTTCTGCTTAGGTGGAGAAACTCTTGGTCTCGATCCATTCAGTCAGTACTTATTTCCTTTCCATTCAAATTCCATGTGTTGCTCTTGCAGGTTGGTAGAGTAAGTCCCCAGCGATGCTAACCAATCAGCGCCTAATACCATGTCTACTTCTTTGAGAGGTAAGGCAACACAATTGAGTTGTAGGTGTAAGTTTTGTAGGTACAACGATACCTTATGACATTTTCCTACTTCTTCTATGTCTTGATTAGCAATGGTTGAGGCTTTAAGCCCTTTTGCGGGGAACACAAAAAGATTTAGTTCCTTTTCCTTATTGATGTCGATCAAATTATGGGTACTTCTAGAATCGACCAAAATTGTGACATCCCTATCTTTAATTTTCCCATTAAGTTGTAGTCTTTTTGGTCCTGAATTCCTAGATTTTGTTACTCGAAATATGAATTGTTCTGTTTTAAGGAAGTCATGAATTCTCAAATGAGGTGGCAGATATTTTTCTGCCAATGCTTGGCTTTCCTTCTGTTGGGTGTAATCTTTCTCTGGTTTCTCTACCTTTTCTTTCTTATCGACCTGTTGAGTACACGTAATCGTTGCAACTGATGCTTCAGATGAGCTTGTGTCTGTATCCGAATCAACTATATCTGCCTCTCTTGATACCTGTACTTACTTCCCATTAATGATTTTGCAATGTACTATGTGATTGGTCTTGCATTTATGTCCTGGGAACCAATCTTCTCCACAACGACGACAAGTATTCTTCTTGTTTTTCCTGTCACTGTCTGTGTGACTACTCGATGTTTTTGAGCTTTTTCCAACTTCATAGCCATATGACTGATATTTGTTACATTGATGGCCGGGTGACCATGTATCTTCGCAATTCCTGCACTGGGTCTCTTGTTGTCACAAATATCCCTTGTTAGGGTTCCCTTGTCTTGATTGTTTGAATCTTTCTTCAATAAGTTTTGCTTTGCGCCTACCCTTATCCAAATTGGACACGTTATGTAATTCTAACTTGTCTCTTATGTATTGTTTAAGACCAGAGATATATTTTTGGAGTCGCTGACCCTCTGTTAATTCTGGTATGCACGTCGCTAATGCTTCCCATGCATAGGTGTATTCTTCCACGTTGCCTTCTTGCTGTAGCCTAGTTAGTTTGGCGAAAAACTCTTTCTCTGTCACATCTTCGAATCTTTTAAAGAAATCATTTTTGAATTTGTCCCAATTGTAGGCACATATTGTTGTCGTTTTCTTCCACCATATGTACCAATTGTATGCCCGTCCTTCGAGCTGCATGGAGGCGTATTTAATTTTCTCATCCTCTAATAAGATTTTGTGAATGCAGAAGAATTCTTCCACCTTGTTGATCCATTCCACGCTCTGTTTTGATTCTCCATCGAACTTGGGTAACTCCAACTTAGGTTTCATTGAGTATCCATCCATTGGTTGCATTGTGGCCCAATATGGTTTATGATGATTGTAATCTTTATGGTCTTCTGGGATCTCCACTTTAGGGGGATTTGATTGATGATCACTGGTGTCAGTTGTATCGCGGCATGAGTGGTCTCCCTTCGGCGACTCACTATGTCTAGCGTCATCTCTATCCTTAAAAAGATGCTTGATATTTTCTAGTCCTGCATCGAAATACGCTTTCATTTCTTCTCATACCTTCCGCATTTCCCATGAGACTGCTCCGGCAACTTTGTATTGCATTTTGCGCGAAAACTCTTCTTTTTCTTCTTGAAACTCCTTGTCAAGTTTGTCCATTCTGGAGTTTAGACCTTCGAGGATTTTTAAATCTCTAATTTGGTCTTTTTCTAATTTTTCTAGTCGGTCCTTCATTTCTATCATGGCTCTTGATCTGGTATGGGGGGGTGAATATGGAGGCGTTATTTTGGTTTATGAGGGGTGGAAAAAATGTCTTACACAAAATCTTCAAATTTTCTTGAATAATAATAAATATTAATTAATTAATTAATATTATTTTTTATTTTATAAACTATATAAATAGTTTGGTATATAGTTTTTTTGAAAAACATATATATATTAAAATAAATATTATAATAATAATATTATTATTATATTTTATTTATTTTATTGAAAAAAAATGACGGGAGTAATTTTTTTTGTAGGGTTTAATGGAGTTTGGCATGTAGGAGGAAGGGAGCAGGTGCAATGAGGGTGGCGGACGTTGGTGGCTACAAAGGGAGTTTGGCGTGTAGGTGGAAGGGCGTAGGTGCAATGAGGGTGGCGGATGTTGGTGGCTGCATAGGGAGTTTGGAGTGTAGGTGGAAGGGTACAGTGGGGGGGCGAGAGGGTGTGGCCATGGAGGAGTAGAGTGGTGGTGCTGGAGAGGGGAACACGGGGGAAAGTGATGAGGGAGCTGCATGGAGCAGCACGGGGCAGGGAAGGAGCTGGGGGAGTGGGTAGAGGGTGTGTAGTGGGAGGGAGGAAGGGCGAGCTGAAGGCAGGAAGGAGGTGTGGCTACGCGGGGGAGGAGTTTGGTGTAGAGGAGGGTTAGCAGGGAGGAAGGAGGTGCGGCAGATGAGGTTGCGTGGAGGAGGGCAGCACGGCGAGCTGGAGGGTGCGAGAGAATAGACTTGATGGTTGTGGAAGGATGTAGCATAGTGGAGGGAAGGGACTGCGCAGAAAGAGTGAGAAGAGTTGTGAAGGAGTGGAGCTATGAGGGCGTAAGAGAGTGCAAAGGGGAAGGCATACTAGAGCGAGAAGATCAGAAAGAGCATAAGCTATGAGCGTAGCCAAGGCAGGAGCAAGGAGCTGATCCGGTTCTGAGACCAAATGCAGTGAACGTATCTGTTCACTAAGTTAAGAAGCGAATCCGTCTTCCATATTTGAGATAAAATGATAATATTATATTGAAAGGTGATGATTATACAATGAAGTGGCCCGCTTAAATATAGCTTGGGATTAACTTGAGGAGTTGTAACTTCTCAATAATACCTATTTACTATTATTAACTATTACTAATTATTACGTGTATTTATTATTTAATATTCGTTACACTGAATATGCGGGAGAAATTCCGCAATGAACCACTCTTTATGTTGGATGGCGCTCATATCGAAACTAACCTTTTCCATCAGCGTCTTGAATCGCTGGTCGAAATCCCATACTGTCTCATTGGGATACTACTTAATTTCCTTCAATTCTGTGATGTATTGAGCTTCAGACTTGGGCAGTCTAAATTCAGCAATCAGCCCATCCCGAATCTCATATAGTGACTTCTCTATGGCTTCCGTAGGGACTAGAACAAACTTCATGAACCAATCTAATGCACGACCTCGCAGAGTCATGGCTAACTATCCTTTCTTAGCATCAGCATCAGTGATCTGTTTCACAGTCCAGACCGCTTCACACAAAAACCAGTACTGTTTTGGGTTGTCTATCGCACTTACGTGGAACAACGGTAACGTAGCATTATCGCCCGCCATTCTGGGCTTCCTTCCTCCTTTCACTGCGCTACTACGAATTAACTTCTATGGAATTGACGAACTTGGCAGTGTCGAAGTGGTATTTCTTGTTGTTTGTGAGATAGTGAGCGGAGGTGTGGGTACGTTGGTGCCGAGGTTTGGTCCTACCTCTATCCTCTGTGTAGCCTAGCCATCCCTGTCCAGACTGTGAGGTCGCTTTGTCCCATGTGGTCTTCCTTCGCGGTTTTGCGGTTCGATCGCAGCAGGACCTTCTCCTATCCTTTTCCTCTTCTCCTGTCGAAACCTCGCTCCTCCTCTTGTAAGACCACTTTCTTCCTCGGCTTCACTCACAGTCTCCTCGTGGTCTACACCCATCTACCCCTTACTGTTCCATGTACTGTTACCCAACATTCACTGTACCCACGGCCTCCGCCCACTAGGCTTTCTATTGGTCAAGATGAATATTCAATATACCCTTCTCATAGATTAGCATCTTAATCAACAGTTGGAGCAACAGCAAAAACCTCCCCTTGGTCCACGAAAGAAATATCTTTCAGCTTCACTATAGGATTTCTGCGTGTCAACCGCAAATTCAGTGATATATCCCTCCAAGATGCTATCGATCCAAACTTTGACAGCCCGCGATGCCTTGTTATCGACTTCTTGCAACTCCTGAATCAATTCCGGGGTCCAAGCCGTCGGCTCACCACCTTGGAAATTCCTCTTCTGGAAGGTCAGCTTGGATAACCACTCGTACAGAATGACTGGGAATTCACAGAAAAACCATTCATGCTGACCGTCATGAATATACCTTCCCACCAAGTGATCTACTGTCAGTCGCTTGTTCTAGCTTTCTTCTTCAGCAAACTCCCACAACTTCTGGTCAAACCATATCTATATCTCCGGCTTTGTCGGGTGCCACATGTCCTCCTTTCACTCTTCACATGGTCCCGGCAACTGAACCATTTGTTGACCAATGTGACTCCAGTCGACAGGGGTTCCACTTCGCTGTCGACACATGCCACAGTCTCGCTGGGCACTGACCCAGGCAGGTTTTATCCCACCCAACAACACCTGCAGAGCAGATGAGGTCTCACCAGAGGCGTCCAGGAAGAGCAGACGGAACCATGTTTCCTCCAAGGAATGAGGAGGGTTACGACTACATGAACTAACTCTATTGCAACACTAAACCAAAATCTCAAACATTTGGCATGTATTCGTAGTGCATTATTCAATCGCAGCATTCATTATCATCGTAGTAATAACAGTAAAGCAACATTTCATCAAGGAAACATAGCATTATTCATGAAGTGTGACATTGTATTACCACAAATAATAGAAAGAACCCAGGGGTTGCACCAGAACAGTTTCATCATATCATATTATCACTGCAAAAACCTTAGATACAATATCTCCTCAAGATCAGGACTCGGCAATACATCACAGATGCATAGAAACAACCAAAAACATGCACTTCTCTTCACCTTGATTCCACTCCTATCTCCTCTTCCTCCCACCTATCTTTTCCTACAATACCTACGACTCTTATCTATATATAGGCTTCCGCCATTACAATGCTTGTCCACTTACTAACAATTTCCTAACTGACATTTGGTCAAGTGACCCAATATCTAACTAACTTGGTACAAAACTAGCCAAAAACCCACATTCTGTGGTATAACTGACTCAAGATTACATAATATGTGGTCCAAATGACCCAAAACCCGCATTCCGCGGTACAATTGACCCAAAGTACATAACTAATCTTCCACTCCTCGCCATTCGCGTCATCTTTTGCCTTGTTGCAGCATCGGAGATGCTGCGATAGCACTCTACCAAACTACCTGCCAACACTCTGCAACACCAAAAATTCCCCCTTCATAGCTAGAAATCCAGGAAAGATAGGAAAAACATGGAGGAAAAACGCACCACCAGCTAGAACTGTATGAGAGTGCCAAACTGGTTGATTAATAAGCCCTTGGGGAGAAAACTCGTGGTTCTTTTCTTTCCCAAGAATCCAAACACGAATTTCCAAAATGGTGGCTTCCCCATACACGAAAAATGGGATATCCATACCTCTCCATTTCCCCAAATAATAATTACTTCAACCAATTTTTTGAGAAATAAATGATTGGGTGCAAAATTCAACATGGCTAGTTGATGGTTCATGGGTTCTCTCATTAACACATGGCTTGAATTTATTGGTTCAAGGGTTTGAATATTTCCCTCCCTATTCCTTGTAAAAATCATGCCCCCATACTCATGTTGCATTGCATATCTAGTTGTGGGTATTTTTATTAAAATACATATTTACATCACATTTATAATTTATATCATGTCATGCTAGCACGTGATCCACATCAATCGATATTTTAATTACCGATAAAAAATGATAAATCGATGGCAGGGTGTTTCCCTTGAGCTCCTCACCAGGATTTTTATAACAATATTACATTATTTACAATTTTAATGCAACGAGGTCAAAATCAAGGTTTTACATAGCAATTGGTATCAGAGCCAAAGGCGTATTTGGGGCATAAACTCATAGGAAAGAAGGGTTCATAGTTTGAGTGGGAGCAATGGCGGAAGAAGGAAAGTTTAGAGTCAAAAAATTTAATGTCCAAAACTACTAGTTATGAAAGATGAAAATGGAGGATTATATATACGAGAAGCATCTATTCCTACCATTGGGAGGAAAAGAAAAACACTCGGCATCTATGAAGGATGAAGAATGGGAGGTTCTTGACAAAAAGGCACTAGGAACAATACGATCGTGCCTAGCTTTGTCAGTGGATTTCAATATTACAAAAGAAAATACAATGAAGGGTCTGATGAGCGCATAAGGCTAAATTGTATGAAAAACCCTCGACCTCTAACAAGGTATTTATAATGAAGCATTTATTTAATATGAATATGCCATCAGTAGGTGGGTCTCTTGCTAACCATTTAAATGAATTTAATACGATTACTAATCATCTAATCTCTATAAAAGTGAACTTTGAAGATGAGATTGGTTTGGAAGGTTGTAGTCCATATCCAGTTGCTTGGTGATTTCATCTTAAAGGTAAGTGTTCTCTATGATTTATAACATGTTCATTCTTTGCTCTAAATGCTTAATTGTTCATGTTAATGTTAGGATATTTAGACACTTAGGAGTTAGTTAAGATCAACTTGTGTAATATATCCGTTAGGGATAGTGTGTTTCTTTAGTATGCATTAGTATGCATTTGTATATACTTAATCCGACGGTCACGATATGTTTCCGACATAGAGTGATCCGACGGCTCAACTTCTCTTAGATCAAACCTAACCTTGATCCGTGGCTTAACACCCGATTGGTCCATGATCTCTATTTAAAGAGCATGGAGGGTCATTGTTTAGTTGATTGATTATGAGAAGCTCATTTGTAACTCTCTTTCTTTGCATAATAAATTGTCCCGTAGAAGCTATTTGGTCGGGGCCGTGGAGTGTTTCCCTCAAGAGGGTTTAAACCACGTCAAAACATCGGTGTGTTGATCTGTGATCTGTTTATGTGAAGTGGTTGCTCTTGGTGTTCGGTCCTTTGGTAGTACCCTGTGTACCCGAACAGCTAATGGGAATGAAATGATTATCTTAAGTTAGCCAACATAAGCTTGTGCATAGCATGAGAAGGGGACTATTTCCCTGTAGGTTATTTCATCATTCTGCATGGGATAAATGTGTTGATGTATTCCCTTACATGTGTGTGGATAATGTTTAATTCAGTTGTGTTTATTTGAGTATGCATATGCATCCATGTGTGTTTATTTATATGAATTTGTTCATTGATGAATAGGGATAAGTCTTGTGAAGTCCTAGAAAGTCCATACTACTAGCCATGTCTTTGGGGAAGAAATAGACACTTCCCTTTGGTGTTCATGTTCCCTCTGTGGATCAGATGAAGGGAAGGGCCATGACAGAGTAGTATAAGATCCCCTTACAGAGTGGTAAAGAGTCCTTGATGAAGTTTGGGTCCACATTTTGGGTTGGAAGAAGGACAGGATCAGAGTCCTCAGGTATGGCCAAGGATCATGCAGTTTCATAGGGATCACTCAGAGATTTCCAACCATACCAATTTTTCCAAAAATGGACTTAGGATGAGGAAGTTATCATTCTGAGAAGTTGGCAGTAATACAGGTATATGGCCAACTTCCGACTTTTAGAACCCACAGTGTGGATTGCGGATTGCGGAAGTTGGAGGTGTGATTTCTTCGGAGTTGAACGCTATGGTTCCAACTTTCTGAATCCGGCAAGGTGGATTGTGGAATGTGGAAGTCGGAGGTGTAATTCTCCCGAAGTTGTGAATTTTAATTTCCGACTTCTGACTCCCGCAAGCTGGATTGCAAATTGCGGAAGTAAGAGGAGTAATTTTCCTAGAGTTCTGAATTTGGAGTTTTGACTTCTAACTCCTGCAAGCCGAATTGCATATTGTGGAATTCAGAGGAGTAATTTTCTCGGAGTTGTGAATTTGGAGTTCTGACTTCCGAATCCCAGAAGATGGATTGTGGATTGCAGAACTCAAAGGATTAATTTTCCCGGAGTTGTGAATTTGGAGTTCCAACTTCCGACTCCCGCAAGTCATATTACAAATTACGGAAGTCAGAGGAGTAATTTCCCCGGAATTGTGAATTTGGGGTTCGACTCCTGCATCGCGGATTGCGGATTGTGGAACTTGGAGAGGTGATTTATTCGGAGTTTCACGTTGGAGTTCTGAATTTCCAAATACCTCAAGGCAGATTGCGGATTGCGGAAGTCAGAGGCATGATTCAGCAAAGTTGTGTATTCGGTGTTCCGAATTCCGACTCCTGCACTGCAGATTGCATATTGCGAAAGTCAGAGGCATATTTCTTCAACGTTGTGTATATGTTGTTCTGACTTTCCGAATCCTACATTGTGGATTGCTGAAGTCGGAGGTGTAATTCTCGAAGCTGTGAATTTAGAGTTCTGACATGCGACTTCCGAATTGAGGATTGCAAATTGTGGATTGCAGATTGCAGATTGAAGTTGTGGTTGTGTGAAAGTGCATAGTTGAAAGGAAAAAAAATTAGTAGGTTGTATTCTAAGGATCTCCCCCGTCACCTCTAAAGGCAATCGAGGGGACTAAGGATGTGACAGGAAAGAAGAAGGAAAACTCATATGTCTTGGAGGCATGATTTGCAACTCCTTTAGCTATCAAATTCCCATATGATATCTCACAACCTCAACTGTTTCAGGTCCAAATACTACTTTCTTTGGTGGACCTATGTGTGTCATCTGGTAAACAGACAAGAGATTAGCTGCTAGAGAAGGCACATATAGTACATTATTGAACTTTCCACACTTAATATATATAGTACCTTCCCTTAAGAAAATATTTGAGAGTCATATCCCATGTATATGCTTGGTGCATCTATGATATCTAATGAATAAAATGGCTCTCTGGAGGAAACCATGTGGTTGGAGGCTCCAGAATCAATAAGAAAAGATTGGGATTGTGAGAACCCAGCCTTCAATGCATCGCATCTCTCATGATCTTCTGACTTGCCACATGGATCAATCTTCCTTGCGCCTTCAGGGATGGAAATTTTATGTTGATCAAGGATTTTTTCCATTAGATATATGGTCTTCTTCATACAAGAACTCTCAGGATGATTACCCTTTTTGCAGTAACGATACACTTGGATTTCTCAACTTTCTTTTGTTTGTCCTTCTTTGATATGGGGGCTCCTTCTAATGGACTTGACTTGGAATTCTTCTTGGGTTTATATTGCATCTTCTCCCTGCCCTTGTGATTCCCCTTTCCATTCACACTTTTTTCTTCTCCAACCACAAGAGATTGATTTTTGGAGGCCTTCAAGTTGCCCATCTGGATCAACCATAACTCTCTTGGAGTCTTCATTCCATCAAGGTGGAAGAGTAGATATCTGTATTAAATATGAATACACATGAAACCAAATGATTCATCCAATTTATTCAGATACTTGGCCTTCTCCACAGCTTCTTGAGGTTTGACCTCCTTTCCCATATTTACCCTGTATGGCTACTTTTCGCACAAGACCATCTGCATATCATCCCTCCAATCAAGGTAATTGAAGGGTGTCAGGATCCTGGGAGAGAGAGGAGAGTTTGAATTCTCCATGAGAAATGCTAGAGCAGATACAAGGTGATACTGTTGCAACTGCTGCACTCAAAAAAAATTTCAATAACCTGCAAAAAAATCTCAAATTTGGAGGTAGACTACTATTGAGCACTACTTTAGGACAATAGGCACATTTTTCCAGATCCTTCACACCTAGCTAGACCTCAAAGGATTTGTCCAATGAATTGAATGCAATGGCACTAGGATTTGTTGTGGAAATCCATAGGATTCTGGTGCACTGCTTAAAGTAGCTTCTCAACCTACGCTCAATGGATCTGATACCATGTGAAATTCTAAATCACATCATATAAAAGAGCTGAGTATACCTCATAGAGAAAGAATGAGCAGAAAAGATGAATTAGAGTGAAAACGGCAGTAAAAATGAGCAGACAATTAAGCATGCATGACAACTTAGATAGGAATAGAATAATTTCACATGATCCAATAATCAGTATATTCAACAATTATGTTACAATGGAGATAATTCAAATCACATAGGATAATTTGAGTCTTAGTTGATCTAGCATAGTAATTGTCACCATTGGAGTGCTCTGGAAGACCCAAACTCAACTAAACTGATCATAAACTCAGTTAACTAAATTCACAATTAGTGGTATTCGGAGCTCAAACCCCCCACAAGGGTCAGCTAAGTCAGGTGAACTAAACTGGAACATAAAAAATAGGGAACTGACTTAAGTGGTCCTAAAATGATGCATGCAGGGCGGAGAAGGTGGTAGACGGATCCTGGATAACATCTACACAACACTAGGGGGAAAGTGACATCATTAAATACTACGAAAATGAAATAATGCTAGGTAGGACAAGGATGGAGTATCAAAATATCCTAACAATGTGTAGATGAGGATGAATCAAATTCTATCATAGTAGATATGCATAAAGGCTAGTCATGTGGGGGTCACCAATATTGGAAATTTACAACATATAAGATCATGAGATATGGCTATTATTGGCCTTCTCTTTTTTCTGATATTTTTGAAAAGGTTAGGGCATGTGAGAAATGTCAAAATTTTGCTAGAAAACAAAAGTTACAATCTTTACCTTTGAAACCAATCATGGAAAATGGGCCTTTTCAGCGATAGGGCCTTGATTTCATTGGGGAAATACAACCACCTTCTAGTGGGTAGCATAGATGGATTCTCACGGCTACAAATGATTTTACAAAATGGATTGAATATATCCCAACAAGGAATGCATTGATAAGGTAATCATGAATTTCCTAGAGAAAAACATGTTTTCTAGATTTCGTTGTCCTAGGAAGTTGGTTATTGACAATGAATATTCTTTTAAATCTGGCGAAATGATTGAATTTTGTAATAGACATAATATAATTTTGTCACAGTCTACTGCATATTACCCTTAGGGTAATGGGTTGGAAAATTCTTCTAATAAAATTTTGGTCGGGATCATCAAGAAAATGTTGGCATCAAACAAAACGGGATGGGATTCAATGTTAAAGTATGCTCTGTGGGATGACATAATCAACACCAAGAAATCTATTGGCACTTCTCCATTTAGTTGGTGTATGGAACATGTTATATTCCCTACTCAACTTGTTCTACGTGTTTTTATTTTTTGCAAGAAGAGATAGACGAACCCAATGAAATACATTGAAGAATTTATCAATTGATTGAAGTTCAATAGACTATGGACATTTTGGTTGAAAAGACTCAAGCTTACTGAAGTAAATTCAAGGATTTATTTGATAAAAAGTCTAAAGAAGACAATTTTCATCCCGGGAACTTAGTTCTAAAGTGGGATTCCATGAGGGATGAAAAATCGAAACATGGTAAGTTTGATGATATTTGGTTAGGACCTTTCTGAGTAGTTGAAGCATTGGATAATAATACTTTTATTTTATAGAATTTGGAAGATGGAAATCTTGTTGGAGGTCGAGTGAATGGGAGGCTTCTCGAGCACTTTTTTGTTTATTGACTATGTTTAGGCTCTATCTTGTAAATATTAAGTTTTGAGTTGACTTGTAGTAGGATCAAGAATAAAGACTCCACAAACCAATGGAGTTAAATCACTAGATCAATTTGCATAGTTCAGTAAGTTTCCAGTTGAAATAGTTTTTAGTTTTCAGTGGGTAATGAGCAGAATTGGTTTCAAGGTTCAGTAATTTTCATAATAAAGGCACAAGTCTACATATTCTTAGCACCTCATAGGGAAGTGTTATCCCCAGATGGAGCCAATGTTAGCACTCAAATTTCCTGCCTAAAATTTCCATACTACTGATCCAAAATATTTTGTTAGTCCTCTTAAAACTCTTATATGTGCTGACATTTCCCAGCCTTACCTTAAATATTATGTTCAATCACTACCTAATTTGTGTTTTTTAATGCTTGCTTTAGTTTTTACTGCTTTTAATAAGTTGATTGATTGCATGAATGTTGAAGTTACACAATATGTTAGAGATGTTTTGTAATACTATGATCAAATGCATGATGATTCTATCAAAAGGAAATCTTATTCATTCACCCTTCCAAAGAATTTGAATTATGCATTGAAACCATAAAGTTTCTAATGTAAAAGTGTTGCAAAATGGTTTTCGATTCTGCTGCAATAACTCAGCTCTTGTAATACATAGGCACTGGAGAATAAGATTTGATTATGTAACAAAAGTTCAATTTTCTTAGTGTGATGGCGCTACACAATCCCATGAAATTTAAAGGACACATGTTATAAAAAAATTATACTACATCCTTTTCTTTTAAGTCAGTTATCCACAATTGTTAGCCTCCACTTTGTCCAATAACCCATATGAGGGGTTCCTTTTCATCAAGCAATATCGTGAAGAGATGTACCCGGTACAAACATGATGATTCGAATCTACAGTTTTACCACTGAGTAGATATATTAGTGGTTTTCAACCTAAATGTTATGGGAACGTATCTCTCATCAAAGTCTATGACCCAACTGACTAATAATATGCAATGGTGACCATACAGTTCATGAAATTATTTTTATTTCTTTTTTCTAAAAGCATGTTTTAAAAATGTGATTTTATATCTACATCAATTTCATGTTCTACAACACATTTTCAAGCTCGCATTCTTCAACTACTATATTATATACTCAGACATGGAGCCTCATAAATGTGGACATTTGGTGCATCATGAACCAGGTGGCATGTTGTTAGATGTTTATCCTGAATGTAAGTGGAGATTTCAAGAAACAAGTTGTTATGATTTTTCCAGCACCTTCAAGGGTATAACAAGCAGGAATCCCAATCCTTTGCTGAGGTTTTTGATGGCCATCAAGTTGTTCTTAGAGGCCTGACTTTCAAAGTGACCGAAGAATCCATTGTATCCATATGTCATTTACGCACAGAAGGAGAATGGTGGTTCAAGCACCAAAAATTCAAGGTTTCTCATTGTAACTAATTCCTGAAAGAAGAGTATCAGAATCCCAATTGGAGGAAAGGTGCTCCTAGAACCTGGCTAAAGGAAGAATGGGAAGAGATTTTGGTAATGGTTCGGAAATTTATCACAAATGAAGGTAGGTACAATGTCATGTTCCTCTACCACGTGAGATTTATTTTTCATTTTACTATAGAGTTCAAGTTAAACGCACCCCATTTCTTACTGAAGAGCTTAACTAAAATGTCCAAGAAGATTCAGACAAACCCTAATTTGCAGTAGAGTGTCTTTCATCGGGCACTAGTTAAATTGTTCATTTAGGATGAATTAGATAAGATAGGAAGAACATGGGATCATTTCATGCTCTTTTCTAGCTTGAATATTGAGGTTATTCCATCTCAAAAAATTGAATATTCAACTGCAAGCAAGATCTTTGAGTCAATAAAGAGGTCAAAGTGCTCAAGTGGGAGTAATGAAAACCCACATAAATTATTCTCACCTTCTTCTATAGAGATTCAAAGTACATGAAGGTTTAATCAGAACAACAAAAAGTTGAATAAAAAAGATACATTTTACAGCAGTAGAAGGTGAAGGGAGTTCTAGAATCAGTTAAACCTACACTATGAGAATAAAGAAAAAGGAAGCAAACATAGAAATTGAGATGCAAGAAAATATACTAGAAGGAGAAACCCATCCTATTGGTCTACAAATAACGCCACCTCCAACTAAAACTCCTAGCAGTTAGAAATCAAAGAGAAGTAAAACTTTAACTTTAAAATCAACTCCACCAGAACTTGAAGCTAAATCCTCATGGGATGAGTTTGTAGAATATTTTGATATTTGGACAGATAAGAATCAATTAAGAAGTTCTCAAAAGAAAAATCAGAAATTGACATGCCCTTTTTTAAGAAAGGGGCCTTATACTAGGCCAACAAATAAAGTGATAATGAATGCTAAGGATGTCTTTGACCCTTCTCTAAAATCCAATAAATTCATTCAGGTAGATGATTCACCACCTGTCAGAGAAAAACAGTTTTCCAAAGCTCAAACCTCAAAGAAAATTCAGAAAGTAAAAAGGAAAAAAGTAGTCTCTAAAAACAAAAATGTTGAAGAATCTGCTATGAATATTTAATTAATATTGTTATTTATATATTAAATAGATTATTAGGTTAATAAGCGAAAGGGTGTAACCCTTCACTATTCTTGCTCAAGCCCTATCAAGGTGAGCTTATTGTAACTTTATCACCATCAATCAATATATTATTATCTTTTATCTCAAATCTGGAAGACGTTCTCACTTCTTAACCCTTAACCGGACACGGTTAACTTAGTGAATGGATACGTTCACTGCATTTGGTATCAAAGCTCGGATTCAGCTCCTTCGACCTGAGCTCGGATTCGGCTCCTCCTACTATTGAGATTGATTTTGGCTCACCTATCCTCACCCATCCTTCTTCACACCAGCATCCACATGCCCTGCTCCATCTAGCTCCATCCACATTCGCGCTCCATCTCTCCACACTACCTACCTCTCTTTCACGCTGCGTCCTCCCATGACCATATCTGCACGACCTCCCTCACGCGTCGCCTTCACCATATCCTCCCTCGCCACTCCTTCATTGCTGGCATCTCTCTCGCGACCCCCAATCTGTTGCAACCCCTCCTGCACAATCCGTACTCCCACCGTCTTCAACGCCTCTTCCCTCCTGCACTTGCCCCAACAGCCGCCAATTTCCCCACGCTATCCTTCCCTCTCCACCTTCCATCCTCCTCCACGCGACCTGCAACCCATCTCTTCCCTCCCTCCTCCACTCCATGTACTCTTCTCCCTCCCTCCTCCTCTTCGCCTTCCCTCCCTCCATCACGACCTTCCCGCACAGCTCCCTGCGCAGGTCTCCCCCGCAGTTTGTGTTCCCCTCTACCCCCAACTCCACCCCACGCTCTACGTTCCCCTCATCCCACACGCCACCCTCTTCCGTCCAACTCCATCTCCATCGCCACCCTCCTTCCTCCCTTCACCCATCTCTCGCAACATCCACCAGCCTCAATCCCTCGCGTCCTTCCTACCTGTGCTCTTCACCAGCACTCACTCTCCATTCCATACACTGCTGCTATTCATACGCTTCACCACCACTCCACGCTAGGCCATCCGTTCGCTCCACCATTCCGTAACCCTAATTTTTAATAAAAATTAAATACTATATTAATATTATTATATTAATATTTAATTTTATTAAAAATTAGATTTCCAAATTAAATATATATATATATATATTTAATATTTAAATATAATAATTATTATATTTATTTATTTTATCCATATAATAATTATTGTCTTTACAATAATTCTTATTAACTGATTTAGTCCTACCAAAATCGATTCCAAATATTCACCTCCCCACACCAGGTCAAGAACCATGGCCGAGTTACGAGACCGACTAGAAAAATTAGAAAAAGACCAAATTAGAGATTTAAAAATCGTCGAAGGTCTAAAATCCAGAATGGACGAACTTGAGAAAGTGTTTCGAGAATATTTAAAGGAAGAGATGAAAAATAACAATGCCGTGCTTGAAAAAGAAATCAAATATGAAGTTGTTCTGGTACTAGAAAAAAGGTTGAGTGAAAAATTTGACACTCTGAACGAAAAACAAAAAAACTTGGATGACAAAATGAGTGCTATGAATCAAAACATAAACACCATAACCCAGAACTTGAGCACCATGATGCAGAACCATAATACATTAATGGAGGCATTACAAAGACTAATGCTTAAGACAGACCAAGTCAGCAGTCCAGACATGCTAGATGCCTCATTTCATATTTTCACACAGGAAGCACTTGCCAAGAATCAAGAAGAATTGCAAAAAGAAATAAAGTTTAACAATGCGACGCTTAATGAAGAGATAGAAACAAAAGTACTTCCAGATATGGAGGCACGATTAAACAACCAAATAGAAGCTATCAGTAAGATAGTAGAGAATAAAAAAGATAAAATCACCGCCAACAACGAAGCAGTTCAAATATGTCACTTACGTCATCCAGTAGTTCCGATCCACCATCAAACCATAAAGCAAAAGGGAATCAATATCACCCTTACATAGTGTACCCACCTAAGGCAAAAATAGAGTTGTCGAAATACAATGGAAGTGAAGACCAATGCGTTGCTTAGCTAAACAAAGCAGAAGAATACTTCGACATTTACAATATTCAATCTGATGAGGAGAAGGTGAAATATGCATCAATGCATATGGAAGGGTACGCCTATAATTGGTACTTATGGTGGAAGAGAGACAATTTTGCCTACACCTGGAACTTGTTCAAAAGTTATTTTTTTAATAGGTTTCAAGGTATCAAAGAAGATGAATTTTTCAGTAAACTTACCAGATTACAACAGGTTGGAAGCGTCGAGGAATTCACACATCAGTGGGAATCCTTATCGACACGAGTATTTGGGTTGTCTGACAAAAAAAGACTTGAAACCTATTTAGGAGGTCTTAAACCGTACCTCCAAAAAGACTTAAAGTTACATGACATACCTAACGTAGAGGTAGCAAGACATAAAGCAAAAGCCACAGAACGCAAATTGGAAGGAATAAAAACAAGAGGTGATAACCATTATCGACAAGAAAAAGAGACACAATGTAGGTACTGTGCAGATACTTGGTCACCCGGCCATCAATGTCACAAACCTCAATCATATGCCTATGAAATGGAAAATAGATCAAATTCATCTAACAGTTACTGTGATAAAAGAAAAAAAAAGAAAAACATATGTCGTCGATGCGGTGATGATTGGATCCCAAGCCATAAATGTAGGAACAATCAGACAATATAGTGCAAAATCATCAATGGAAAGGAAGTGCAAGTCTCTACACAAGAAATCACGTCTGATTCTAATACCAACACTGAATCTGAATGAAGGACGACATTAGGAAAATACTCAAGCTTTGAGGACAAAGCTTTCCAAAAGGGGAAGGCAATACTATGAATATTTAATTAATATTGTTATTTATATATTAAATATATTATTAGGTTAATAAGCGAAAGGGCGTAACCCTTCGCTATTCTTGCTCAATCCCTATAAAGGTGAGCTTATTGTAACTTTATAACCATCAATCAATATATTATTATCTTTTATCTCAAATATGGAAGACGGTCTCACTTCTTAACCCTTAACCGGACACGGTTAACTTAGTGAACGGATACGTTCACTGCAGAATCAAAGATGATAGAACCATAACATGTTTTTGAGATGGAGTCAAGACTTGAGTTAGTACAAATTGAGCTTGAGCGACCTACATCACATGTACAAGAAGAACCATAAATTTAGGAAACATCAGTGCCAAATAAGGCTAAACATATTTTGAATCTTCCTTATTCTGACAACGAGGAGGAATTAGATAAAGAGGAAACTCCAAATGAATTAGAGGATCAATCTACAGAGGTTAGTCTGCAACAATCAAAGAATATACAATAGAAAAATGGAACAGAAGTTCTCAAGCTAAATATTTTGGCAGAAATAGCACTGGAAGGTTAGTGCTAAAGAATGGAGATTCTGCATCACCGAGAATAGAAAAAAATCGATAAAGTGATGAAGAATGTCCTACAATTCCCTACTTTTATTTTTGCTACAATATTTTGATCTTTTAGATATCCTTTATATGTAATGTCTTTAAAAGTGATTTTGAACAAATATGTAGGCTCATGTATGAATTCTAAATCACTAAAGGTTCGATTCTAAGGTCAAGATCATTTTAGTTTGATATCCCTATAAAAATGGATCTAGAACCAATTCACTCTCTATTTTTGTATATGGTTAGAGTTCGACCTCATTTTCAAGGATCCTGGATCCTATTTTGTTGTAAATGAATATCTATAAAAGAAGGCATAGATATATGAAAAAGGGTTTGGAAAGGAAGATTACAGGGATACTTTCATCTATGTACTTTGTTTTCAGCATCTAATATAATTGTGAATTCTCATGTTCTGCGATCATTTGCTCATTCAGCGGACTATGTAATTTTACTCATGCTTTCTACCTCTTATGTAAATATAGTAAAAATTATTGTAGTGCACTAGTTTTCTTTCCTTATTCAGATTAAGTGATAGTTGTGGTTTTCTATTAATTTCCTAATCCTGAAAGTTTTATTTAAGTATATGTTTCATATCTTTTAAAAATATTTTTAGATTTGAATCTCATATATGAGTAGATAGATTCCTTACCTATATGTTCATATACTTCCCTTCTTTTCATAGTCTTTATGTCTAGTTTTCTTTTTTGAGCTAAATGTGTATGATATATGATAGTTCACCCTTTATATTGGATACCCTTTAAATCATAAACCTTAAATATTGTTCATCCTTGTAACTTTTCTCCTCAGACCTTCTCTATAAACCTTATCAACTTTACCTCAACTATCCCAAGTTTTAAAATGTGCTAAGAATGTCCTATTTACAGTCATAAGATATCCTCTAGCGCTAACATGCACCTATGGAACCACAATACAAGTCCCTCTGAACTTGAGTCATAGATTCCTTCCAAATTCTTAGAACTCCTTCTTGGATAGAGTAGGGAAGTCATAGCAATAAATGGACCTCACTCAAACAAGAAGACAATAATACTCAGAAACAAGGGTTTTTTAGAGGGGTGGACGTAAAAACTTCAGAATATAGGGCTAAAATTCTTCAACGTCACCTTATAACAAATGCTAAAACCAATTTCTCTTCCATGAATGTATCTTTTATACTTTTGGTACATGGTTGAGATATTTAGGGAGATGGTTTCGATAAGTTACCTCCAAAAACTACATTTCCAACCATCCAAGTTTTCAATTTTTCAAGATTTAATATTTATTGTGGCGTTTTTCAAGGCATGCTCTCCTTGTAAGAAGGAAATGAGTGTGCACATGTACCTTTCATTATGGTAAGGTGAAAGTGCCTTCAAAACCATCATTGTTTAGTGAAATTTGAGCTAGAAAGTGTTGATATCATGTTCTGAGATGGAATCAGTACTTATGGATGGCCCCAACGGATAATTGAAGGCTTGTAACAACAATTATGGACTCTTTAGATTAAATTATGGATATTTGGAGCCTATTTATGGATAGTTGGATATTTTTTGGAAGGATCTGGTTCCATTAGGGCTACCCAGATGTTTTTAGGGTCATTAGAGTGCCATAAGGGTCACTGAAGTGCCAATTTGTGCTATAATAGGGAGAGATTACATTCTTTTCCATGAGTATAGCCAATATACATGTAAACAATATTTAAAATATAGAATAAACTAAATTCAAAAAATTTCTATGTAAAGTATCCTAGAATAATGTTTGAAATTTGTTAAAAGTGTACACTAGTAAATTTCACATTGGTGACTTGGTAAAATTAAAAACATAGTTGTCATTAGAAATTAAATTAACAATTCAGTGTCAAATTGTAATCATCTACTTGTGTTATTTATGTTTTCGTAATAGATGGGATCTTTGAAGTGATTTAATATATTCTTGAATATGTTGAAAATCTCTTAATGTATATTTAAAAAATTCTAGATATATATTTTAAAAACTATGAAAATGCTAGTTGCTACTAGAATAATCAAGAAAAGGAAGGAAAGAAATTAAACAATTGCATTTTTAAAGCAAGAAAATGTTATCTATTCATTACTAGAAGAATAAAGACAATGAAAGTGAACATCTAACATAATTGCATGAATAAATTAAAGATCCAAAAACACAAATTTTTCAAGAAAGGATGAATTTGTATTGAAGGAGATAAGAAAAATGAAGGTGAACAATCAACATAATTGCATTTCTGAAGGTAAATGTAAATATCCAAAATATCTAACGGAATTTATAAGACAAGTAGGAATTTGTATGGAAGGAGATATAGATTATGATGGTGAATAATTAACATAATTTCATTTTTTAATGTAAAAATGAAAAAAATATAATTGCATGTTTTAATGTAAAGGTCCAAAAATGCAAATAGGTGTGAAATTTGTAACATCCTAGGGTTTTGAGTAGGAATTCAAAAATGCATAAGTCAAAGGTTGTCTTTCTTCATAAACAATGATGACCAATTTTATGGTCTGTTCCCTTCTCTTTAACTAGTAAGGTATTTTCCTCCAAGCATTATGGTATCCTACTAATATGATTAACTTTGGTCCACACGTTATCAGATTATATTTTAAAGCATTACTTACACTTGTTATTTCCTCTATTATAAAATGATTTGTTTCATGTTATGTCATGTCTATACATGTTTAGGAGTAATATATATAATATAACAAAATTTTGGAGGGAAAACTCACCTAGTAGCTAGGTTAGGACTACTAAAAGATTGAGGGAAGATCCGACTCTAAATTCCTACTTAGAAAACCAAAACTAAATTCAAAGAGAGAGAAGGATGGACTCACCCAAATCCTATTGGTTGAATGATTCACAATTGTATTACCCCAAATCTTGTCTTCCAATCAAACTTGAACTTCTTTTGTACATGAAATAACAACCAAAGACCCTTCTCAAATTCTTTTGACTATTTGAAAGAAATAATGAAAGAAACAATTGAATTCCTGGTTTAAAAAAGTAAATTAATTTTATTAGGTGAAAATCAATTCAATCCCAAAATTTCATGTACAAACAAATCATACTATGAATAAAAAAAATTGGGGGAGGGAAATAAGAGTGATCATATATTTTAATCAAGAGACAACTACAAAAGTAAGACATCATTTTAATCTTTAGTGCAATGCCTCTATCACCAATCTAGAGTAATCTCCTTACCTGGGCCACTAATAAATCTTCTTCCACACTCTTCCTGTATATAGGAATAAAATGGATTGATTATGGACCATTAATATCCCCACTCACTCTAGGAAGGAAGGAAACTCAACATACAAATGAATATGAGGGGGAAGGATGCTATAAAAATCCTAGGGAAACTCTGATTCAACTCCTTCAACATATCATTACAATGATGACATATTAATCCCCCCCTTCATATTGGAGCTTGCTTTTATATTTGAGAGAGGTAGTTTATGGGGTTGAGTTGGGTATAACTGAGTCTTATGTGGACTAGAATTGAATTTCAACCACCCAAAACACACGTGGGATTCCACCTTTTTTTTGTGAATTTTTTAGAGATGTACACATGTTGCTAAAGGGTAACATGTGATAAACGTGCGTTGCTAACTAAAAATCCATGCATACAATCCAAAATATGGGTTTTTTGAAGGATGTTTTCCACATTTTAATGTGTAAGAGGGATGTAGGGGGGTTTTAGAATCAATGAGCTAGAAATTGTTATAATAGATGCCCCCTTATGTCTAAGTTCATAGGAGAATTAGATGGTCAAAATGCATTATAAATGTATTGGGATATGATATTTAATCAAATGATTCCTTCTCCACCACTCATGAATATGATCATCAATGTGCATAGATTTATCTTGTCTGAAGGAATTCAAAATCTTGGTGTCAATCTCATAGCAAACTCGCAGTTGGAAATGGTTGAGAAATGTCATTTATGTTGCGTCAATTTTTTGTAAAGAGACTCTCAATAGCTATATATACTATTTTTGGCCACTCCAGTTAAATTTATCTCATAGAGAAAGAGCCTAATACTTTCATCTATCAAGGAATTCAATGAGCACCAAGTATAGAAATTCATGAGGTGATTAGCAGGGTCTTCTCTAGATTTCCCTTCAAATTTAGGTATATCGGAGGGAAATTTTGTAAGGACCATGTGCCAATTGGAATTATGTAAATTGGTTCATAACTTGACTTTTTCAATTCAAGTAAATTTAATGTCATTAAGAAAGGTAACTTAGATTTTTCTATAGGGTTCCAACTCCCTTGAGCATTTCTTTCCCATTAAATTTGATTGACAAAAAAATTATTGTCATATAGGGAGTATCAAGTACAACGAAAGGGTTGTTATGCTTTCCAGGGATGTGAGTATAACAAGGTTTCACTTGAACATAAGATGTGGAAGTTCCGCTACCCATGCCCCCCATCCTAGGGAAAGGCATGCTTCCTTGGGTTATAATAAAGATGGAAGGGGATCCTATTTCCATAGAGGGAATAGACATGAGAATATTCTCACCTACAAATTGGAAAAAATTGAAGGGAAGAGAGGAGCTACCAACCAATGTCATGAAATTATACGTTATAGAATATATATTGGTAGGCATAGATAGGAATCTGGTTGATTGAATTCCAAAATAAAATGGATTGGTACCTTTAGGTATGGACATTGGATTTATTACTCCACTAATAGGATAAATGATTGAAGGAATGGATCCTCCAGCGGATACTCTAGATGAAAGCAGGGACCATACATATTCTATTGTGGAAGACACAATTGGATTAACACCTCATATGGAGTTTGTAGTGACAGGGGTAGGGATTCCCCTAGTGGAATAAATGACCCCTATGGTATGCATATCAATCCACTATACCAATGGATTGAAATTTGGTATGAAACTATGAATATCAAAGTCATGACATCACATGAATGATGTACTATGAGATCTAATGTCGCGGGGGGTGAGTTCTCTTGTTGGCTCTTTAAGATCCTTAATGCCAATTGAGTGTAAGTACTCCTAAATGGTAGGATATGTACTTCTCTTTGATATAGGAATGTGGTCGTTCGACCCTCTAAAATATCCTTCTTCAAATAGCCTATCAAAATCACTTTATTCATACTCTCTCCCTTCTTTAGTGGGATTGTTTACAGTTTGTGGGTTTTGTTCCTCTACCCTCTATGGGGGTGGGTCATTGTGATCCAATATGTTCCTTTTAGGAGGAAAGTTTGTCTTTTTAGGTGAGAGACCCTAGATCCTGCTAAACCAACAAGGTAACTAACTTTCCACTTTGAATCAAACAAACACAAGTGAATAAACTTTCACAACTTGTCTTTCAATAACCCACACACACAAACAAAAAAATCATGAAAAGATTCAAATAAGTAATACTACTCTTCCAATGATAATCATAAACTAATTAAGACATGGTACGAGTTAGTGAAGAACTGAAAATGGGCCTTTTGAAGGTCAAACTAGGATGATTAAGGACTAGTTCTAACCAACAAAGGTGTGAGAGGAAGCCCACTAACTCTCCCACAACAATCACCCAAGGTCCAAGCACTCTAGTGAAGATGAGTAGACTCCAAGGGATTTGAGCATGTGTTATGTGTCTGCCCCAGGTGCCATAATATTTTTCCCCTTGTAGTCACATATTAGGAACCTAGGAAAAGCAGCTATGGCCACCAATCCATAGATGACAATTGGGTGGAACTATCATAGGTTAGGTATCTGTGAATGGGAAAGGAACATAGGACACAATTTCTAGACCAAAAAGTATAGATAAAGTGGTGTCACCCTGAGGACCTGCCACTTCCTTAGAGCTCTCATACTCACATAATATACCACTAAAAAAATTGAGGGGAACATCTCAATTGATTTCCTAGCTTAAACTTGTGCTTGAAACATGTTTTAGATGTGCTTTCCCAACAAGTGCCTATGATACTACTAGATTTCTTCTCTCAATTAGTGGATTCATAGTTTCATTTGACAGCCTTGGATAATTTACACTCCACCCTACCTCCAAGGCCCTAGAAACAAGGCTAATGTTGGTTTCTAATAATAAAACCACCTAATTCCTTTTAAATGCAATTGATTTTAAAGAATCAAAATTTGTTTAGGAATCAAAAGTGACAAAGATAAATTTAAATTTAAATACCATTAAGGACATTTAGATGATTGCAAAAATTGTCATCTTTCAAAGAAAATAAGGTATTCAAATTGATTTCAAAGATTAATCCTATTGCATAATTAAAAAAATTATTTCACTATTGCATTTAAATCAACTGACCTAACATGCACCCTAACAAGTAAAATGCAATTTACAACTCTACCTACAATGCACAAAAATATATCAACTAATGATTTTGCTCTATGCTTTTCACTATAATGTGCGAAAGAAAGAAAATTAAGACTTGTATTTTCACCTACAATGTACTAAGCAACCTGAGAAGAATTCACAAGGTTTTTCTTGGACTAATAAGTACTACAAGGTATACTAGGAAATAAAATTATTCATCTTTCTCTTTTCACTTATACAATAAGGAAAAAGAGGTAAAAGAAGCCACTTTTTCCATTTTCTTTTTACACACAGATGTAAAGCAATAGGAAAAAAAGGGAACTCAATGGAGTTACAATATTTTATTTTATCTAATGCATCAAAGAAGAACTAATGCATATTAAATATCAGCTACAATACAAAGTCATAAAAATTTAACTCAATATGTGGTGCATCAAAATCTAGGAATCATATTTCAATTCTAGAAACACTCCAAAGAATTTACAAGGAAAAATGTTCTCACACCCTAGACTCTTGTGTGACCAAAAAAAGATTTTATTTATGTATTATTGCACTATTATAGACTAAGAAGATAACCAAACATCTCTAGTGACTCTTGAAAACTTTGTAGACCAGTCAAACAACTCACCCTACCAACCTATAGTTTGGGTATTTTTACTCCTTAAAGGGTGTACATGGGTTTATATAGAGAAACTCATGTATGTACACACTTTGTAGACAAAAAAAAATGCATCTGTGTGTCATTGTGCGGAAATCAAGTCTTGCATGTACGCTACTATGTAGAAAGAAAGTATCATATGGAAAGCTATATGAGAGAGGAGAGTGGAAAAAATTGAAATTTTCCTGATGCTATTGGATTCTATCCTAGCGAGAAGTCTAGAAGATGAAAAATACCAAGAAAATCTATCTAGAAAATGTTACAACTTTCATGCTCCAACTCAATTTTCAAATTACAACTTCTACCATTTACTCTTCACTTTCAATGATCTTCACTTTTCAATAAAATGTTCTAACCAAATTTATATTTGAGAATTAAAATAATGGTAGACAAACATTAGATTGAAAATTTATATTAAATAAATTGATTGAAATTTTTAGCATGGTATAAAGACACTCACTTGGTTTTGATTTCCTTTTCCTTGTGTAATAACCAAATTATATAAAATAATAAATTAT
Source organism: Larix kaempferi (assembly GCA_027924585.1). Taxonomy (NCBI): domain Eukaryota; kingdom Viridiplantae; phylum Streptophyta; class Pinopsida; order Pinales; family Pinaceae; genus Larix; species Larix kaempferi. The sequence goes on from BSBM01000263.1 coordinate 5,902,554, forward strand.
TATTATTATATAAACAATAAACATATAAACTTATATATAATAATTATTTCGTAAGTCTTGGAAGGGACACATTCTTTTGAATGGTCACCATAAGTGCCCCTCTCTCTCTCTCTCTCTCTCTCTCTCTCTCTCTCTCTCTCGATATATATATATATATATATATATATATATATATATATATATATTCGGCACTCTCTTATTGTATATTGTTAGAAAACAGGATCGTAGAGCAATAACAATAAACATAAATTCAAATATAATCACACACACATTACAAGAGAGACACAGATATCTCGTGGTTCACCCCAACTTGGGCTACATCCACGCTGAAGTTGCTAGTCCTTATTATTATTCCGTCCAGCAAAGTGAAGGGATACAACCTACAGCACAACCGCTGCACTTCCTCTTCACTGTCTCATAGTCTGCACTTCCTCTTCACTGTCTCACAATCTCTCTTCACCGATCTCAGAGATCTTTACAATGTATAAAACCTAATACATCATTTCCCTAGACGTATTACAATGTCTTTCTTTTATAGGGGAAATACAATGGGAAAATACCATGGGATACCCAAAACCATGGGCCCGCAAAACAGCTAGCGAAAACAGGCCCAAAATTTTTTCTCAGGGGCATTGCCCCCGAACCCCTAAAAATGCAGAATGGGTGTACAGTCCTCCGGGGTGCACGGCTGAGACAATATCATCTATGAGAATGGAAGATATGGCTCCACAACCAACATATATCATCATCAATTATATACATTTATTTTTATTCAATTATGGATCATTACTTTTACTATTCTTACGGATAATTGTATGTGTGTGTATTTGTTTTCCAGTGAAAAAAAGAATACTATTTATATTCAAAAATTGAAATAAGAAACAGTACAATGATAGATCGGTTACATGTAATGTACCAGACCATGTTCATAAGGAACCCCTGTCAGTTCCTTCTAAAAAATACATAACATTTTGTCAAAAATTTCCTCCCTATCCATATTGGAAAAAATATAACTTTCAATCAGTTCATATAGAAAATTTTATTGTCCCAGCAATCTAATCTAAGAAATAAAAAGATCCATGTTCATGGATCTCCTCCTCAAAGTATTCTTCCCAGTGAAGATAGCCATCAAAACCTGTAAGTGCCTACTTGGACAATTTATCTGCCATCTGATTGTGTTCTCTGTAGATGTGTTCAAATACAATGTTCTTGATTTTATCAATCTCATCTCTAATCTTGTTACACCAATGTGTTAGAGCAGTAATGTTCAATTTATAATCACCCTTTTCCCATTTTATAGTTACTCTTGAATCTCCAAATATCTTGAGTCTTGGAAAACCAAAAAGATTGCCAGCCTTACCGAGCACCAAAGGGAAAGAAGTTCAACCTTCATACTTATACCTTTTCCACATCTAAGTCTGAAAGTAAAGTAGTGCTCTTGATTCAAAATGATCAAAACCCCCGTAGCACAAAGTCCCAAGGAGGCTGCACCATCAAAGAAAATAACTGGATCATCAATGGACAAATAAAAACTTCTTAACTTCATTTGTATTGTGAGGCTCCCCAACTGTTTATAAGGCATATAAAGACCCAATGTCTATATGAAAATAGCCTCAAAAGAAGTAGTCTGATCCTCAAATATACTCCTGTTTCTAGTCCTCCAAATAGACCAAGCAATAAAGACAGGCAAAGTATAATGTTCAGTACAATTTTTGATCCAAAATTTTAAACTTTGTTCAAAACTTCCATGACTCCAAACAGTGTTGATACTCAATGTTTTGCAGAATTTTTCCCAAATATTCAATGTAAATGGGCAATCCATAAATATATGTGTAGTGGTTTCCAAACAGTTTTTGCAGAGTGGGAATCTGCTTGGACCATTCTAACCCCTTTTCACCAGATTCTCCCAAGTTTTCACTCTGTCCATAAGTACAAACCACAGGAAACATGTGAGCTTTAATGGAAAATTCCAGAACCAAATGGTTTTGTACCACCACTGATTTGGAAAAAGACATTTTCTTTTTATTATGGATTTATAAGTTGTCTTTACAGTCACCGTACCGTGACTTTCATTACTCTTCCATATCAATTTTTCCTCCTCCTGATTCATCCTACAACTAGTATTATTTAATGCTTTTATATAGCAGTCCCATTCAATTTTCAGCTCACCAGTTAATCCTAAATCAACCCCACTGTACCAATAGTTTCCTGGTCTTCTGTTTTTCACGCTATCTAAAGTGTAGAATCCTGCAGCATTTAAAGACTCTCTTAATCCTGATGATAGTACAATACATTATTCGTACCCAAAAATGGGATCAATTCCAATGGAGATTTCTTTCCCATTCCCAACCTGCCAGCAAATATCCAAAGCGAGCCATTTATACACATTCATGAATCCTTGCCAAATCGGAGAAATACCTCTGCATAATTTTCTTGGTGATCTAAGCCAGTGAGAGACTTTGATTTTAACATATTTGTAATGAACAACATTGGACCACAATGTGTTTCCAAATAGTGCCCTCCAGAAACTTTTTAACCTCAAAGCCTCACTGAAAGACTGAATATCTTTTATCCCCCATCCTCCAGAGTTAACTAGAATAGAAAGTTGTTCCCAGCCAGTCATAAAAAGTCCTCCTGATCTTAAACTCCTTGACCATAAGAAATTAAAAAGTAACTTTCTCAACATATTTATAATTTTCTTTGGAACAAGTAGTAAGGAAAAACAATATATTGGGATACTGGTTAGTACAAATTTTACCAACGTTAGCTTCCCTCCAATAGATAGTAATCTATAGGACCGAGAAATCCTATATTCCACCTTCCTCAAGAGCCAAAACCAATCCTTTATAAGGTATCCATTAGGTTTTAGGAAATATCCCAGGTATGTTAGTCCATCAAATGCCAATTCCCACTTGTATGGAAAAAATACAGAGATTTCATTTCTTCTACATTCTTCAACTGAAAAATGATAAAAATTTGATTTCTTCATACTTACCTTCATCCCTGATGCTTTGCATAAAAATTCCAAAATGTATCTATAGTGTATCCACTTCGCCAAAGTATCAATACCATCTAAGAGCACATCATCTACCAAAAATATATGTGTTATATGTAGTGGAGCTTTGATCTTCAAACCTTTAATTTTTTCGTCTTTCTTAGCTTGCTTGATCAATAGAATCAACCCCTCTATCACCAGAATAAATAACAACGGAGATAAAGAACAACCTTGTCTAATTCCTCTGCTACATCTGAAATTACCCGTAGGCTGTCCATTAACCAGAATAGAGATGTTCATAGTGGTTACGCAGGCCATTATCCAATTGATAACAATGGTAGGTACTCCAATCTATATTAATATAAGCCTCAAATAATCCCAGTTCACTCTATTGTAAGATTTTTCCAAATCTAATTTAAGAAGAATGGCTTTCTGTTTCCTTTTTTTCATAGTACGTAATAATTCTTGAGTTATCCCAACAGCATCATGTATCTGTCTATCCAGTAAAAAACTGAATTGTTCTTCAAAGATGTATTTTGAAAGTGTAGGTTTCATCCTTTCAGCAATTATCTTCGAGACAATCTTATACACCAAGTTGCACAGTGCAATCGGTCTAAAATCCCCAAATGTTTTAGGGTCACTGGTTTTTGGAATCAGAGTAACAAAAGCAGCATTCAAAGATCCACTGATGTATCCAAACTTCCTGGTATATTCAACCATATTCAAGATATCCCTTCCCATTATATCATAAAAATGGATGAATAATTCGACTGTCCAGCCATCAGGCCCAGGACATTTTTCCTTAGAAAAACCCTTCAAGGTTTCCTCAACCTCCAATAGTGAAACCTCCTTCCCCAATTCTATTGCTTCCATATCATTGAAAAAATTTGGAAATAATTTAATCACCTTCAACTGATAAAGAAGATCACAATGTATTTCATCTGTGTATATATTGCTAAAATATGTTTTGGCACAAGTTTGTAAATTTTGCTCACCTGTAATCGTATTCCCATCAGACTGGATTCGGGGGAATAGAATTTGATTTGATTTGGGGGAATAGAATTTGAAGGGTCATTTTCATTTCAAATTTAACCATTCGTGGCTATCTGATGAGGATCTCTGTGCGAAAATACAGGCTTTTTGGTTGAATACAGCAGCTGACCCTGATTTAAACCCTGTAGATGCATTTTGCAAAAAGTTGAAAGCACTCAAAGTTTTTGTTACTAAGTGGATACATAAGAGAAAGGAACTGGATCAGAATTAGTTGAAGGAGGTAGAAGAACGACTAAATTTTCTCTATATTAGACAGAGAGAAACAATTCTAGAGCAACAGGCATTTAAAGAATTGAAGTCCTTGGAGGAACAGAAGGAAACAATTCTGCTAATTATTGCGTTCAATGGGAGCAATAGAAATAGTAATATCTTTCCCTCTAGTTGTTCATTTTATTTGAAATAACATTGAAGCATAAATTTTTGAAGTGCTTGGGAATCTTCCTTGTTTTTCATCACAAGACTCTATTTGATTTTGTCTATTTGATTTTGTCAATGGATTAATGCTAATGGAAGAGAAGGAATGGAGGCTCAAAAGTCGAGCACTATGGATTAATGCTGGGGACAAAATTGACAAAATCAAATAGACAAAATCAAATAGAGTCTTGTGATGAAAAACAAGGAAGATTCCCAAGCACTTCAAAAATTTATGCTTCAATGTTATTTCAAATAAAATGAACAACTAGAGGGAAAGATATTACTATTTCTATTGCTCCCATTGAACGCAATAATTATATTAATGTTGAATTTGCTAATGAGTTAGTGATTCTAGAGTCAAATATAGGTTAAATTTTAGACTTTGGGAATAAGAAAGAATATGAAATAAGCAATTTCCAACTGAACATTGGAGATTAGACTAGCATCTCAAAATTCATAGTTAGATCCTTGTGGAGTAGTGACAGTGACCTAATTTTGGGATTACCTCAGATAGAAACATTGGGGAATTTTATCTTGAATGTTGAGAAAAAGTTTCTGACATTTTCTTACAAGAAGAAGAAAATCACATTGCAGGACATTAAAATGAAGTTAGATTCAAAAGTTGCGTCGTCTGAAGACTTCAAAGATATATAAAAGGTGATTTTGCAGGAAAATTGAAATTCAATATGGAGGATATGGAAAGAATTCGAAAGAAATTTCATGGACAACCTGGAAGAAAATATCTCTCATCTAAGAGATCATAATAAAAAATTACTTGTTCAAATCAAGAAGATAAAGGATAAAACACTATGCAATCAAAAGTTAGAAGAGGAGATTCAAGATCTCCACAAAAACTTATTAGGAAAAGACGAAGAAAGTTATCTCTTAAAGAAGGTTGATCAGTAATTGCTAGAACAAATAAAAAAGTTAAGAGAACAAAAGCAAGAGAATAGAGATACTCAAAATCAAGTCAACAAGTCAGACTATAATGAAGAACTCTTACGCTTAAGGAGACATAAGTAGGACTTGCTTATACAAGTTAAGAAGCTAAAGCATGATAATAAATATTTACAAGAAGAGTTAAATCACAAAGGATCATTAGTCAACCAACAAATGGCGATTGGCTAATAGAGAAGTTCAAACATATAAAAGTGGAACCAATACAAAGTTAGTGGTCTCTCAAATTAAGAAAAATGTTTATATTATAAATCACTACAAACATAAAAAAAAAAAATGGTTCTGGAGAACAATCACAAAATATTAGGATTCCTTATCATCCAAATCACAAGAATCGATATGACCAACAAAAAGGTCAAAAGGAATATTCATAGATGAGTTGTGATATCAAAAAAGAATGGAAAGAAAATCAACAAACTATGTGGAAGCATAAAAAGAGAAGTTCCATCCAACAAATCGATCAACAAAAAGTCCCAATGAAGGTTAACTTGGGATGGACCACTTCACAAATGATGCAACATTTTTACTCAATGTTTAAAATAACCTATCATCTCGTTTTGTCACACGTCGCAGCTACCATCACAGAAGATCACGAGAAGTCATTATGAGCAAGAAAAAGGGATAAAGTATTCCCTAATTATGTTTTGAGGACAAAGAATTTCTAAGGGGGAGGCAATGCACTATATATATATATATATATAAAATAATAAATAATAATAACCATATAAACTGATATATAATAATTAATTATATTAAGTCTTGGAAGGGACACATTCTTTCGAATGGTCACCATAAGTGCCTCTAAACTATGTATATATACTCGACGCTCTCTTATTGTATATCATCATCTTTATATTATCAATTATATACATTTATTTTTATTCCATTATGGATTATTACTTTTACTATTCTTATGGATAATTATTCATGTATGTATGTGAACCAGGACATTTCACTACACCTTCCCAAGAGATATTATGCATGGTAATTATAATAGTCCAGAACCATCTACTTGTTTTTAAATTTCATACATTTTATATAAAACACATTATCATAAATTCAAAATAGGCACTAATACAATATATATGTAATTATATCACAAGGATTTTATAGTGTGAGAAATTAGTTCTATAAATTTTTATAAAAAACTAATGAAAAACTAACATTTGGCATGCCGTCATTACTTTGTTTACTCTTTTCCATCTATATATTTTTTGGTATCTTTGTTGTTTCCTTCCTACATCCAAGAACACAAATATGCATTGAATAACACATAGAGTAAGTAGAACTCCATTGTATACCATCCAGAAAACATAAGATAGTGGACCAAAGAGAAGTGGATCTTCCTCTTTACACCACTTTCCCACCCAACAACACTAGGTCCAAGATCATTGGTCTCTTGATTAGCAAGATTTTTATCTAGAAAATAAGATTTGAGTGATGTGTGTCCCAAGAACTTCTAGTAAAATCTTTCCATTCAAGCATAATCAAGAAACCAACCAGTTGATGGATACGTGTCCGAGCCAGTTGAGGGATACATGTCCCAGGAGCATACATGAATTAATTTTATTTGAATAATTTGGAATCCTTTTGAAATAATTTTATGTGAATTCAATGTTGTACATTCTTTGGAATAGAATTTATGCATCCACCATGTTATTATTATGCAAACCATATATGCCCATTTTAGACCTTAAAATGTAAGTGACTCATTTATTGAACAAACCAAAAATACATGAGCAATTTAACACTTCAAAAATATGGGACATTAGTTGGTTGTTTTGGATTTCATGTCTAAATGTGCCTTTACATATGAAATTTTATCACGATAGCTTCAAAAAAAATTCACGTGCGAAGGAAGTTTTTTTTAACTTTGAAGAAATTAGCATAAAAATAGTGTCATAACCACTAAGTGCAAAGAAATGATGCAAGGAATACATGATAAAAATTTATTGTCTTAGTCATTAATCAGACATGTCAGGATTGCTTCAATATGAATGTCACTTTTAGGCCTTAAAAACTTGATTGTTGAAGCAAATAATTCCATAAGAAACCCTGGAATCATGTAGAATAAGAAAAACATATTAATAAAAGGTAGAAATGACAATATCCCTCATATTGATTTCTATCTTTCATAATCATTGTTCTAACAAAACCATAATAATATACTCCAAATAGAATTGGAAATACACTTGGAAATAACAAAATCTGTATTGTAAAAATCCATATATCAAATACACTACTCAGGTCCTAACTCCAACCTACCTCCAAAAGTGGAATAGAATTAGAACATTGTAATCATCTTAAGCACAACCTAGGATTTACCTAACAATATATTTAGCAGGAGATAGCTATGAGGGAGGAGGAAGGACTTCATGGTGGATGTTGATTTCCTTTGTTTCATGTGAGTGGGGATAGCCAATTATGTGATATTAGTCATGTGTTTTAGGAAGAAGGTTTGATAGTGCAAATGAAATACCACTCTTTCACATTACGTAAGTTGGTCAAGAAAAACGAAACATCATTATCAATCTACTTGCTTATGTAAAGCAAATAAAGTATCATGTCATGATACTAATTTTACCAAAGAAAAAGAAGGCCAATGTTTTCCTTTATCACAGTTTTAAATAAGAAGTACATTGCAGCCCCTAGCTACAAAATATTAGACTGAGTTTTGAACAATACGAACCTTAGTTACCAATAGATTGTGGACCAAGATAGAGTTCTATAAGTAAAACAAATTAATAAACAAAACATAACTATACATTCAACAAAACTAAATGCCTAATCCAATTAGTTTATGTACATGTCATTAATGGGATCCATAGCCTTCATGATATAAGTTTATTTATATACATTTAGTACCCAATTACTTTTCGCAAACACATGTACGATGTACCTTTGCACCTATTGGTGCAATTTCTAGTATATTATTCTTTCCATGGGTGGCTAATCAATAGACCCTAGTTCAAAAGCAAACGACCTCCATTTACTCTTTATCGGAGATGGATTCCAAGCATATTAGCCTTCTCAAATCTACTCACATTAACTTCAAATTCTTTGTATAGAAGATTATTTTCAATCTTAACCTTACATAGAATTTTATGTAACATATTATGATTACAATTACTAGTTTAGTGAATTTCCTAGATTATAGCACACTATATACCAACATAGATTCATCTTAAACCTGGATCTATTGAGCACTGAGAGGGATCCAATTTATTAAGGTGTAATTTTTTTTAACTTAAATTTTTTTACACATCTAAAAATTTTACACCTCCATAAATTTGATCCCTCTTCGTGCTTGATAAATCTGGGTTTAAGATGGATCTATGTTGGTTTTGATTTCTTTACTTTATGAGCTGACATGGATTTTTTTAATTACTTTTCGTCTGGTTTTAATTTTGTATTTTCTGAGCCGACATGATTTTTTTTGTAACATAACACTACGTTACATGACAACATGCCCCCATACTGGGATATAGAGATCCTTGCCCCTCTCGGGGCAATAATATGTCCTTTTGCATATTCTTTTATGTATTAACATTTTCCCTATTTTAAAATAATATTTATTTTATTATATCAGCTACATTTAATATACATTTCATTTCAAATTAATATTTATTTTATTATATTTTATATTTACTAAAAAATGCACACTTTGACATATAAGCAATTTATGTAGTTAAGGTATTTGTCCTCTTATTGTTTTTTCTTCCCCAAAAAGATCACGCATCTATTAAATTATAAAATTAAAATCGCATTCTTCAGGTACTCAAAGCATGATACAAATAAAAACAATTATAGGTTCATATTGCACTTACAATATTTTCCTTTTACCCCTTCTTTTTAACTTCTTTCCATCCCTTTGAAGAGAGTCATTATAATTCACTGTAAGTCGGAAAACTACATATTAGGACTCTTGGAAGGAACAAGTTCCTTACCAAAAATAGAGGTATCAATTTCATGATGTCTTTTTGTTCCACTAAAAGATGGTTCATCTACCACAACATCCCTAGAGGAAGAAATATGTAATATACCTAAATATATATTGCAATTATTAGTTATTAGTTATTTATTAGGTCAAATAGTTATTGGTTATTTTCGTCAAGGGTCAACTCCTTTTATTTTAAAGATGCCACCTTTTCATAGGGTTGATATATAATGCAATCATTTCAATGTAATTTTTTCATCATCAACTTATATAAAATATTATCAAATAACACTTTGCAAGTGATATCAAAGACTTTTGGTTCTCTAGCTCCCTCCATTCCTCTACTCTCCCCTCCTCCCTCATTCATTTTTCTCCTACATCCATTTTTCACTCTTCTTCATTCCTCACACCCATTCCCACATTTTCCCTCCAATTTTTGCTATCCTCCCATCTCCCAAGCTCCATCATCCAACCCCCTATGACATCTCCACCATACACGCCCTATTCCATTCTCATCCCTATACCACTCAATTCCATTTCGACATTACCGCGCACTACATCTCTTCTCCCCTCCTTTAGCTTTCACTCTCATTGCATTCCAACCTCACTTCCTCTTATGCTCCTACCACCGCACCCCCATCCCAATCCATCGCTCCTCCCCTCCACTCATCCCTATGGCTCCTCTACTTCTCCCATTTCCCTATATACCATCACTCACTTTCTTCTCTTCAATCATTCCCTTGTCCACACGCCTCATATTTCCATTTGATTCCATCCTCCCTTTCCATCCACGACTTCCCTTACTTCCCTCAACACACACATTCCTCCGCTACCATTCCTTCCACCACCTCACAACTTCATTCCTGCGCCATTCTCTAAGGCTTAAAACCCTTGTTCCACCCAATTCAAAAAATAATAATATAATATAAATTATTATAAGATTTAAAATCTTATTAAAAAATATTATTATTTATTATAATACTTTAAAACCCTAAATGCTTCCATATCAATAAGAAGAAGAAGAAGAATCAAAATCTTAAAAAAACTATTAAAAACTATATATGTGTGAAAGAGAGAATATTATTATTATTATTCCTAATCTTTAATAATAATTATTATTATCATAATTATTTTTAATAGTTAAATTTTCGGCAAAATCTTTATTAGTTTGAAGAATTCGATAAACTAGAATCACCATGTCTTCGGCTTTTGAAGAGAGAATTAATGGTCTTTGTGAAAGACTTAAAAATTAAAATAGAAATCAGAAAAGACTTTGAAACACTGAAAATGCTAGCCAAAGGTATATGATTACACGAAGAAGTAATTAATAAGAATGAGAGCAACTCAAATGAGGAATATGGTAAAGTCATCATAGTAAATATGAGCGATCACAAAGACAAAAAAGAATACATAGCATAGCATATGAAAAAAAAAGAGCAAGAGAAATAAATGTTGATGATTAAATAGTGAACCCTCGTGATGAGATTGTGCAATTCAAAATTGTTACTACACTAGAAGAAAAACCATATCGACCGCCTCCTTATATCTCACCTCACCAAAGGATCACCACTATGCATAGGACAAAAGAAAAACAAAAATCATATCCCATGACTCTTTATATTACTCCTCACTAAAGGATTGTGCCATCAGATACAAGGAAGGATTAGAATCGACGTTTCAAACACAATGCTTCAAATGGGATGCCTAGTTAGGAATACGCATATGCACCAAAAATTAATAAATATTATGTCACTCTTGTGTGAAGCTTCTTACCACCTTCTTACGAGAAATAGAAATGAGTTGCATAAATGTCCACACAACTATAAAATCTATAAAAATACCTAGTGGGAATCTAGAGCAAATCCAAACTAAAAGCCATGTCGGGAGCCCAAACTGTATCCAAGGCCATTATGAGGAATATAATAGCGACGATGAAGAAAAGAAATATGTAGAGGGCATAAATGAAGTCCAGAATGTCAAGGTGGATCTGGAAAACAGTTCGATGGGAATGAGAACAACAACAAAAAAGATACAAATACATGATATATTGATCATGAACATGATGTCAATATCGATCATAAAGGAGATGGTGATCTCAAAGATTATAATAATGAAGCACAAAATATTGTTGAATACGAAGATCATGCCTATGACATTATGAAGAATATGAAGATGTAGATAAGTATAAGAATGAAAATAAAGGCAACTCAAATTAATTTGATGATCATAATGTTGTTGAAAATGTTAAACTAAAGAAGAGAATTAAGAAGAAACATAAAATATTTTGAAAACCAAGAGTTTGATTCTTCAATCAATGGAAAATTGTCCTCATTTCCATATGCCCATGTTCAAAATTATTTGCAAATGTGGTCACCAATGCGAGACCAATTACTCTGAAATGTGTAATCCCTAAAAGCATATGTGTGAGAATCGTTAGCTGCATAATCGTTGCATTCTTATATGTGCAATATTATGCATGCCATGCATTGAGAAATATGAATGGAAATGTGAACAATTGTTCCAAGAATTATTGAATCGCAGTAGTATTATTCGAGGCAAGAATTCGTTTTTCAACATTGATCACAGCTATTCATTTCTCAAAGTAAATTCTTCCAAGCGCAGTACCCCACCTGAAGTTACAACAAATCACACAAGTTCAAGTCAAGCACTCTTTACACAAGCTTCGAGGACAAATATTTTCAAGGTAGGATGATTTGTAATATACGTAAATATATATAACAATGATTAACTATTAGTTATTTATTAGGTCAAATAGTTATTATCTATTTTAGTCAAGGGTCACCTCCTTTTATACTAATAATTTCACATTTTTGTAGGCTTGATATATATATGTAATCATTCCAATGTAATTTTCATCATCAACTTATATAAAATATTATTAAATAAAATATTGCAAGAATTTTTTTGCAAAATCCATGTATCCATTTTGTCTACTCTATCCCCCAAGAAAGGAGTGGATCCCCCAAATGACATGTTTGGTTGTTGACTTACATCATTTTTAACAATCTATGTTAGTTTGTTCATTTACCTCATATTGATCAATGTTTGTATTCGAGCTCAATTTCCTTTGGAAAATTCCACCTCTATGGTTTTGGTTTGGTCTTCTTTTTCCTATGGAGGACTGTTATGCTCGCCTTTAACTATGTTGACTGACTATACTTTGAGTGCACTTGTATTGAAGTGACCTGGTTAATTAAATTTGAAAAATATGTTATGCTTTGTTATTTGAATGAAAATTGTTGATTTACAAGAAAATGATGATAATGCTCGATTGATTGGGAAATATGATTATATTATGAATGAATGAAAAAAATGATGCTTTTGATTCCATAGATGTGAATAAATGTCATTTGTTTAAATAGAATTGAATAAATATGAAAATGCATGATGATATACCATATATGGAGCAACACTACTAATGTGTGCTTTGAGTGTGTGCAGTAGCAGGTAAAACCAATTACTGACTGACTCTCAATGGAATCAAAGGGGGTCGTAAATAATGGGAAACATACATAAGGGTATGAAAACAGAATGTCGACCTTGAAATAACATTCCACGCACGGGTTGGAAGCCCTATCATCTCACCTGGGGAAGTGTGTGTCGTACAGGCAAGGCCACAACGACTTGGTCACATACGATGTGTTGAGGGGCATGCAATAAGGAAGATCTTATTCCTCAATCGCCATTAGTCTCCATGGAAATGTAGTCATATGATTATGGTAATGATTCATAATTGTTACATCGCACTCCCCTCATGAGGAAAAGGACAAGGAAGTTTTCAAAAGGACCCATAGACATGGTACCTAGACAACGGAAGGAAATGGAAATACTTGCACACTTGCACTAAAACATTTAGCCACATATTGAACTATGCATATGTAAATGTTAAATTTGAGAATAAATAAATGAAAAAGTTTTTTAAATTGAGCAAATATTAAGGGGGGACGTTTTTGAGGTAGAATTCATGTGCATCTACTGATTTAGGAATACATGCATTGAATTAATATAAAAAATAAATAAATTAGATTATATTTGATTTTGGAGCAAATATAGATTGATAGACATCCAGAAGTTTAACTCTACATGCACCCATTGATTTAGGGATTGGGATTTTAGACTAAAGAGACAACTATGAGAAAATTGAGGAACATATGTGCAATAGTATGTGAGAGTGACGCATGGTTGCATGAGAATGAATATTAGATAATTAATAAATTAAACTATTTTTTGCATGAGATGACACATTTTGTCCAAAAATTTTCTATTAATAAAGGGAGAATTAAGAGAAAATGATATATTTATCCCTAATGTTGGATGGATTCTGTAATGGAAGTTTAAACTTACTGTGGTCCATGTGAGTTTGGTTGAGAACTGCTCTGGGGATTGGGAGATCTCATCTAAGGGTTTAGGCATGTATGTTCTTTGCGACCCCCTATTTGCTCGAGGAACTGAGAGGAAGAAGACTACTTCCAGTATGGTAGGGAGGTCAACCGAGGATTCATTCGATACTTCACCAAGGATTGGTCTGATTGGAGTGGCAACAATATCAAAATATTCGTCAACTGTTGGATGGACCATCACAGGAAGGTTTTTCTTGTATTTAAGTTTTCTTTTGTAATGAAATTTATGTTGTGATTTTTGTTAAGATTATATGGTACCATAGACTAGATTACAAATTCATTCGCATTCAATACATTATTCACAATAGAAACATAATAAGGATCTTTCAAAGATGCACAATCACAAAGCACGAAACAATTTATCCTAGGAAACCCTCAAGGGGAAGAAAACCCAACAAGAACTTCCTCAATATAGATGATCACGTACAATGCCCCAAAAACATGTCTCACAAATAAGAGAGACAAAAATACCAAACTCTTGACTCAAGCCACTCCTCCTCCTTTGCAGATCTTTCTCTTTCTCCTCTAATGGGAACTGCACAAGTGAGTGAGTGAATAAATGAGGGAAGATCTCCCTCTATTTATACTTTACTTTTCACTCAAACTCTAACTCAGCTAGGTCGGACTCAATAACCCTAATTGGGATGACTTCTATAGGGAGACTCAATTACCACTTATATTACATTCACTTGGGTGCTAACGACCAAACTTACAATGGAGGTTTAACCTCATGACCAAATATAATAATGGCATCCTTGACGGAGTTACAATAATAAAGTACAAGTACAATATTCTTTGAAATTACATTAATTTAACACTCCCCCTTAACAAGAAGGGTATTCTACTGACAACAACATCTGCATGTGTAACTCTACACGACATGATCGGAGAGGGGAAAGCATCAAAAAAACATAATTTGATACATCTATAAATCATTGGAAGTTATTCAACATCATCATCAGCAACTGGAACAACTTATCTAACATCATCAACATCATCTTTAGTACAGAGTTGAAGTATCATCATCTGCAGTACTGGAGCATCCTCATCTTCAGTACTAGAACATCATCATCTGCAGCAGTGGATCATCCTCATCTTTAGTAGAGGAACATAATCATCTGCAACACTGGAGAATCCTCATCTTTAGTCCTAGAACATCATCATCTGCATCAGTGGAGAATCCTCATCTTCAGTACTAGAACATCATCATCTGCAGCACTAGATCATCCTCATCTTCAGTACTGGAACATCATCATATACAACACTGGAGCATGATGGAACCTCATCATCTGCAACAATGCATCATCCTCATCTACAGTACTAGGACATCATCATGAGCATCAACATATGCAACACACATATGATCCTTCCTTTCGGAACTAGGGATCATGGACAATCCTGCCTTGTGGAACCAGAGATTCAATCCGTCACCACTGGTGATCCTTCTTTACGGAATTGGGATCATGGAGAATCATTCCTTTTGGAACCAGGGATTAATTCCACCACTCATGGACAAACCTTCCTTTCAGTACTCGAGATTCAGACTAAGGATCAACATTTAAGACTATCCTTCCTTTCGGAACTCGGGATCTCTGTCTAGGGATGATCAATCCTACCACAATGATTTAAGACATATCTGTCTAGGGACGATTGATCCCAACACAATCATTTAAGACATCTTTGTCTAGGGACGATCGATCCCAACACAATCATTTAATACATCTATGTCTAGGGATGATTGATCCAAACACAATTATTTAAGACATCTCTGTCTAGGGACAATCGATCCCAACACAATCGTTTAAGACATCTATGTCTAGGGACGATCGATCCCAACACATTTATTTAAGACATCTTTGTCTAGGGACAATCAATCCCAACACAATCATTTAAAACATATATGCCTAGGGATGATCAATCCCAACACAATTATTTACGACATATATGTCTAGGGACAATCAATCCAAACACAATCATTGAAGACATCTATGTCTAGGGATGATCGATCCCAACACAATTATTTAAGACATCTATGTTTAGCGACAATCAATCCCAATAGAATTATTTAAGACATCTTTTTCTAGGGACGATTGATCCCAACACAATTATTTAAGACATATCTTTCTAGGGACAATCGATCCCATCATAATAATTTAAGACATCTCTTTCTAGGGACGATCGATCCCATCATAATCATTTAAGATCAACATTTAAGACTATATCTATCTAGGGATGATCAATCCCACTACACCACAGTATCATCAGCACTACACCCCCTTTCGAGGGACATCCTTTCGGACTAAACCAAGCTTGTCATGGAAGTGCTCAAACTTCACTTGAGACAGAGGCTTAGTCAACACATATGCAACTTTCTCATCCGTGCTCATGTACTGGAGCTTTATAGCTCCCTTCTGCACCATATCACAGATGTAGAAATATTGTATTTCTATGTGTTTTGACTTATCATGGAACATTGGGTTCTCTTTCATCTTTATACAAATCTATTTATCAAATAAAATCACTGTGGTATCCATCTCCAGATCGAACAGACCTAATAACAAATTCTGAATCCATACAACTTCACAACTCACAGAACAAGATGCAATATACTCTGCCTCCGCAGTGCTAAGATCCACACTGGACTGCTTCCTGCTTAGCCATGAGATCATGGTTGAACCCAGACTGTAACAACTACCTGAATTTTTCTTCCTGTCCGAGACACTTACTTCCCAATATGAATCAGTATATCCCAGCAGTCTGAACTCATGATCTCAAGTATAATTGAGACAATAATCTACTGTACCTTTTAGGTACCTCATCACATGCTTTGAAGCCACAATGTGAACATGTATGGGCTCAACCAGATAATCACTCAAGGTGTTCACAACAAAGCATATATCTGGACTCGTATTCTTTTGATACATCAACGACCCAATAATATTCCTCTATAGAGTCACATCCACTAATTCTGACGAAGTATCAGACAATAACTTCAAGTTGGTATCCATGGGTGTGTCCATGGATTTGCACTCCAACATATCAAATATTTTCAAGATTTCTACTGCATACTTCTCTTGAGTAAAGAAGATTCCCTCTGGGCTCTGCCATACCTCAAGACCTAGAAAATAATGCATTAATCCAAGGTCTTTCATCTCAAATTCAGCCGCAAGCTTCTCTTTGCACTCTGAGATTCTCTTCTCATTACCTGTTAGGAACAATTCATCCACATATAGAAATAATATGACTCGTTCATCATCCATAACCTTGAAGTAAAGGTTAGGATCAGCTTTACTCTTACTAAATCCCAAGCTCATTAGAAAACTATCAATTCTTCCATACCAAGCTCTTGTAGCTTCCTTCAACCCATATAGAGCCTTCTTCAATTTGCAGACATGCGTCTCTTTGTTTTCAACCTCAAAACCTTGTCGCTTTTCTATGTATACTTCCTCCTCAATAACACCATTTAGGAAAGTTGTTTTCACATCCATCTGGTGTAACTTCCACTTCATCATGGATGCAAGTTCCATGATGGTTCTAATTGAAGTGTACCTTGATACAAGAGAAAATTTTTCTTCATAATAGATTCCTTTTTTCTAGAGAATCCTCAAGCCACAAACCTAGCTTTGTATTTATCAATACTTACATCTGCAACATGTTTTATCTTGTATATCCATTTGGAAGATACCACACTTACCTTTCGGTTTGGGAACTATGTCCCACACATCATTCTTCATTATTGACTGGTATTCTTCCATCATAGCTTCTACCCATTCTTTCTTTTGAATGACCTCTTCAAAGCAAGTAGTTTCTTTGTCTACAAGATCACACATCAAAGCCACATAATTGGAAAATGGCTTTGGCCTCTTGCTTTCTCTTGTGGATCCTTATGGAGATCCATACCTCTCTGCATATTGAATGATTTCTCAAGCCTATGACGGTTTTCTCTTGTGAGAAATAGGCATGGATGGAGGTTCTTGGGGCTCCTATATATCATGATATTCCGGAGTCTCATCATCGGGATAGGGTGCAACCTCTGCAACTCTAGGAGGTACATATTCTTCATATACTTATTCATGATGGCACTTTCTGGATTTCTTGCAGCTTCATCAAATGTCACATATCTACTAATATCCATGTGATGATAGCTTGGTATATAGATCTTGAAGCCTTGGAGACCTCACAGTATCCAACAAAGATTCCTTTCTTTCCGAAGAGATCCAACTTGGTCCTTTTCTCTTTTGGAATATGAACAAACATTGGAAAACCAAATATCTCGAACTCTGTTGCAAGTTCTCTCTTGCACCTATATATGAGTTTCTCATCTTCAACCTTGTAGAAAAGGTTAATGTCTCATCACTCTAGGTGATCATTCTATTCCATAGAAGGTCTTCTTCAATCTACACACATGTGGTTCTCTAAGTCCTGGAGGTTGCTCGATATCTTGATCACACCATGAGTCTAGATACTAGTGAAGAATCTTGTCATAGTTTACTTCCTCTACTTCATTTCATAAGATATAGTTGAACCATTGTCACTTGTTCTATGTAAAAAGTCTCATCATTCTTCATTTGTAGGTGATCATTGTACGATAATTCCTACAATTCAAGTTCAATAGCATGGTTATAAACATAAATATATGCATAAAACATAACTCACACTATCTTATCCAATGCTACAACATTCATCCATATCCCGCATTCATATGGTAACTTTCTATATGCCTTCCATCTCTACCATGACATTATTAAGAGCGTTCACTACTCCCAATATATCAACAAAGAGGTTTCACTCTAGATAAGTAGCAATGGAATGTTATATAGCACAATAGGCTACTTACCCATCACGTGCATATCGCTGCAAACATTCTAACACACGTCCTAAATAAATGTGTATACAACTAGATAGTATCATTTAAAAAAGAAATGACAATTCAAATACTTATCTTTGTTTGTTTGGTAGGATCTCTTTTGATCCTAGTATTCTTGCATGGATTACTGGAATGTTTGATGATGAACTCTACTCCATCATCAGAGTTCCAGAATCAAACTTGTATGTTGCTTATCCTATTCTCCTAGTGAAACTTTCTGATGGGAGTCATTTTCTTCAAGATAGAAGAGAGTGCTTTGAAGCACCACTATTACAAAACATATTCTTTGATTTCTTCCTTTTCTAGATTCCTGGGAGGTCCTTCATCTTTTTCTTCTTCTTCTTCTTCTTCTTCTTCTTCTTCTTCATCATCTTCGGTAAAAGGAGCATGATTCCTTTTGTTGCTCTTCTTCTTGACTTCGACTTTTCTCTCAGGACAATATTTGGCAATATATCTCATCTTATCACAGCGGAAACATTGAAAAAAAGAGTAGTCTCTTCACTTGTAGTTTCCCTTCTTACTCTTTTGAAACTTCATAGGAGGATGGAATTCCTTCTTGAACGAGGTTTTCCCTTTCCTCTCTTAGTATGGGTTTCTAGATCTTGATCATCATCTTTGAGTAATGCTTCTCGATTTGCCACTCTAGCCTCTTCTTGGACACATTATTCCCATACAACTTTGAATAATAGACTTTCTTTTCTTACACACATTGTCTAGATAAAGGAGTCCCAAGGTCTAGTAAGACCATTGAGAGAATTCATCACCAACTCATATTCAGCAAGGGGCCTCCAATAGATTCTAGTTGTTCCTTGAATTGGGAAACCCTTGTAAAGTATTCCTGGATAGATTATCATTGGCTCATCTTTGTGCTTCTGAGTTGAGTTCTCAAATTCATCTTCCAATTTATGTTTCTTCCTTCACACATTCTTGTTAGGGCATCAAAAATATCCTTCGGAGTCTTCTTGGAGGACATGTGAGGAATCAAGTGATCTTTTATGTGTGATAATCTGCAGGGATATAGCAACTATAACAAACTCACAATCTAACTCTCAGGATTATTTGCAAAGAAGAAGAAGAAGCATGCATTCAATAATCACTCATAAACATAGAATAATGGACAATGTCAATATCATACAATGAATAATGAATGTAGAGAATGTGTTACAATAATCAATGATTAGGCATCATATAGGATTCGAATTAGCCAAGTAGGGAATTCAAATCTTTGAGCTCATAGTCTAGCATGAATAACTATGGAGACATCATCCAGTTGGCAGTATCAGTCATAAATGGTAAGAGTCAATCAAGTGTGACCAACTAAGTCTAACTGGACTATCTAGCCATAAATCAAGGAATGGAGTCTCCAAGGTGGGTGCATGAGGCTGTCTAACTCAAATTCTATCTTGGATAACAATGGAGACATAATCCAGTCAATAGTATCAGTCATAAATGGTAATAGTCAGTCAAGTGAGTCTAACAGAACCATCTAGGCATAAATCAGTGAATGGAGACTCCAAGGGGAGCGAATGAGGATGTCAAATAGTCAAGTGGAACTCCAGAACTAGCTAACTAGAAGCTATAAGCAGTCAGCATGAGCAGTCAGTGGAAGAACTACTCAATCAATGCACTAACTGAAGGATAACTCTCGGTAGGTGAGATAAGGCACCCTAACTGAGTGATAACTAAAGGTAGGTGAGTAAAAGCTCTCTAACTAACAGTGGTAGGTGAGAAGGGCTCACTTGCCAAGAAGAGAAGTCAAAGAGGGCGCATTAGGTATGTAGGAGGCCAAATGGGGGCTAAAGACGAGATATGGAGAGCTAGAATCAAGCTCTAGGTGTTGGGAGACCACCATGATAATGACTGGATGCATGTAGTGGCATGCAAAGCATGCAGATTTGCATGCAGGAAAAGATAGGATCTGGAGAGCTAGAAGCAAGCTCTAGGTGCTGGGGAGACCTCCATGATGATGACCGATGCATGCAGTGGCATGCAAAGCATGCAGATTCATGTAGGCATGCAAAATATAAAAATGATGGTGTGAATATTCCAACACATCCCCGCAAGCTATACTAAGAGGTAATAACTGAAATCTGAAAAAAGAGCCCTGGTGACTAAGACCAAAGGTCACCCCATACAATCAATCTAAATAAACAAAGTGAGGAAAGAGGGAAAACCTAGTGGGAATAAATCCCTCCCTCAAAATAGACTGAAGGATGCTAATGTAGCATATCTCTCACCCCTGAAGGAGCTAAGTGTCCTTCTTTTCCGAAGAAGGCTTGATCGATCTGAAATGGATCAGCGATGTGAGAAGGATGAAACCTTCCATTCTGAAAATTTGATTTGGTTCTTCTATGATCATGTGGATCACCAACCAAATCACCGGCAGATCGGAGTTTAGTGGCTTCCCATCGAGGAAGAGGAGGAATATCAGGTGAGAGATCTTCAGGTTCTTGTGGATCTAGATCTCCCATTCGCTCATCTTCATCATCAGTTGCTAGACCTTCAAGTTCTTATGGATCTGGATCAAGCATTCCATCAACATCTCCATCTTCAAATTCTGAATTTGAAATCTCATGTGATGATGCATATCTCTCTTGATCATCAATCAAAGGAGAAGCTATCTTCTTTTTGGGAAGAAATGGATCATGCTGCAAAAACATAATTTGAAGATCATCATGAAGCATTTTATTCGAATCAACTGAGGTAGAATCAAAACCATGAATGTGTAGATAGTCTCTTGATAGAATCAACATAGGTGAGATCATAACCAAAGAAACTATGACATGATGGTAGTAGATCTTCAACAAGATCATTGGTGAATGCAATAGTGGTGGTGGCCCATGAACCAATGGGTGCTAGATCTTCAGGTTCTTATGGATCTGGGTCTAGAATTCTCTCAAAAAGAGTTATCTTCCTCTTGGGAAGAAATGAATCATGCTCCAAAAACATGTGCTTGAGTTCTCCAATAGTGGATGCAAGCAAATCAGATCCAAGAGTTGGAAGATGGTTTCTCATGATCTCCTTTGAACCGACAGGGGTGAAATCAAAACCAAAATCACAAGAAGGTGCATGAATCATGAACCCAAGCGAATGATAGAGTATTCCATTGTCATTGAAACTCTGAAAACATGTGCGAATGACCAAATAGGAAATCAAAGAGAGCATATGATGAGGAAGAGCGAATGCATTACTTTCCAAATCTGTTTTTTTCTTCAAAAAACTCAGTAGGTCATCATCTTGCACATCAATAGGTGCATCAACTCCATGAAAGTGTATGTAGTTCTTTGATATCTTCTTTGAACTGGTAGGGGTGAGATCATAACCAAATGAACCATATAATGGTGATGGCTTGAACTTCAAATCAGATCCAATATTTTGAGGATGGTTTCTTATGATCTTCTTTGAACCAACAATGGTGAGATCAAAACCAAAATCACAAGGATATGCATGAGACTTGAATCCAAGCAAATGGTAGAGTCTTCTATCTTCGGTCAAGTTCTGAAAGGATGTGCCAATGACCAAGTAGGATTCCATAGGAAGATTTTGATCAAGGAAGGAGAATGCATTGCCTTCTAAATCTTCCAAGATGCTCAATAGATCATTATTTCGCACATCAGCAAGCTCACGGGAAGTAGAGATTTCAAAGATCTCTTCAACTTCTAGAGTAGTAGCTGACATCTTTTGCTCAGAAATTAGATAGGAAGATGGAACAACTGAAACTGTGTGTTGTACTTCAACTTCTTTCACTATCTCATATCTTTTAAACGATGATATCAAGCTTTGGACTTGGGGAAGGCATTGATTGTCTCAAAGCTATCTGAACTCACTATCTCCAATTTGTGACCTTTCATATCATCTTTCGGTCCAAAAAGATATTCGAGCTTGTCCCAAACCTCTTTAGGAGATGTAAGATCAATGACATGAAAGTGTATATCTTCAAAAATTGATAGAAGGAGGAGGCCGATAGCTTTATCAAGCCTATCCAAGTACTTGGACTTTTCAACTGCACAGAGAGGTTCTACCATCGTTCTGTTGAGTATTCGGGTGAAGCTCTTGAATCTCATGAAGAGAGCCATCTTAGATTTCCACTCAACATAGTTGGAAGATGTGAGCTTTAGATCCATCTGAAACAGAGAAAGTCGAATAGTTGAAGAAGATTATGAACGGGTGAATAAACCTGCAAAACAAGAGAATTTTTGCTGATGGAGAATGCTACACTTCGACTGAACACTATCTTAAGGACACTTGGCATATAGACTAATTCCTTCACACCTGGCTAGACCTCACTGGATTTCTCCAATGAATTCAAGTAATAGCACCAGGATTTGTTGTGGAAACTCAAAGACTTCTGG
This sequence comes from Larix kaempferi, assembly GCA_027924585.1. Taxonomy (NCBI): domain Eukaryota; kingdom Viridiplantae; phylum Streptophyta; class Pinopsida; order Pinales; family Pinaceae; genus Larix; species Larix kaempferi. The sequence goes on from BSBM01000263.1 coordinate 5,925,550, forward strand.
TGCACAAGTGAAAGATAGTTTCTCAAAGAAATGTTGCAACTGTTGTTGCTACAACTACTGCAATGGCTGCAATTCGATTAGTTGCTTCCTACTCTAATACTATGTGATAATCTGTAGGGATCTGGAAACTATAACAAACTCACAATCTAACTCTCAGGATTATTTCCCAAGAAGAAGAAGAAGCATGCATTCAATAATCACTCATAAACACATAATAACGGACAATGTCAATATCATACAATGAATAATGAATGTAGAGAATGTGTTACAATAATCAATGATGAGGCATCATGTAGGATTCGAATTATCCAAGTAGGGCATTCAAATCTTTGAGCTCAAAGTGCATCATGAATAACTATGGAGACATCATCCAGTTGGCAGTATCAGTCATAAATGATAAGAGTCAGTCAAGTGTGACCAACTGATTCTAATAGAACTATCTAGCCATAAATCAAGGACTGGAGACTCCAAGGTGGGTGCATGAGGCTATCTAACTCAAAGTCTATCTTGGATAACAATGGAGACATCATCGAGTCAATAGTATCAGTCATAAATGGTAATAGTCAGTCAAGTGAGTTTAACTGAGTCTAACAAAACCATCTAGGCATAAATCAGGGAATGGAGACTCCAAGGGGGGCACATGAGGCTGTCAAATAGTCAAGTGGAACTCTAGAACTAGCTAACTAGAAGCTATAAGCAGTCATCATGAGAAATCAGTGGAAGAACTACTCAATCAATGCACTAACTGAAGGATAACTCTCGATAGGTGTGATAAGGCACCCTAAGTGAGTGATAATTGAAGGTAGGTGAGTAAAGGCGCTCTAACTGACAGTGGTAGGTGATAAGGGCGCACTTTCCAAGCAGAGAAGTCAAATAGGGTGCATTAGGTAGGTAGGAGGCTAAATAGGGGCTAAAGACAGGCTCTAGAGAGCTAGAAGCAAGCTCTAGGTGCTGGGAGACCACCATGATGATGACTGGATACATGCAATGGCATGCAAAGCATGCAAAACATGCAAATTTGCATGCAGGAAAATATAGGCTCTGGAGAGCTAGAAGAAAGCTCTAGGTGCTGGGGAGACCACCATGATTATGACTGGATGCCTGCAGTGGCATGCAAATCATGCAGATTTGCATGCAGGCATGCAAAATAAAAAAATGATGGTGTGAATATTTCAACATTATGGAGTCTGCTATGATCCTCATAGCCCTAATCATATCCTTCTTCTGTTTCTCCTTAGGTTCATCTTCTTTGGGTTCAGGTACAACTTCTTTAACAGACTTGGTAAGATCATTCTCTTCCAAAATGAGTCCAATCCTATACTTCCAAGCATGAAAGTTATCTATGCCTTCCAACTTGTCATCAAGATTGGTGCTTGGTGCCATCTCAACCCGGGGAGTAGAGAATAAAACAAAAATAAAGTTTCACAAAATAAAAAATTGAACTCACCAAAAGATGTTCTCAAATGAGGCGAGTATGTTGGTAAACTTAGTTTCTGAAGATTCCAAAATTTCACCCTTGAAAATTGACTTGCGAATTTCTGAACTGCAGTTTCTGGCTTTTTCTGGTTCTTTGTTTTTTTGCAGTTTCTGTTCCAAATTCAAACTAGAGTTTGAATTTCCAGGAGCTTTACCCACTCAAAAATTTCGATCTTGGTAAAAAAATTTCGATCCTAGAGAGGCACACCTTCCTATGCCAATTGCACTCCAAAATTCCAAATTTGTGAGAAGCCCTAAATTTTCACTTATGGAAAGAGAGAGAGAATTTTACCTTGTGAAAGTTGCTCTTTTCAGGCTAGATCTGATACCATGTTAATAGTATATGCTACCATAGACTATATTGCAAATTCATTAGCATTCAATACATTATTCACAATAGCAGCATAATAAGGATCTCTAAAAGATGCACAATCACAAAGCACAAACCAATTTATCTTGGGAAACTCTCAAGGGGAATAAAACCCAGAAAGAAATTCCTCAATATAGATGATCAAGTACAATGCCCCAAAAACGTGTCTCACAAATAAGAGAGACAAAAATAACAAACTCTGGACTCAAGCCACTCCTCCTTCTCCTTAGCAGACCTCTCTCTTTTCCTCTAATGTGTATTGAAAAAGTGAGTGAGTGAATAAATGAGGGAAGTTATCCCTCTCTTTATACTTTAATTTTCACTTAACCTTTAACTCAGCTAGGTCGTCCTCAATAACCCTATTTGGGCTGACTTCTCTAGGGAGACTCAATTACCACTTATATTACATTCACTTAGGTGCTAACGACCTGACCTACAATGGAGGTTTAAGATCATGACCAAATATAATAATGACATCCCCGACAAAGGTAAAACATCCCCGAAGGAGTTACAATAATAAAGTACAAGTAGAATATTCTTTGAAGTTACATTAATTTAACACTCCCCCTTAACAAGAAGGGTATTCTACTGACAACAACATCTACATGTGTAACTCTACACAACATCATCGGAGAGAGGAGGGAATCAACAACATCATTTGATACATCTATAAATCATTGGAAGTTCTTCAACATCATCATCAGCAACTGGAATAGCTTATGTAACATCATCTTCAGTACAAAGCTAAAGTATCATCATCTACAATAGTGGAGCATCCTCATATTCAGTACTGGAACATAATCATCTGTAGCACCGAAGCATCCTCATCTTTAGTACCGGAACATCATCATCTGCAGCACAGGAGAATCCTCATCTTCAGTAATGGAACATCATCATCTACAGCACTGGAGCATCCTCATCTTCAATACTGGAACATCATCATCTACAGCACTGGCGCATACTGGAACCTCATCATCTGCAGCACTATAGAATCCTCATATATAGTACTGGGACATCATTAGGAGCATCAACATCTGCATCACACATATGATCCTTCCTTTCGGAACTAGGGATCATGGACAATCCTTCCTTATGGAACCAAAGATTCAATCCATCACCACTAGTGATCCTTCTTTAAGGAACTAGGATCATGGAGAATCCTTCCTTTGGAACCAGGGATTAAGTCCAACACTCATAGACAATCCTTCCATTCGGAACTCAGGATTCAGTCTAAGGATCAACATTTAAGACTATCCTTCCTTTCGGAACTCGAGATCTCTGTCTAGGGATGATCAATCCTACCACAATCATTTAAGACATCTTTGTCTAGGGACGATCGATCCCAACACAATCATGTAAGACATCTCTATCTAGGGACGATCGATCCTGACACAATCATTTAATACATATCTATCTAGGGATGATCGATCCCAACACATTATTTAATACATCTATGTCTAGGGACAATCGATCCCAACGCAATCATTTAAGACATCTCTGTCTAGGTACGATCGATCCCAACATAATTATTTAAGACATATCTGTCTAAGGACAATCGATCCCAACACAATCATTTAAGACATCTTTGTCTAGGGACGATCGATCCCAACACAATTATTTAAGACATCTATGTCTAGGGACAATTGATCCCAACACAATCATTTAATACATCTCTTTCTAGGGACAATCAATCCCAGCACAATTATTTAAGACATCTATGCCTATGGACAATTGATCCCAACACAATCATTTAAGACATCTATGTCTAGGGACGATTGATCCCAATGCAATTACTTAATACATATCTGTCTAGGGACAATCGAACCCATCACAATCATTTAAGATATCTCTGTCTAGGGATGATCAATCCCATCACAATAATTTAAGATCAACATTTAATACTATTTATGTCTAGGGATGATCAATCCCACTACACCACAGTATCATCAACATTACTCCCCCTTTCGAGGGAAGTCCTTTTGGGATATACCAATCTTGTCACGGAATTGCTCAAAATTCACTTGAGGCAGAGGCTTATTCAACTCATCTGCAACCTGTGCATCTATGCTCACGTACTGGAACTTTATAGCTCCCTTATGCACCATATCAAGGATGTAGAAATACTGTATTTCTATGTTTTTTCACTTATTCTGAAAAATGGGTTCTCTGTCATCTTTATACAAGTTCGGTTATCACATAGAATCACTGTGGTATCCATCTCCAGATCGAACAGACATAATAACAACTTCCAAAGCCATATAGCTTCACAACTCGCAGAAGAGGTTGCAATATACTTTTCCTTTGCAGTGCTAAGAGCCACACTGGAATGCTTCCTGCTTAGCTATGAGATCATGGTTGACCCCAGACCGTAAGAACTGCTTGAAGTGGTCTTCCTGTCCGAGGCACTTCCTACCCAATCTGAATCTGTATATCCAAACAGTCTTAACTCATGATCTCAACTATAATTGAGACCATAATATATTGTACCTTTTAGGTACCTCATCACATGCTTTGCAGTTACAATGTGAACATGTCTGGGCTCAACCAGATACTGACTCAAGGTGTTCACGGTTAAGCATATATCTAGCCTCGTATTCATCAGATACATCAGTGACCCAATAATATTCCCGTATAGAGTCACATCCACTAATTCTGATGAAGTGTCATATAATAACTTCAAGTTGGTATCCATGGGTGTGGCCATGGCTTTGCACTCCAACATATCAAATATTTTCAATATTTCTACTGCATACTTCCCTTGATTAAGGAAGATTCCCTCTAGGCTCAACCATACCTCAAGACCTATAAAATAATCACTAAGCCAAGGTCTTTCATCTCAAATTCTGCAGCGAGATTCTCTTTGCACTTTGAGATTCTCTTCTCATTACCTATCAGGATCAAGTCATCCACATATAGCAATAATATGACTGGTTCATCACCCATAACCTTGAATTAAAGTTTAGGATCGACTTTGCTCTTAGTAAATCCCAAGCTCGTAAGAAAATTATCAATTCTTCCATACCAAGCTATTTGGATCTTGCTATTGGATGTTTCTATTTGTTTTCAACCTCAAAACCTTGTGGTCGTTCTATGCACACTTCCTCCTCAATAACACCATTTAGGAAAGTTGTTTTCACATCCATCTAGTGTAACTTCCACTTCATCGTGGTTGCAAGTGTGTTGGGTGTGTGAACTATCTCAAAGAAAACACCTAATATTTAATTATCGGCCAACGGGGTTGGTAATCTTAGAGTTGAGACAAAGTATATGCTAAGGTAGAATGGAACCTAAGTTTTTCGGCTTGTCAAACCTTAAAAATATTTAATAAAGAAAAGATCGAAATATCTTTCAAAATGAAAAACCGAGTCAAACTTCAAAAAAACAATAAAAGGAACTAAATCAAATTTAGTTAAACAGATGAACTGGAATAGTATCAACTCATACTACTCTATCTTATAATTAAATAATGGAAATTGATTGAAAAGCAAACTGTGAACTATGAAAATGGAAACTATACAATTTCAGATTCTATTTGAGAATTAGGAAACAACTGTAAATAGATTAAAGACTATTAAATAACTTCAACAACATATATTCCCATGTAACAGGAATTGGAGTGAGTGTATCATAATGGCTTTCAAATGAAATAGCAAAACAAAACGGAAGTAAATCTTATCTAAATTCAACAAAAGTAAACTACAAAGAGACAAGTTACAGTTGACTTTAAACATTCTAATCTATCTACTATCCATGAGCAGAATAATAAACTAAAAACTAGAAGCAAGTAGAAAAATTGACAAAGGTATTTACTTCTGAACTTGATTTGGAAGCTAGTAGAAAACTTGATAAAGATATTAATTTAGAAACAAGTAGAAAACTTGATAGAGATATTAATTCTAAATCCAAATCCTATTCCATAAACATCTTCATTATTTATCAAGATAAGAAACTAATCCTAATCTAAATGAAGGAAACTATCAAAACTAGAATGCTTGAATAATGAAATTATTAACTTAATTCTAATTATGTCTTAAGAGCATGTAATAAACTAGACTAGGAATAAGACTGATAAATTCTGAAACAACAACATGTTAACAAGATACAATATGAAAGACATAATTGAAAAGACAGTTAAAGCAAACTAAGAATAATAACAAGACTTGAATTAAAACTTTATGAAATGTAAAACAAAGGCCTAATTATGGTTGAGAAAAATAATTAAGAGCAGGAAATATTACAGTAAGGAAAACTAAGAAACTGGATTAAACTAGCATAAAACAATGCAGAAAGAGTAAAAATCCAAATGACGATCTGAATGCCAGTCCGAATGGAGGAAAAACAAATTAAACTAAAAAAAAGGAGAGTTTTGATGATCTTGACGTCAGCTGGCAAATGGAAATGAACCTACAATGCAAAGAAATTAGTGAGGAGACTTGTTGAGAAGCTAAGATAATAGAAAGCAACCTATTCTAATCATTGTTGGAGAGCTAAACTATTCCTATTCTATGCTAAAGCAAGAGTGAGATGAGAGAATATAATTAACCTATAGCTATAGAGGAGAAGCTAACTACACTAATTCTATCTATTAACAGGCTGGAAACAACAATTAACTAAGTTCTATCTAATTATAGAAGGTTAGAAAAACAAACTAGCTAATTAGAAAAGAATGAAATGAAACTATCAAACTATACTGTTGGTCGACCATTTGCTAGCTCTGTAAACACAATTTATGTTAGCAGCACAACATAAATTACAAAGGAAGAATTATCATATACAGAAAAATGAATTAATTACATATACAGGAAAGTAAACTAACTAATTGTAGAAAAGAAAATACAGAAAACAAAGATAAAACCTCCAGTTGATGAGGGGCCCTTCCCAGCAATCAGAGATGGAAAATGAAACTAGGTTAGCTACTCAGAATATCAACAAACTGGAACTTCCATTGACTTGAAAAAATTACACAATGTTTGTTATCTGCCTGTAAATTCTAAGAACTATCTGTTAATCTAATGATCTTCTTCAACTACAAGCTAGCTCTATTTCTGTCTACAGGCGTCTATTTATACATTTTACAACGGATGATAGGGTCGACAAAGTCGACCTATCTAATAATAGAGGAGTTTATGAATAGTCGGCTTCTTTGAATGGTGCGTGACAGTGTAGGGAGCATCCTCCAGTGCTTCACGGGGTTGATTCATTCACGAGATAGTTGCAACATCGACTTCCTTTGATGTGGGCAGAGAAGTAGCATGCTGGCGAGCTTGGTGAGCATAGGAGAGGGTTGTTGGAGCACTGTCATGGCAAGGCATTGTACTGGAAGGCTGAACGTGTGCAACCTGGACTTCTTCCAGAACACTGACGTGAATAGGCAGCGTGATTCCAAGCTGAATGCGGAGGAGAATCAGTGTGTTGGAGTGTTGACGTGGACGTGGGATGCGGTGACGAGCTTGGCGAGCATAGGGACGAATCTTCCAGAATAATGGCTCATTAACCATCACCACCGTGTGACTAACAGAACCCATGTCCCCATTTTTATCTTTAATGATCCGAAGGATACCAACCGTGGATCTCGTGAGCTGAATGCAAGGCTAAACGACGAGCTAAATGCGGCTGAGCTTAAGCAATTTAAACACGCAGTCTTAATGAAGAGTTGTTTGAGAAACCACAACCTGTGAATCAAAACTAGATGCCATGCATGACTGGAATTGTTAATTTAATCATTAATAAATCGTAATATAATGAGATTTGACCAAAATTCATATGATAAACGAATACATGCATACATGTTCTATTTGATGGGTTGAATGGCTAAAAGAATAACTTAATATATCAAAAATAGTAAAATTAACGACATTCAGAATAGATTTGATGATTAAAAATAGTGACAAAATGGACACCAACACTCCCCCAAACCGGAGATATGCTAGGTCCCACTGAACAAGACAGAGAGAAATTAGGAAGAAGGCTGAGCTGCGGTAGCAGCTACCTTTGACTTGGATGATGAAGATATAGATTCGGCCTCGAGCTTCCTGAATTGGTCCTTTAAATAATTATATCTCATCTTCATGGCAGTACGAGATGTTGCTTTGCCGTTAACCAAGCATTCAATGTCTTTTACCTGTGCATGTAGTGCCTTGTTCTCTTCAAGAAGTTCAAAAATTGTGTTAGGAACCCATGTCAACCCTTCTCTTTACTTTGTAAGTATATTGTTCTTGGACGCATATGCTTTGTAAGTCGTATCGTAGTATTTGTTGATCCATGGTTTATATTAGCCCATGGTATTGACCCATAGTATTGGACGCATATGATTTGTAAGTCGTCCCATAGTATTATATGTCCCATGGTTTTGACTCATAGTATTGGGCATAGACTTAGTATATAAGTGTGTGTTGAGGTCATTGAAGGCACTGTGAAGTTAATTGCATTGAGCTTACTCAAAGGAGGTTGCCCCCTCGAAGTGGCCCGTGATCAATATAAAAGTGATTCTGAGTTCTATTATTTATGATATCTCGTGTATTTGCATTAATTAATTATTGCAAGTTCTTCACATCTAGTATCAGAGCACTTTCTTGGGCTCGTTGGGTGGAATTTTTGCCAATTTTTTTTTTTCGCATCTGTTGCAAGTTCAGATCTGGGAAGTACTTGGGCATAATCCCTAAAACTCATTGTGAGGAGTACCACAGGAACCCCAAAGTAGCTGGCCCATTGAGAGGACCTGCCAGCGAAAAAGGCAACGACCCCTACCCGATTGACTAGTTCCCACCCATGAGGTAAACCAAGAGCTGTCGTTTGTGGCAAAGCGGTTATTAGTTTTACCTGAACCGTGGAGTGAGGGGTACTGCCCCAATACGCAAGTCATCAGACAGCATTGGTGGCCGAGTGAATCCCCTAAACCGATAGGAAGTTGCACATACCTGGGGTCCATATCTATTTTCAGCTGAACTATTGCCAATCACTTCCACTCCAGATCTAGCCGTTTCAGATCTATTCTAAAATTTTTTCCAGATCTAGTCGTCGTTTCAGATCCAGCCGTTTTTCGATCCCTTCTGCGTCGTTGCGGATCCCTTTCACGCCGCCGTTGCCGATCCATTTCTGAATATATATATATATATATATATATATAATTCTATTTTTCAGCCATATCTCCCTTGTTTCAACTTTGTTTTCCCGAAACTTCACTGACATCCTTGCAATCCCATTTTGCATATTTCATTCCTGAAGACCCTATCCCAAATTCCACTTCCCAAGACCAGAAATCCCACATTTGTCTATTTTTAGGGTTTGCCATAACTCCTTCAATTTTCACCCAAACGCCTTCAAATTTTGCCACCCTGTTCCTTTCCTAATTCTACTTCTTTGTCCCTCTCTACCAAACTTTCTCATTCTTGCACCCTGTTAGGATATTCCTATACTCCATCCTAGTCCTACTAGCTTTCCAGTCATTTTCATTTTCAGTCATGCATGCAAAATTAGGGTTTGCATGTATTTTGCATGCATTCTAGGTCATCAGTCCCAACACCTAGTCCTCAGCAAACTAGCCCCTGGAGCTTCTTTCAGATCATTTCTAGGCCTCCCAGTGACTAATGCGCCCTCGTTTGCTTCACTGCATGACAAGGGCACCTTCTTCACCTACCAGTCCAATTATATTCAGTTATATTGAGTTATCTTCAGTTATTCCCTTGATTTAAGGCTTAACTGACTCTTTACTGAGTTTATCACTCTGTTGGACCTCTAGTGAGACTAGATTGACCATTCTGACTCTAGTTAACTCCTATGGCGCCCCCACTGAGCCTCCTTCACTATATTAGTGCTTCCATGTTCCAGTTACACCAACCACATTCAGTTAGACTCAGTTTGACTCCCGGTTGATCATTACTTGTACATTGATGACTTCACTGATGAGAAGGTGGACTCCTAGTTAGGCATTGATGACTCTCCACTGATTATGGATCTGTGCATGAAGGCTAATTCAAATTCCTCCTAGTGAATTCGAATCCTCATACTCAACATTGTATCTTTACCTGTTTACTATTCAGTTTAATGTAACATGTGTAATTATTCTGCCTCAATCAGAGTTTCTTTGGATCTAAGTTCTATTGCTTGTCTCTTCTTCTATTATTCCTAAATTCTTTCATTGTGAGGTTTACATCATCTCTTTGGATCTTATGTGGGAAATTTTACATGGTATCAGAGCCACTTGAGAATTTATTCTACCTCCATTCTTGAGAGTTTTTTTGCAGGTATTTCGAAGTTCTAGCAGTTGCAGCAGCAGATTCAGCAGTTTCTTTTTGCACTTGTTCTAGCAGTCAAGATGAGTAGTTCGAATGCTTCTCCTTCTTCTCCTTTGATCCTCACTCCATTCAACTACTTCGAATGGAAGGACAGGATTATATTTCACTTGTATCACAAGAGTCTAAATCGAATAGTATTTGAAAAATATGTTATTCCTCATCATGCTGTTGAAAGAACCAAGCATCTAAATAAAATGGATGAGGCTTTGGGATTCATATGCCTCCATATGTCAGAAGATCTACTGTTTCATGTTGAAGGAGTTAAGTCTCCAAATGAGTTATGGACAAAATTGGGGAATCTGTTTGGAAAACAAGATGGGATGAGAGGCTACACTCTTGAAAATGAATTGGCTTCTCTGCAACCTAGCAATTTCGAGAGCATTCAAACATTCATCTCAAAATTTCAAAATTTGGTTACTCAATGCAAGCACTGTGGCATCACCAAAAGTGATGAACAATTAGTGCTCTCCATTTTAAGCAGACTTGGATCTCAATTTTCTATTTTTGTCTCTACTTTCCACTCTGGGCGAATGTCAATCCCTGGATGGAAGTTTCCTACCTTGGAAAAATTTACTACCGCTGTCATTCAAGAAGAGGACAAATTGATTCAAATGGGTGCCATCAAAACCTCCAGAGATCTAGCTCTTTTAGCTGGTGAATCAAGTGGAGCGAATGCAAAAGGAGGACAAAAAGGCAAAAGCAAGAAACCTTCAAGATCCAAGAATGACAAACAAAAGAGACCTAATTGCACCTACTGCAAGAGAGGAAATCATCCTGAGCATGCCTGCATGCATAAGAAGATTGATCTTCTAACCAAGCTTCTTGAACAAAACCAAATTGTTGTTCCAAAAGAAGCAAAGATGTCTGATTCTAGAAGTGGATCTGATGATTGTCATGCATTGATGGTTGGTTTTTCAAAGACAAAAGCTCTCCTCATAGATTATGGAGCTTCCAACCACATGATGGCACAAGAAGAATCCTTCTCCTCTTTGGATCTCCAAGATGGGCCTACCATTCACATGGGAGACAACTCTCAGATTTCTGCCAAAGGTTTGGGTATAGTTCATATGGAGCATGGTAAGTTCAAAAATGTCTTATTTTTTCCTTCTCTTACAACTAATTTGTTGTCAGTATATCAAATGACTCATACAGGATCTCCAAAACAAGTAATTTTTGGTCCAGACATAGTAGAGATTACAGAAATCTCCACTGGAAAGGTTATAGCAAATGGGATTGCTAATCATGCCTCAAAGGCATATGAGTTCTCACACTCCATGCCCTTCTCTCCAACTATTCCTTCAGATTCTGATGAAGATCACAGTGACTTCTCTTCCAGTGACTCCTATTCTAGTGAAGAAGAAGATCAATATTTTGATGTTGAGATCATGGTTCAAGAAGATTTAGAACCAACACCTATTCTTAGTCCAGATTCAAGAGAAATATGTTCTCACACAGTCCTTGCTACTACTGAGAACATAGTTGATGATTTATTTGCTTACGGAACTACTAGACTTCAGTAGCATGCTAACCTTGCATTATGCCATCCATCTCTCCATAAGAGATGCAGCATGATGATGGGATTCTCTCTTCCATCTTTTGGGAAGACTACTCATGTTCCATTCGCTCCAGATACAGAAAAAGTTCCTGAAAGACTTGCTTCATCCTCCACACAGTGGGAGACCTTCCTACATGGGATCAGCTTGCCAAGTCTTTTGCAAAAGTTTTCAATGATGAAAGCTTCCTTCTTTTCTGCATGATGGTCCTTTGAGTTATTTACTATTTTTTTGAGGGGGGGTATTTTTCCCATGAGTTTTTCCCCATTTCCTCAGTTTATGGACAGTTATGTATTTTATTATCATTTCATTTATTGTATGGGTGACCTTTGGTCCTAGTTACCAGGGCCCAGGATGGATTAAGGGGGGGTGTTAGGATATTCCTATACTCCATCCTAGTCCTACTATCTTTCCAGTCATTTTCATTTTCAGTCATGCATGCAAAAATTAGGGTTTGCATGCATTTTGCATGCATTCTAGGTCATCAGTCCCACCACCTAGTCCTCAACAAACTAGCCCCCGGAGCTTCTTTCAGATCATTTCTAGGCCTCCCAGTGACTAATGCGCCCTCCTTTGCTTCACTGCATGACAAGGGCGCCTTCTTCACCTACCAGTCCAGTTATATTTAGTTATATTGAGTTATCTTGAGTTATTCCCTTGATTTAAGGCTTAACTTACTCTTTACTGATTTTATCACTCTGTTGGACTTCCAGTGAGACTAGATTGACCATTCTAACTCCAGTTAACTCCTATGGCGCCCCCACTGAGCCTCCTTCACTATATTAGTGCTTCCATGTGCCAGTTACACCAACCACATTCAGTTAGACTCAGTTTGACTCCCGGTTGATCATTACTTGTGCATTGATGACTTCACTGATGAGAAGGTGGACTCCTAGTTAGGCATTGATGACTCTCCACTGATTATGGATCTGTGCATGAAGGCTAATTCGAATTCCTGCTAGTGAATTCGAATCCTCATACTCAGCATTGTATATTTACCTGTTTACTATTCTGTTTAATGTAACATGTGTAATTATTCTGCCTCAATCAGAGTTTCTTTGGATCTAAGTTCTATTGCTTGTCTCTTCTTCTATTATTCCTAAATTCTTTCATTGTGAGGTTTACATCATCTCTTTGGATCTTATGTGGGCAATTTCACACACCTCGCTTCTGAAATCCCCATTTTTTTCCTCCCTGTCCATCAGAAAGTGTCCAAATCCTAGTCAAACCCCAATTACCAATCCGAGTTTTTCCCAAATCCAAATTTTCCTTTACTAAATAAGCTTTTGTTTGTGTTTTTCTATCCATTTCCAAAAAAAAAAAACTCTTGGTTGTGGTTGTCACCCGCACAAAAGAAAAAACCATGGAGGAAGCACTTGCAGCCATCCAAATCAAACTCCAAGATCTGGATGAAAAATTTCTCAGCCTCCATCTTCAGCATTCAGCCATGAACAATAACCGACAGCCAGAATCTTTTGTAGCCACTGGGTTCTCTTCTTCCAACAATTTTCGTGGACCGAAGCTTAATTTTCCTCGCTTCAATGGTACTGATCCGACTGGATGGATATACCGAGTAGAACAATATTTTAGTCTGCATAATACTTTTGATGTCCAGAAAGTTCCACTTTCATCCTTTCATTTGGAACAGGAAGCCCTTCAATGGTATCGTTGGTACATCAAAGCTCATCCTGAGCCAAACTGGACAGATTTTTTCCAACTCCTTTTGCCATGATTTGGTCCTCGTGCTTTTGACGACTTCACAGGAGCGCTCACTAAACTTCACCAAACTGGCACAGTGAGAGAGTATCAGACGAAATTTGAGAAACTAGCCAATCACACAGAAGGATTGTCTGATGAGTTCTACAGGAGTTGTTTTATCAGTGGTCTCAAGGATGAAATCCGCTCATAGGTCAAAATGTTCTGTCCCAATACAATGATGGAAGTCATAGGGTTGGCTAAGCTGGACGAGGACAAGATCACAGCTCAACAACTCTCCAAACCCACCTTAGTTCCCTTCATAAATATGGGTTCCCAACGACCTCCCATCATGCTTGCTCCTCGACCAACTCCTATCAAGCATTTGTCTGAAACAGAGATGCAGGCACACCGAGAAAAAGGGCTTTGTTATAATTGTGATGATAAATTCACTCGGGGACATCGATGTGTTCAACAAAAGCTCTATCTCTTAGATGTGGATTCTCCTCCTGCCTCTGAACTTGGTGAAGAAGCTCTAGATACAGTAGATGATCAGGTTGACATTCAGCACCCGCCTGTTGACACCCCATCTCAAGATGACCCACCCGAGATCTCTCTCCATGCTGTAACCGGCGACACCACCCCACAAACAATGCGGGTCAGGGGATACTTCAAGAAGCTTCCTCTTACCATACTCATTGATTCTGGTAGCACTCATAACTTCATCGACCCTCAAATTGCCAAACAGGCTGATTGTTTTGTCCATCTTTGGTCCCACCTTGAAGTGATGGTTGCCAATGGGGGCACCTTACTTTGCAAGGGGAAGTGTCATAATGTGCATATCTCTATGGAAGATTATAACCTACGCTCTGACATGTTTGCCTTGTCCTTAGGCGGATGTGATGTGGTTTTGGGCGTTCAATGGTTACGCACACTTGGCCCCATCTTATGGGATTTTGCTGAACTTTGGATGCAGTTTTCAGTCAATGGGGCACAACACCAATTTATGGGCTTACAACTAGGGTCTCTCTGCATCATCAGTTCACATCACCTGGAAAAAATCCTTAAGAAGAATTCACATGGTGTCATCACTCAGCTCCATTCCATTCAGATACACCCATCAACAGTCTCCACTACTTCCTTGGATAGATATGCAGGTGTCTTTGCTGAACCAATGAGCTTGCTGCCTTCAAGAGACCTTTCCGGTAAGAATTTAGCCGCATCTACCTCTCAGCAGGAAATGATGGCTATTTTGCATGTAGTATAGAAGTGGCAGCCATACCTATTAGGGAATCATTTCTGCATCAAGACTGATCTCCAAGGTCTGGAAAATTTCCTAGAACAATGGGTCTCCTCCCCAACACACCTGAAATGGGTTATCCAACTCATGGGTTATCCCTATGCGATCACATACAATAAGGGTAAGTACAATATGGTGGCAGATGCTCCTTCTTGCACAATTGATGACCCAGTTTCTCTTACAGCTATTTCTCTACCTATTCCAAATTGGTTGCAATATGTTCAACAGGGCTATCTCTTCTATGAACTCCATGCTTCTTCATCAGTAGGGCACTCTAGGTTCTTCAAAATGTATGACCGGGAACAATGTAACTTATTTTGGTAGGGACTAAAAATGGCAATTCAACAGATGGTGGTTGACTATGATACTTTCCAGGTCAATAAGGGTGAAGTGACACTCCTTTCAGGACTGCTCAAACCCTTTCCCATCCCTACACAGATTTGGCCAACTATTTCTATGGATTTCTTAGAAGCGCTCTGGTGGGGTACAATACCACATCTACAAGGACACCATATGAAGCAGTCTATGGACAGACACCACCAATTCTTCTTCCATACACCCTTAGCAGCTCCCCAGTCCAGGCAATTCACTCAGTTCTTCAAAACCGCGATCAGATTCTTCTCATTCTGCAGGACAATCTTCACATGGCCAGAATTCAAGTGCAACAACAAGCCCATTAGCACCATTCTGAGCGCACTTTTCACGCAGCTAATATGGTTCTTCTTCATCTACAGCCTTCCAAGAA
The DNA here is from genome assembly GCA_027924585.1 of Larix kaempferi. NCBI lineage: Eukaryota > Viridiplantae > Streptophyta > Pinopsida > Pinales > Pinaceae > Larix > Larix kaempferi. Next base: position 5,940,983 of record BSBM01000263.1, read on the forward strand.
ATCCTCCTTGAAACTCCAAAGGTGTCAGTGGCCCGAAATGGAACCCGAGGATGCTACCGGGGAACCTCTCATTCAGATTCTAAATCAATTTCCCCAACCAAAGCTTTGAGGACAAAGCTTTTTCTAAGAGAGGGGGGATGTTAGGAACCCGTGTCAACCCTTCTCTTTACTTTGTTAGTATATTGTTCTTGGATGCATATGCTTTGTAAGTCGTCCCATAGTACTTGTTGATCCATAGTTTATATTAGCCCATGGTATTGACCCATAGTATTGGACGCATATGCTTTGTAAGTCGTCTCGTAGTATTATATGTCCATGGTTTTGACTCATAGTATTGGGCATAGACTTAGTATATAAGTGTGTGTTGAGGTCATTGAAGGCACCATGAATTTAATTGTATTGAGCTTGCTCAAAGTAGGTTGCCCCCTCGAAGTGGCCCGTGATTAATTTAAAAGTGATTCTAAGTTCTATTATTTCTGATATCTTGTGTATTTGCATTAATTAATTATTGCAGGTTCTTCACAAATTGTCTCCACATAGCTTTGATTTTGGTCTATCAACCATGCTATCACTTGGATCAACTTATCCATCTCCTGTTGAGCCAGAATGAGTTGTTCTTTATAATGCTCAGGGCTCTTTGGGGGACTCGAATCTTTTGAAAATGTTTCACACTCAACAATGTGATCTTCAAGAATTGTGTCTTTGTTGTGTGTAGGAGGAATTTCAATAGTAGAGGCTTCACTTATTCGAGCAGATGTGTTGGCCAATGTGAGGAGAGGTGATTCAAGGGTATGATTGTCCAACTAGATATTTGAGCATGATGGCTGAATGATAGTCTGAATAACAAACTAATTGACGGACTGGTCACAATTTGATCTCGTGGATTTAGTAGGCTCTGAAAAGAATGGAGGTTCCGAAGTAGGTTCACCACGAGTAAGTTCAGGAGAAGGTGATGACTGGGCAAGGTGCTCATCACCTGAGGGATCCTCATCAAACCATACACGTTTAGCATTTGGTTCTGCTTGGGTATGATGATGTTCTTGAGAAGAGGAGGGTTTGACAGCAGATAAATGAGGGTTCAGTATCTCAAAAACAAAATGATCCCAGGTTTGTCCTCTCTTTTCTAACTGGTGAATGATTAAAAGCTTATTAAGAAAATGGTGATACAAACTGCCAGAAGGGTTAACTGTATTCTTTTTTACTTGGCTAGACATCTTCTCCAAACTCTTCAGGAAATAAAATGGGAAGTTGAGGGTCTGGCTATTAACAAAATGAGCTAACAACCTGAAATGGAAAGCTTTAAAGACAGTGAACTTACCCTTGCAAATAATTAAGTGGATGATAACAGTCAGAAGATCTAAATACTCTAGCTTGATCCATTCTCTGTGAAATCCTTTGGTACCAGCAACACATTGAAAATCGGTCTTCAGGGCAAATTCATGGTCCTTCCGTGGAAGGAAAAGATGCTTATGCCATCGGGCACCTTCCCTTGGGAGCGTGGTAGCTAATGCTATTGACTCTTCTCTCACAGAGAAAACAAGATGGCCAACCTTAGCCATCTTTCCATCAAAACCTTTGGTGAACAGAAATGAAATCTCGTGGTCATGGCCTTGGAGAAGGCGGAGAAATGGTTCCCAACCTGCTTGCAAAAACACTTCACATCAAGCTTTAAACTCAGAAATGCGAAGGAGATCCTAGTATATACCAAGCTCATAACGCATAGGCATTGTTGACAAAGGATGGGGGAATGCGAATGGATACAAGAGGTTCAAGGATTTGCAGAGGACGCGGCTCAGATGGAGAGCGAACAGACTGAGGTGAAATTCACACAATTACCATTTTAAACTAAGGCCCATTTGGTTGTTTGAATGACAGTGGAAAAGGGCATGGCATGCTTGAAAAGATCACATCTGTCATTCAAAGATCTTAAGTTAAGTGCCAGCGTAGAGGTGCGTGAATCCAGTGAATATGTGTGGTTTAGAGAATATTCAACCATGTCCAAAGCCAAGCTTTGGACAAGTGTAATGTAATTCACGTAATGAAAATAGATTACATGTGAGAGATCGTTACTCGATTGATATGGTGGCAGATCATACAACAGGATAAGTGAGACCTAATGGCGGTCATGTAATGATTCAAAATGATGCATAATCCATTCATTAATGGAGGCGAGATGGATAAGAGAACGAAGCCATGTGTGAGATAGACATTTGATTAATCTCTGTCATAATTAGCCAATAAAACTTATCAATAATTTTCAAATTTGAACATCTTGGCATATTAAATAAAACTGTTGTAGGCTATGGTTTCATTCAGCACTCCATTTAGAACGTTGTTTATTTGCCTCATTCATATCGGCATTCAACCTGTCATTCATTCCTTCGTACAGACTTTTGTTTATACAAGATCTTTATTTTTTGTGAGAGAAGAGAGGAGCTGCGTTAAAGGATTTTGAAACTCGATGTTTCGACCCCTACTCTGGGATCATCATCAGGAGACAATTGAAGCCTGCAAGGATAAAGATGCCCAAATAACACATATTTATATATGAAAACCAGTGATTCTTTAGTTGAAAAATTAATCTAGTGATTTTTAGGGTCGGCTAGGTTTTGTTCTAATTATTGGCATAAGAAGTTTTTAATTATTATTTAGGTATATTTAGTCAATCATGTTTGAAGAAAGAATATTATAGATTTGATATATATATATATATATAATGATATTTGTATATTCTTATTAATGAATATGAATTTTAAAATATTTTTTTAAATTGGTTATATATTCAAAAAGGTTTAATGAATCAATGTATTTATTTATTTATTTCGATTATCAATTTTTTAATATATTGTAATCTTTTTTTTTTATTTAATGTAGATAAATTTTTAACAGAATTAAGATTATTTTAATATAATGATTATTAGATTTATTTGAGTGTAGGAGTGTGGTATGAAGGTATTTGAATTAAATTTTAAATTATAGTTTCAATATTATGGTGAGTATGATGGGTAAAATGTAATATATAAGTATAATATGATAATATAATATAATTATAAAATAGTATGAATGTAGTATAGTATAAAACTAAAATGAAAATAGTGTTCTATATCTTGTGATTGTTAAATATGATGAACTATAATCTATAGTTTTATTAGTATAATTGTTAATTTATATTATTTTAAAAATCAGAGTGTGTTTAAGTTATTAAGATCAAAAGGTGAGGAGTTTTTCTTTATCTAAGGGATGTGATTATCAACTAAATGTTGGTTTTAATTTACTTGAGATTGGTTATTAATTCTTAAGGGTCTTCTGTGTTGTAGGGAGTGAAGAAGTGGTTTCCATGAGTCACTTAGCTTTGCACCATCATCCCTATTAAGGAAATTTTGGTTTAAATTGATTTCTATTTTCTCTCTAACTTTTCGTTTTATTAGGTTATCTTCCATAGCTAAAACTTTGGCATTTTCTAAGCAGATTTGGTGACCTGTCAAGTGTGAGTGTTCAGCAAGAGATGGCTTCTTATGTCTATTATGTCTTAGGTCTGCACTGTGCTCTTTAAATCTTGTTTCCATGGAATGCCCTGTTTCACCTACGGAACATTGCTCACAAGAACAAGGGATGGAGTAAACCCCCTTGTATGACCTTGGATCAATGGGGTCTTTTAAGGAGTCAACCATATTTCTAATAGTGTTGGGAGGGGTGAAGAAAACTTGGATATTGTTTCTTTTTAGGGTTTTAGCCAATTTGTCTGTGGTGCCCTTTATGTATGGGAGGAAGATTTTCTCGTTGCTAATATCTTCTTTGGTATCCTTAGGTTTTCTCCTTGGTTTTTTGGCGGATGCAACAATCTTCCTAAACTGTTTACCGTTATATCCATTCTCCTCAAACACACCTTCCAAATGATCGATTTCCTCTTTAATGTGTTCTTCGTCTGAAATTCTAAGTGCTCTTGTTACCAGGGTGTTGATCACACCAGTTTTTTGAGGTGGGAAATGATGTGAGTTGGCATTAATACTACGTAATGACTATTTTGAAAAAGATATTTATTGTTGATGCTGACCAAAGCTGATTTTGCAGAGAATTTCTGAAGATGATAGTGCATAAAAGAAGCTGTAAACTTTGTTTTTCTGTATCTTTTAGTTGCGTTCCTCTTTTTGTTCTTTGATTAGATCGATTTTATTCTGCTTTTGCATTAACCTTAAAACACCTGTCATTGTATCAGAGGTAAATAAAATTTTCATAAATATTCAGAGAGTAAGAATAATTCTACTCTTCCCCCCAAACCAAAAATATGGCGTGTCCTCAAGCCATAAAAGAGAAAATGATTAGATTAAAAATTTCAATTGAAAGTCTTAAAGATAGCTTCTTCTTTTTTAAATATTGTGATAATTTTCATAAGGAAATGAAAAATTAACTAATAAACGTAGATGATTCAAATATGTACATTCATCAAAAAGAATACAACAGTTCTTAAAATACCATATGAAGAATAATAGTGTAAGAGATGCGAAAAATGCCATAGGAAAACCAGTCATCCATGACTCATTGTAAAGATCTCTTGTCATCCAAAGAATATAAATAAGGTTTACCATAAAATTTGTGAGATCTACTATGATTATGGGTCCCATTTCTAGGATAGTCATATCCTAGGTATTGTTTGAATTAGATGACAGGGTCCAAGTCCAACTTACAGCCATTATCTAATGAAAGTATACATAATCAGCCTAAACATGTGTTTGTATACTCAGGTTTTGTATGAGTTATGTGAATAGCAATGCATTAACCAAACCTCTTTTACCCGATATTGACCCGCTGTCAGCAGGCCTGTTCAGTATCCCAGCGGGTTTATCTTGGTACCATGCCAGCATAGCCCCGCTACCAGTGAGCCTGTTCAATACCTCGACGGGTTTACTTGCATTTACCGAGCTTCCTTGTTTAAGATTTTACTTAGCATGGACCCGCTGCCAACGAGCCTGTTCAGTACCCCGGCGGGTTTGCTTCGTATAATGATATATATATATATATATATTATTTTTTTGTAAGGAAGTCAGTTGGAACTAGAGTGTGCTAAGCCTGTTAAACAAATAATTTAAAATTTAGCACAAACCTTATGAGTAACTTTATTTATAATGGCCTAAATTATAGATCATGTCAAAAGATAATAACCTAAAGCTGTTCTTTGACTTCACAATCTATCTTCTTCATAAAAAGTCAGTAATGTTCCCCACAAAATAGAAAATATCACCCATTTTTAGGCTACCTTTTAAAGGTGCTTTGGAGACAAGTTTTGATAATGAGTCAAGGATGAACTAGCAGTCCATAGGTGTAAGATAGAGTTTTTGGGAGATCATAATATTTGAAGTAGGTCTTTTAAACAACTGTTCTAATGATAAATCAGAAGTGTACATGTCTGAATCAAGTACTATAAACATAATCATAAAAGAAAGTGGTTATAAATGATATCAAAAATGCTTTATCCTTTCACTAAAAAAAAAATCAATTTTAGCAGTAACCGAAAGAGAAGGGGAACTATAAGTATTTATTTTTAGAGCACTTCCCTTTTTGCATAATATCACATGAGCTGATTACAAAGATAGGGTTCTTGTGATTAAGCTGCAAAACCACTTGTCAGATGGTTCAAATTTTTATTCAAAACAAGGCATATGTACCAAACAAGTCATGTAAAATTTTTGAAAGGAAAAAGAGTCTTCTTGTTTTATTGACAATACTTTACAATCTGATCATAATAGATTCCTGTAAAAAGAAAAATGTAATCAGTTATTTTAGAGACGACTCATTATTATTGAAAAACAAAAAAATATTTACATATATACAAAAGAAGATAACCCAAAATGATTCAAGGACTAGGAGGAGGAGGAATGACTTCCTCTTCTACCAATTCCATTTCTTCCTGTTGCAAGGCATTATGCACAAAATCTTGTTTAGATATTGGTTGATGATAAAGTCTAAGTCTGTGTCCATTTACAACAAAAGAAATTTGTGAATCATCAATTGTATTAATTTTAACGGATCCATTATCAAAGGCGGTGATAATTTCATATGGACCCATCCAACAAGTAGTTAATTTACCTTTAAAATTTTTATATATTGAATCAAAAAGTAGTGCCCAGTCTCCAATTTTGAATTGTTTTTTTAATATATCTATCATGCCACTTTTTGCGTTGATTTTGTATTAAGATTGTACGTTGAATAGCATCTTGCCTAATCTCGTCTAATTCATTTATCTGCAGTATTCGTTGATTCTATGCTTCTTCTAAGTCCATCACTAACTGTGCAGCCATACGAGAAGTTTTGACTTGAAATTCGATGGGAAGAAGAACTTGTTTACCATAAATGAGTTCATAAGGTGTGTGACCAATGGTGTTCCTCCAAGTTATTCTATAAGCCCACAGAGCTTCTGGAAGCCTGTCTGCCCAATCTTTGTGGTGTAACTGGATAGTTTTAGTCAGGATGGATTTTAATACTTTGTTGGTGGATTCCACCTCACCATTGGCTTATGGGTGATATGGTGAAGACTTACAATGTCTAATACCATATTTTTCAGTAAGCTCTTTCATTAATTTGGAGGTAAATTGAGATCCTTGATCGGTCACAATTTCCCTGGGTACACCAAATCGGGTAAATATTTCTTCATAAATGAATTCCACCACAGATTTCTCTGTGGCTCGGAATAAAGCTTTAGCTTCTACCCATTTGGTGACATAGTCTGTACAGACTAGAATGTACTTCTTCTTGTGAGACATAAGGGAAATTGGTCCAACGAAATCTAGAGCCCATTTTTCAAATGGCTCAATCATAACTTGGGGTTGCAAGGGCATATCATCGGATGGTGTAGGTCTGCCCATTCTTTGGCAACTGTCACATACCTTGACATATTTGGCAGCATCTTTAAATATACTTGGCCAATAGTACCCAGAGTGCAATACTTTGTATGTTGTCCTTTTATCAGAAAAATTCCCACTGTGGGGTCCACCATGACATGCATGTAAGACCTCTGCCATCTTGTCCTCTCGTACGCATCGTCTAATAATAAGGTCAGGACCAGTACAAAAGAGGTCATTATCTACCCAAGAATAATTGGAACTTTGAACTATGATCCTATGTTTCTCAGGTGGGGAGAGATGATTAGGTAGCTTTCCAATTGCTAAATAATTGGCTATATTTGCAAACCATGGGGTTCAAACAAATAGCGTGAACAAATGTTCATCGAGGAATTTATCATCGACAGGGCTGGCATTATCATCAATTTGAATTCGAGAGAGAAAATCAGCTACTACATTCTCTCTACCAGGATGATCAACAATGGTGATGTTGAATTCTTGTAACAAAAGAAGCCACCGAGTCACTCTGCCATTGGTGATAGGTTTCTTCATCAAAAACCTAATGGCGGAGTGGTCAGTGTGTAAAAAAATTTCATATCCTGTGATATAATGGCGAAACTTGTTGATGGAGTAAACTATTGCTAGAAACTCTTTTTCAGTAACAATGTACTTCGATTCTGCAGGACTCAAATTTTTACTAGCAAAGTAGATGGCATGTGATGTATGTCCCTCTTTTTGACCTAAAACTGCCCCTATGGCTATGTCAGAATCATCAGTGGATATATGGAAAGGAAGGGACCAATTTGGGCCCCTAAGAATTGGTGTCACTGATAGCTTGGCCTTCAAAGTTTCAAAGGCATGTTGACACGGTTCAGTCCATTGAAATTCTATGTCTTTCATGAGTAGTTTGAACATAGGTGCGGTTATCTTAGTGATATTTTCAATGAAACGTCTATAATAGTCGACATGGCCAAGAAAACTTCTTACTTCCTTCGGAGTTTTTGGAGGAACATTAACAATTATTTCGATCTTGGCGGGATCCACCTTGAAGAGAGACATGATGTCCCAGGACTATGCCCTCGGTCAGTAGCATTTTACATTTTTCATGACTAAGAGCTAAGTTCTTTTCTTGGCACCGAATAAGAACTATTTCGAGGTTATCAAGGGCTTCCTAGAAGGTGTTACCATAAAATGTCAAATCATCCATATAAACTTCTACACAGTCATGTATGAGGTCAGCAAAGATTCCTAGAACTGCACGCTGGAAAGTAGTAGGTGCAGTACATAGGCCAAATGGTAACACTCGGTAGGCATACATCCCCCAAGAGCAAGTGAAGGTTGTCTTGTCTTGATCCTCAGGTGCTATCAATATTTAATTGTATCCACTATACCCATCAAGGAATGAGAAATATTGTTTCCCTGATAAGGTATCTAACACCTGATCGATGAAAGGAAAAGGGAAGTAGTCCTTAAGAGTGGCCTTGTTCAGTTCTCGAAAATTAACATAGATATGCCATTTTCTTGTGACTTTCTTTCAAACTACCACTAGAGGAGAAACCCATTTACTGTTGGAAATTGGGTAAATGTATCCAATGTTAAGGAGTTTTTGTAATTCATCCTTTACTATATCCTTTAGTGTTGCATTCATTCTTCTCTGGGGCTGCCTAATAGGAGGTATGTTCGAGTCTATGTAAATGTGATGGATACAGGTGTCTGGGTGTATACCTTTCATATCGGTATACTCCCATGCAAACGCTCCAGTTTGACTCTTGAGAACTTTTAGTACTTGTTTTTGATAACTCTCATCTAAACCTACATTTATATGCAGAAATTTGTCGGTACTAACCTCACACAAAATGGTATAGGATCCTAGGTGTTCTTCAAGTGTGAAGACACAGGGTGTACTTGTAAATGTTGAGAGGCTCATGTTTTCTTGGAATTCGTCTCCAAATATCTGGTCAAATTGGGAAAAAGATTGAGGAAAATCTACACATGTCGTGGAAGAGATAAATTGGTTCAACATGTTCTTGGTATTTTTCTCTTGAAGTGCCCGAGAAAGATCACTGACAAGGGAAAGTTCTTCCAAGTTCTCATCTCCAAAAGGACAATCTAAACAAAACAAGTTTTCAGCTATTGGCTGAGCTGGTGGGTATAGAGCTAGTTTTCTTGTAGATAACCCATCAGAGATAATCATCTCTCCATCCCTACATCCTATGAATGCATTGGCAGTAGCCAACCAAGGTCTTCCCAAAATAATAGGGTGACCTTTGGAAGGGTCTTTTGATTCAATGACCATGAAGTCCATGAGATATTCTCATGAGGCTACTGATACAGTGATGTCATCTAAGATCCCAATAGGTTGCACCATAGTATGATCTGCTAATTCTAGCATTGTTGGGTTAGGGCGGAGGAATGGTCCTAAATTGAGAGTTTCTAAAATTGTGGTAGTCATCAAATTGATTGTAGCTCCTAGATCAATAAGTTTGTTCCCTATGGCGGTGTTATTGATGATAATAGTTACCACAGGGTTTCCTGGGTTTGAATACTTTGGAATTCTAGGTTGGTTTTCTATGCAATCTGAAATTTCCCCTACTACATGAATCGTTAGAGGGTATTTTTGTTTCCTCCCTGGTATCTTAATATAGAGTTCCTTTATTACCTTACTATAGATTGGAATATCCTTAATGGCTTGTAACAAAGGGATTTTAATGCAAATATTTTTCAATTCGTTAATGATATCGTACTCTGGATAAGTTACAGGTTTTTCTATTACTAGATGCTCCGAATATGGAGGTGACTTTTCCCTTGGAATTACTTCTTTGTGCGGATGGTTGTGTGTTGAAGATCTAGAAATAACCACATCTTCAAGAATGGCATCATTCAAAACTTCACTAGGTATGTCTTCTTCATTCTCTTCTTGAATAACAACTGATGACTTGGGCTTATCTTGCAAAACTCTTCCAGACCGCAGTTGTATCTCATATATTGGCACGGTCGAAATGACATATGATGGAAGAGGTAACAACCCAATGCTATTAAGAGCTTGGGTTGGTTTGTTGTTAGGATTCGGTATCGGTTGTGCAGGTAAGATTGTGGGTCTTGGAGGATTCATGTTCTATAAATGGTGAGGTTGATTCGGGATAGGGGGTAGTGAAGGAGGTACAAATCCAGACCGAAGTTGCTGAATATTAGGTGGGTAAGGATAGTTAGGCATAGGAGGAGGTGTTTGAGCATAATATTTCCCTCTCCATCCATGTGGCCATTGTTGTTGTTGAGCATTCTGAGGAGGGTACTGTGGTGGCCACTTTTTCCAACCTGCAGTATTCCATTGTTGAGGAGGTTGATAAGGATAGTAATAGGGTGGAATTTGTGATGAGTTTTGATATGATGGTTGATCCCTAGGTTGCCAAGGCCTCCTAGGTATTTCACCAAAATTTCCACTCTTGTACACAACTTGTAATCCAGGAAACGATGGACAATCATTGGTTGGATGTTCTTATGTACATAGGTGATAGGCTGAAACATTATTTAATGGACATTATCGTTGAGGATGTTTAGTTCTACACCTAGGACAAAAAACACTCATTGCTGCACACTCTTCATCTTGTATCTTTTTAGCTTGTAATGCATCTAATTGATAACCCATGGCCCCTAAAATATCTGTTTTGAAATTTTCCAATAGGTTTCCCAATTCTACCCTTGTAACTCCACCAGGACCGAATATTTTTCCTTTGGGATTCCTAGCATAAGACTCTCGAAAGTGTCTTCCACCTTTCCCTCTACTCCTAGAGTAATCCCTACATAGTTCACAAATCTCTGCAAAAGATTTGTGAGAAATGTCCCCTGCTGCCATGAGATTAAGGTTATCTAAGAATTATTCTGAGATTCCTTTGAGGAAGAGTGTTCTTACTGCATCTTCTCGAACATCACTATACTTAGATTTGTGTAACACATAGTTAAATCTCTCGAGATAGTCTTCTAAGATCTCGTCTTCAAGTTGTTGAATTTTAAAAATATCATTGCGAGAGTCCTTAGGTCTACAGTAATCTTGATATTTTCGAAGAAATGCATTCTTCATGTCTTCCCAATTTCTAATACTAGATTCTCCTAATCCCATGAACCATCGAAGAGAAGAATCATTTAATGTGGCAGGAAAGAGTTTTAGCTTTTGGCCATCTTGTAGGTAATTCTAACTCCTACACAAAATGTCAAACTCGAACAAGAATGTGTCCGGATCCTCACTACTATTCCCATAAAATGTTGGTAGTGAGGAGGGAGGGATGTTTTTCATCGTAACATCTTATGCAATGTTTAAGATAGGGAACCCGAGGGTACCTTCAATTCTAACTTCTCCACCTTCTTCATCTTGTCGGACACAATCTTCATTTTCGTCCCCCCTGAAGATTCTATTTCCAAAGAGAGAAAATCTAGGCTGCTCCTTTCTTGGTGAATATGGGATGTCCCAACGTTCTATTTCAGGAAGGGTATTTTGCTTTTTATTAGGAGAATTATCAGCTACGTGGGAATCCATATTTGGAGGTCCTACTGTTGTTGTATCAATCTGTGAGACAACTATGTTCACCGAACTCTCAAAAAGAGCGTCTACTTGTGCAGGATTGACAAAATATACCAAGTTTGGACCACCTACTATTGAAAAAGTAGTGTCTTTGGTTTTTTGGACAACAGAGAGTTGAGAAGTCCTGGAGTTTTATCCTTTTGAGTTTCCTCTTGTCTAAGTTCAGTCTCAATATGAGCTTGAGGTTATTCTGGTGGAATTTCTTTATGAACAAACTATTCTAATGTCCCTATGTTTTCCCCTAATTGATTTCCAGAAAGGATTTCCTTTTCTTTCCAAGTAGGAATATCCCCTTTAGGTGTCTTCCGATACCTTTCTGTTGAGTTAGTAGTTGGGGTGGCATGTCCCCCGTATAGGTTAGTAGAAATTTTAGTGGGAATTTTAGTAAGGAAATTAGTTTAAATAAATCTACCTTGTGAATCTCTAGACCTATTCATGAAAACAAATTATAACTTGAAATAAATTCTAATTGCATAACTGCTACTGCTGGGTTTTGGGGATGCCTGTTATAACATATACGCAGGTTCTTACCTCTCATCTTACTGCTCACCCTCCACCATCCTATTTTCAAAAGAATACAATTAAAAAGTAATTTTACTTATCTACAACTAAATTCTACGTACATTCTACAACTGAATTCTACCTATCTTCTACAACTCCCCGACAATGGCGCCAAAATGCTGGGTGTGTGAACTATCTCAAAGAAAACACCTAATATTTAATTATCGATCGGGGTTGGTAATATTAGAGTTGAAGAAAAGTATATGCAAGTTAGAATGGAACCTAAGCTTTTCGGCTTGTCAGACCTTTAAAATATTTAATAAAGAAAAGATTGAAAGATATTTCAAAATGAAAAACTGAGTCAAACTTCAGAAAAACAATAAAAGGAACTAAATTAAATTTATTTAAACAGATGAACTAGAATAGTATCAACTCATACTACTCTATCTTATAATTAAACAATGGAAACTGATTGAAAAGCAAACTGTGAACTATGAAAATGGAAACTATACAATTTCATATTCTATTTGAGAATTAGGAAACAACTGTAAACAGATTAAAGACTATTAAATAACTTCAACAACATCTATTCCCATGTAACATGAACTGGAGTGAGTGTATCATAATGGCTTTCAAATGAAATAGCAAAACAAAATGGAAGTAAATCTAATCTAACTTCAACAAAAAGATATAAACTACAAAGAGACAAGTTACAGTTGACGTTAAACATTCTGATCTATCTACTATCCATGAGAAGAATAATAAACTAAAAACTAAAAGCAAGTAGAAAACTTGATAAAGGTATTTACTTCTTAACTTGATTTGGAAGCAAGTAGAAAACTTGATAAAGATATTAATTTAGAAACAAGTAGAAAACTTGATAAAGATATTAATTCTGAATCCAAATCCTATTCCATAAACATCTTCATTATTTATCAAGATAAGAAACTGATCCTAATCTAAATGAAGGAAACTATCAAAACTAGAATGCTTGAAGAATGAAATTATTAACTTTATTCTAATTGTGTCTTAAGAGCATGTAATAAACTAGACTAGGAATAAGACTGATATATTCTGAAACAACATGTTAGCAAGATAAAATATGAAAGACATCATTGAAAAGACAGTTAAAGCAAACTAAGAATAATAACAAGACTTGAATTAAAACTTTATGAAATGTAAAACAAAGGCCTAATTATGGTTGAGAAGACTAATTAAGAGCAGGAAAGATTATAGTAAGGAAAACTAAGAAACTGGATTCAAACTAGCATAAAACAGTGCAGAAAGGGTAAAAATCCAAATGACAATATGAATGCTAGTCCGAATGGAGGAAAAACGAATTAAACTAAGGAAAATGATATTTTTGATGATCTTGACATCAGCTGGCGAATGCAGATGAACCTACAATGCAAATAAATTAGTGAGAAGACTTGTTGAGAAGCTAAGATAATAGAAAGCAACCTATTCTAATCATGGTTGGAGAGCTAAACTATTCCTATTCTATGCTAAAGCAAGAGTGAGATGAGAGAAGAGAATTAACCTACATCTACAGAGGATAATCTAACTAAACTAATTCTATCGATTAACAAGTTGGAAACAACAATTAACTAAGTTCTATCTAATTACAGAAGGTTAGAAAACCAAACTAGCTAATTAGAAAAGACTGAAATGAAACTATCAAACTATACTGTTGGTCGACCATTTGCTAGTTCTATAAACACAATTTATGTTAGTAGCACAATATAAATTACAGAGGAAGAATTATCATATACAGAAAAATGAATTAATTACATATACAGGAAAGTAAACTAACTAATTACAGAAAAGAAAATACAGAAAACAAAGATAAAACCTCTGGTTGATCAGGGGCCCTTCCCAGCAATCAGAGATGGAAAACAAAACTGGTTTAGCTACTCAGAATATCAACAAACTAGAAATTCCATTGACTTGAGAAAATTACACAATGTCTGCTATCTGCCTATAAATTCTATGAAATATCTGCTAATCTAATGATCTTCTTCAACTACAAGCTAGCTTTGTTTCTGTTTACAGGCATCTATTTATACATTTTACAATGGATGAGAGGGTCGACAGTGTTGACCTCTCTAATAACAGAGGCGTTTATGAATAACCGTCTGCTTTGAATGGTGTGTGATAACGTAGGGAGCATCCTCCAGTGCTTCACAGGGTTGATTCCTTCACGAGACAACTATAGCATCGACTTCCTTTGAAGTGGGCATAGAGGTAGCATGCTGTCGAGCTTGGAGAGCATAGGAGAGGTCTGCTGGAGTACTATCGTGGCAAGGCATTGTGCTGGCAGGTTGAATGTGTGCGACCTAGACTTCTTCCAGAACACCTGCGTGAACAAGCAACATGATTCCAGGCTGGATGCGTAGGAGAACTGGGGTGTTGGAGTGTTGACGTGGACATGGGATGCATTGTCGAGCTTGGCGAGCACAGGGACAAATCTTCCATATAAATGGCTCATTAACCATCACCATCGTGTGACTAACAGAACCCACGTGCCCATTTTTATCTTTAATGACTCGAAGCATACCAACCGTGGATCTCGCGAGCTGAATGCAAGGCTAAACGACGAGCTGAATGTGGCTGAGCTTAAGCAATATAAACATGCAGTTTGAATGAAGGGTTGTTTGAGAAACCGCGGCCTGTGAATCAAAACTAGATGCCATGCATGACTGGAATTGTTAATTTAATCATTAATAAATTGTAATATAACGAGATTTGAACAAAATTCATATGATAAACGAATACATGCATACTTGGTCTGTTTGATGGGATGAATGGCTAAAAGAATAACTTAATATATCAAAAATAGTGAAATTAACGCCATTCAAAATAGATTTGATGATAAAAAATAGTGACAAAATAGACACCAACAAAGTGCCATGATGGTTCTAATTGAAGTGTACCTTGCTACAGGAGAAAATGTTTCCTCATAATCGATTCCTTCCTTTCGAGAGAATCCTCGAGCCACAAACCTAGATTTGTATTTATCAATACTTCCATCCGCATCATGTTTTATCTTGTATATCCATTTGGAAGATACCACACTTTTACCTTCTGGTTTGGGAACTATGTCCCACACATCATTCTTCATTATTGACTGGTATTCTTCCATCATAGCTTCTACCCATTCTTTATGTTGAATGGCCTCTTCGAAGCAAGTAGGTTCTTTATCTACAAGATCACACATCAAAGCCAAATAACTGGAAAATGGCTTCGGCCTCTTTCTTTCTCTTGTGAATCCTTCTAGAGCTCCATACCTCTCTTCATATTGAATGATGTCTCAAGCCCAAGCTGGTTTTCTCTTGCGATAGATAGGCATGGATGGAGGTTCTTGGGGCTCCAATATATCACGATCTTCTGGAGTCTCATCATCGGGAGAGGGTGCAACCTCTGCAACTCTAGGAGGTACATCAGCTTCATATACTTCTTCATGCTGGCACTTTCTGGATTTCTTGCAACTTCATCAAATGTCACATCTCTACTAATATCCATGTGATGATAGCCTGGTATATAGATTTTGAAGGCCTTGGATACCTCACAGTATCCAACAAAGATTCCTTTCTTTCCGAAAAGATCCAACTTGTTTCTTTTCTCTTTTGGAATATGGACAAACACTAGACAACCAAATATCTCGACTATGTTGCAAGTTCTCTCTTGCACCTATCTATGAGCTTCTCATCTTCAACCTTGTAGAAAAGGTTGATGTCTCATCACTCTGGGTGATCATTCTATTCCGTATAAGGTCTTCTTCAATATGCACACATGTGGTTCTCTGAGTCCTGGAGGTTTCTCGATATCTTGATCACACCGTGAGTCTGGCTACAAGAGCAACGTCTCATCATAGTTGTCTTCCTCTACTTGATTTCATAAGTTATAGTTGAACTATTGTCACTTGTTCTATGGAACAATTCTCATCATTCTTCTCTTTTAGGTGATCATTCTACGATACTTCCTACAATTCAAGTTCAATAGCATGGTTAGAAACATAAACATATGCATAAAAAATAAGTCACACTATCTTATACAATGCTACAACATTCATCCATACCCCACATTCATATGGTAACTTTCTACATTCCTTCCATCTCTACCATGACATTATTAAGAGCATGCACTACTCCCAATATGTCAACAAGGATGTTTCACTCTAGATAAGTAGCAATGGAATGTTATATAGAACCATAGGCTACTCACCCATCACATGCATATCACTACAAACATTCTAACACACATCCTAAATAAATGTGTATACAACTGGATACTATCATTTAAACAAAAAAATGACAATTCAAATACTTATCTTTGTTTGTTTGGTAGGATATCTTTTCATCATATTCTTCTTGCAGGGATTACTGGAATGCTTGATGATGAACTCTACTCCATCATCAGAGTTCCAGAATCAAACTTGTATATTTCTTCTCCTATTATCCTAGTGAAAATTTCTAAGGGGAGTCCTTTTCTTCAATATAGAAGAGAGTTCTTTGAAGCACCACTATTACAAAACGTATTCTTTGATTTCTTCCTTTGCTAGCTTCCTGGGAGGTCTTACTTCTTCTTCTTCTTCTTCTTCTTCTTCTTCGGAAAAATTAGCATGGTTTATTTTGTTTCTCTTCTTCTTGACTTCTTCTTTTCTCTCAAGACAATCTTTGGCAATATGTCCCATCTTATCACAGCGGAAACATTGAAAAGAAGAGTAGTCTCTTCGTTTGTAGTTTCCCTTCTTATCCTTTTGAAATTTCTTAGGAGGATGGAATTCCTTCTTGAAATTAGTTTTTCTCTTTCCTCTCTTAGTATGGGTGGCTAGAGCTTGATCATCACCTTTGAGTAATGCTTCTCGATTTGCCACTCTAGCCTCTTCTTAGACACATTCTTCCCATACAACTTCGAATAGTAGAATTTCTTTTCTTGCACACATTATCTGGATAAAAGAGTCCCAAGGTCTATTAATACCATTGAGAGCAGTCATCACCAACTCATACTCATCAAGGGTGTCTCCAATAGCTTCTAATTGTTCCTTGAATTGGGAAACCCTTGTAAAGTATTACTCAATAGATTATCCTTGGCTCATCTTTGTGCTTTTAAGTTGAGCTCTCAAATTCATCTTTCGATTTATGTTTCTTCCTGCATACATTCTTGTTAGGGCATCAAACATCTCCTTTGGATTCTTCTTGGAGGACACTTGAGGAATCAAGTGATATTTGATATTTTATGGAGTCTGCTATGATCCTCGTAGCCCTAATCATATCCTTCTTTTGCTTCTCCTTAGATTCAGCTTCCTCGGGTTCAGGTACAAATTCTTTAACAAAATCGGTAAGATCATCCTCTTCCAGAATGAATCCAATCATATACTTTCAAGAACGAAATTTCTCTATTCCTTCCAACTTGTCATCAAGCTTGGTGCCTGGTTCCATCTCAACCTAGGGAGCAGAGAATAACAAAAATTAAAAGTTTCTCAAAATAAAAAACTAAACTCACCAAAATATGTGCTTGACTGAGGTGAGTATGCTGGTAAACTTGGTTTCTGAAGATTCCAAAATTTTACCTTGAAAATTGACTTGCAAAGTTATGAACTACAGTTTCTAGCTTTTTCTGGTTTTCTGGTTTTCTACAGTTTCTGGTCCAAAGTTAAAATAGTTTTTTACTTTCCAAGAGTTTTACCTACTCAAAAAATTTTATCTTAGAGAGGCACACCTTCCTATGCCAATTGCACTCCAAAATTCAAAATTTGTGAGAAGCCCTAAATTTTCACTTTCGGAGAGAGAGAGAGAGAGAGAAAGAGTTTTACCTTGTGAAATTTGCTCTTTTCAAGCTAGATCTGATACCATGTTAATATCATATGCTACCATAGACTAGAATGCAAATTCATTATCATTCAATACATTATTCACAATAGCATCATAATAAGGATGTCTGAAATATGCACAATCACAAAGAACAAAATAATTGATCCTGGGAAGCCCTTAAGGAGAAGAAAACCCAGCCAGAACTTCCTCAATATAGATGATCAAGTACAATTCCCCAAAAACATGTCTCACAAATAAGAGAGACAAAAATACCAAACTCTAGACTCAAGCCACTCCTCCTTCTCCTTCACAGATCTCTCTCTTTCTCCTCTAATGTGGATTGCACAAGTGAGTGAGTGAATAAATGAGGGAAGCTCTCAATCTATTTATACTTTACTTTTCACTTAACCTTTAACTCATCTAGGTTGGCCTCAATAACCCTAACTAGGACGAATTCTCTAGAGAGACTCAATTACCACTTATATTACATTCACTTGGGTGCTAACGACCCAACTTACAATGGAGGTTTAATCTCATGGCATTTACATGACCAAATATAATAATGAAATCCCCGATGGAGGTAAAACATCCCCAATGGAGTTACAATAATAAAGTACACGTAGAATATTCTTTGAATTTACATTAATTTAACACTCCCCCTTAACAATAAGAGTATTCTACTAACAACAACATATGCATGTGTAACTCTACACAACATCATCGGAGAGAGGAGGGAACACGGGGGGTTCACTAGTGAGGCAATATCATATCACGTCCATTCATATTGGGGGGTTGAATACTCTTAAAAACCTAGAAAATATATTGCCCTGTATTAAGGGGTCAAGGGGGGGTTTTAATTTCACATAGTAATATAAATATTGGGGGTTAATTTATTTGGGTATGCTGAGGAATAACCTCCAAATCATGGGATGAATTCACACCTCCAAATCACGGGCTCAATTCATACCCACCTAAACCTTAAGTACCTTCCATTTTTATTTGATATTGCTTATGATCCTAAGTTTTACATAAATATGATAATAGTGTACCAATGATAATATCGATAGAAGTCTCTTTGGATTATTGGCCTTGAGCAATCCTCATTTAATAGATTATTTAGGCTTGGTTTGAATTGATGTTATATTGTTTTTCATCTTTAAGTTAAGAGATGTAGTTAATCGAGAGTTCCATACTTGAACAATTGTATTGTATTTTTGTAGGCATTAAAGTAAAAGATTTAACTCTTCATTTTTTAGGTTCGGGTTTAGGTGGGCACTGATATTCAATTAAACCTTGCTCCACGGCAACCAAGAAAAGTGAGATCAATCATTCTTGGCTCACTGGAACCAAGAAAAGTTAGATCAATGTTTCTTGACTAATTATTTCTTTCAACTTTTTGTATTCTTCTTTAATATTTTCACATTGCTAGTTAGGAAGACTTGTTAGATTGAGTTTATTTGGCACAGTCATAATTCTAATTTCAATTCTTATATGTAAGGCATCTATCTTAATATTGTATTGTAATTAACATGATTCACATAGGTGAAAATCTAAATCCTTATTTACATACCCTATCTGTTATCATTACCATGAAATGTTATCATATAAGTTTCACCATCTAGGTATCTTTATAGCTATTGCATGGTTGAAAACTAACAATGGAGATATTTCCCTATCCTTTAAAGATTAAAAAAAAAGGTACAACCCAAGAAAAGGTAACTAATTTTGTTAATTCGCTTGATTGCAAGAATAAATTTAGAGTAAGTGGAGGCAATTCATTGGATCTTGTGAATGACCCAAATCCAAGCTTTGCACATGATCATATGGTGTTATTGAAAAGTAAAAGGAATTTGTCTATGTTCATTTGGGTTCAAACATCAATGATGTTTGTTTTTATAGGAAGGTAGGGGTGTCCATCACAAAAGGGTTTCAATTTTAAATTTTTATGGAGTTTAATTTATTAAGCTTATAGAAAACGTGAGTTCTCTATGGCTATATTCATATTTACATGATATAAAATTGGTATATTTGTAGGTTGTGGTGTGAAACATCTGCAATTCTCATATTTTCTAAGCATTGCACTAACAATTGGACTATAAATAGTTTACATTCTTTGTTATGTTGATCTCTTGACTAAGTTGCGTTTTACGCATTTTGGCTTCCCTAGTATTATTTCTTCAGGTGTTCCACTATCCAATGCTACAAATTGATCAGTCAACCCCACAATCCTAGTGGAATCATTATTAGCATTATACTATTATTGTATTTAGCATCTTGTTTGCTTATACTAAGATGTGTTAGGGCTCCTTTTGTTGCAACTTGATAATATGATATAAAGGGGGTGTTAAAAATGGGTTGATAAAAATGGATGCCTACAATATCTGGTGAAACTAGGGGTTTTCTTAATTGGAAAGGAATATTGGGAGGGGGGTTCAACAATACAATTTTAGGATGCATTTTCCAATATTTAGTGAAATTAGGGGTATTCTTTAATATCATGTGAACGATCGTGCTATGTAACAAGTTCACTAAGTGAACCCCCCGTGGGAGGGAATCAACAACAACATCATTTGATACATTTATAATTCATTGGAAGTTCTTAAACATCATGATCAGCAACTGGAATAGCTGTTGTAACATCATCAACATAATCTTCAGTATAGAGCTGAAGTATCATCATCTGCAGCACTAGAGCATCCTCATCTTTAGTACTGGAACATCATCATCTATAGCACTGGAGCATCCTCATCTTTAGTACTGGAACATCAACATCTGCAGCATTGGATCATTCTAGAACTTCATTGTCTACAGCATTGGAGCATCCTGGAGCCTCATCATCTGCAGCACTAGAGCATCCTCTTCTACAGTACTGGGATATCAGGAGCATCAACATCTGCGACACACATATGATCCTTCCTTTCGGAACAAGGGATCATGGACAATCCTTCCTTATGGAACCAAGGATTCAGTCCATCACCACTGGTGATCCTTCTTTATGGAATTGGGATCATGGAGAATCCTTCCTTTCAGAACCAAGGATTAATTCTAGCACTCGTATAAAAACCTTCCTTTCAGAACTCGGGATTCAGTCTAAGGATCAACATTTAAGACTATCCTTCCTTTCGAAACTCGGGATCTATGTCTAGGGATGATCAATACTACCACAATCATTTAATACATCTTTGTCTAGGGACAATCGATCCCAACACAATCATTTAAGACATATCTGTCTAAGTACGATCGATCCCAGCACAATCATTTAAGAAATATTTGTCTAGGGCCGATCGATCCCAACACAATTATTTAAGACATCTCCATCTAGGGAAAATCGATCCCAGCACAATCAATTAAGACATATTTGTCTAGGGACGATCGATTCTAGCACAATTATTTAAGACATCTTTGTCTAGGGACAATCGAACCCAACACAATCATTTAAGACATCTCTGTCTAGGAACGATCGATCCCAACACAATTACTTAAGAAATCTCTATCTAGGGACAATCGATCCCAACACAATCATTTAATACATCGATGTCTAGGGACGATCAATCCCAACGCAATTATTTAATACATCTTTATTTAGGGACAATCGTTCCCAACACAATCATTTAAGACATCTCTGTCTAGGGACGATCGATCCCAACAAAACTATTTAAGACATCTTTATCTGGGGACAATCGATCCCATCACAATAATTTAAGACATCTCTGTCTAGGGATGATCAATCCCATCACAATAATTTAAGATCAACATTTAATACTATCTATGTCTAGGGATGATCAATCCCACTGCACCACAGTATCATCAGCACTACTCCCCCTTTCGAGGGAAGTACTTTCGGACTATACCAATATTGTCATGGAAGTGCACAAACTTCACTCGAGACAAAGGATTAGTCAACACATCTACAACCTGCTCATCTGTGCTCACGTACTGGATCTTTATAGCTCCCTTCTGCACCATATCACGGATGTAGAAATACCGTATTTCTATGTGTTTGACTTATCATGGAACACTGGATTCTTTGTCATCTTTATACAACTCGGATTATCACATAGAAACACTGTGGTATCCATCTCCAGATCGAACAAACCTGATAGCAACTTCTGAAGCCATATAGCTTCACAACTCGCACAACATGCTGCAATATACTCTGCCTTTGAATCTGTATATCTGATAGTTTGAACTCATGATCTCGAGTATAATTGAAAACATAATCTATTGTACCTTTTAGGTACCTCATCACATGCTTTGCAGCTACAATGTGAACACATCTGGGATCAACCAGATACTGACTCAAGGTTTCCGCAGCAAAGCATATATCTAGACTTGTATTCGTCAAATACATCAGCGACCCAATAATCTGCTTGTATAGAGTCACGTCCACTAATTCTGATGAAGTACAAGATAATAACTTCAAGTTGGTATCCATGGGTGTGACTATGGCTTTGCACTCCAACATATCAAATATTTTCAATATTTCTACTGCATGCTTCCCTTGATTAAGGAAGATTCCCTATGGGATCTACCATACCTCGAGACCTAGAAAATAATGCAGTAAGCCAAGTTATTTCATCTTGAATTCTACAGCGAGCTTCTCTTTGCACTCTCAGATTCTCATCTCATTACCTGTCAGGAACAATTCATCCACATCTTTCAATAATATGACTCGTTCATCATCCATAACCTTGAAGTAAGGGTTAGGATCAACTTTACTCTTAGTTAAGCCCAAGCTCATCAGAAAACTATCAATTCTTCCATTTCAAGCTCTTGGAGCTTGCTTCAACCCATACAAATCCTTCTTCAATTTGCAGACATGCATCTCTTTGTTTTCAACCTCAAAACCTTATCGCTTTTCTATGTACACTTCCTCCTCAATAACACCATTTAGGAAAGTTGTTTTCACATCCATCTAGTGTAAGTTCAATTTCATCGTGGCTGCAAGTGCCATGATGGTTCTAACCGAAGTGTACCTTGCTACAAGAGAAAATGTATCCTCATAATCGATTCCTTCCTTTTGAGAGAATCCTCAAGCCACAAACCTAGATTTGTATTTCTCAATACTTCCATCTGCAGCATGTTTTATCTTGTATATCCATTTGGAAGATACCACACTTTTACCTTCTGGTTTGGGAACTATGTCCCACACATCATTCTTCATTATTGACTGGTATTCTTCCATCATAGATTCTACCCATTTTTTCTTTTTAATGGCCTCTTCGAAACTAGTAGGTTCTTTGTCTCCAAGATCACACATCAAAGCCACATAACTGGAAAATGGCTTTGGCCTCTTGCTTTCTCTTTTGGAGCCTTCTGGAGCTCCATACCTCTTTGCATCTTGAATGATTTCTCGAGCCCAAGATGGTTTTATTTTGCGAGAGATAGGCATGGATGGAGGTTCTTGGGGGTCCTACATATCATGATCTTTCGTAGTCTCATCATTGGGAGAGGCTGCAACCTTTACAACTCTAGGAGGTACATGTTCTTCATATACTTCTTCATGCTGGCATTTTCTATATTTCTTGCAACTTCATCAAATGTCACATTTCTACTATTATCCATGTAATGATATCCTGGTATATAGATCCTAAAGGCCTTGGAGACCTCAAAGTATCCAACAAAGATTCCTTTCTTTCCAGAAAGATCCAACTTGGTCCTTTTATCTTTTGGAATATGAACAAACATTGGCTACCAAATATCTTGAACTCTGTTGCAAGTTCTCTCTTGCAAGTATCTATGAGTTTCTCATCTTCAACCTTGTATCAAAGGTTGATGTCTCATCACTCTCGGTGATCATTCTATTTCGTATAAGGTCTTCTTCAATCTGCACACATGTGGTTCTCTAAGTCCTAGAGGTTGCTCGATATCTTGATCACAACATGAGTTTGGATACTAAATAAACATCTCGTCATAGTAGACTTCCTCTACTTGATTTCATAAGTTATAGTTGAACCATTGTCACTTTTTCTATGGAACAAGTCTCATCCTAATTCATTTGTAGGTGATCGTTGTATGATACTTCATACAAGTCAAGTTCAATAGCATGGTTAGAAACATAAATATATGCATAAAACATAAGTCGCAATATCTTAGACAATGCTACAACATGCATCCATATCCCACATTCATATGGTAACTTTCTAGATGCCTTCCATCTCTACCATGACATTCTTAAGAGCGTGCACTACTCCCAATATGTCAGCAAAGTCATTTCACTCTAGATAAGTAGCAATGGAATGTTATATACCACCATAGGCTACTTACCCATCACATGCATATCATTGTAAACATTCTAACGCACATCATAAATAAATGTGTATACAACTGCATACTATCATTTAAACAAACAAATGACAATTCAAATACTTATCTTTGTTTGTTTGGTAGGATCTCTTTTGATCCTAGTATTCTTCAAGGGACTACTAGAATATTTGATGATGAACCCTATTCCATCATCAGAGTTCCATAATCAAACTTGTATGTTGCTTCTCCTATTATCCTAGTGAAATTTTATGAGGGGGGTCATTTTCTTCAAGATAGAAGATTGTGCTCTGAAGCACCACTATTACAAAACATATTCTTCGATTTCTTCCTTTGCTAGCTTCTTGGGAGGTCCTTCTTCTTCTTCTTCTTCTTCTTCTTCTTCATCTTCGGAAAAATGAGCATGATGTCTTTTGTTTCTCTTCTTCTTGACTTCTTATTTTCTCTTAGGACAATCTTTGGCAATATGTCCCATCTTATCACAGTGGAAACATTGAAAAGAAGAGTAGTCTCTTCGCTTGTAGTTTCCCTTCTTATTCTTTTGAAACTTCTTAGGAGGATGGAATTCTTTCAGAAATGAGTTTTTCCCTTTCCTCTCTTAGTGTGGGTGGCTAGAGCTTGATCATCATCTTTGAGTAATGATTCTCGATTTTCCACTCTAGCCTCTTCTTGGACACATTATTCCCATACAACTGTTCAGGTACATAGGGTACTCCCAAAAGACCGAACACCAAGAGCAACCACTTCACACAAACAGATTACAGATCAATACACCGATGTTTTGACGTGATTTAAACCCTCGTGAGGGAAACACTCCACGACCCTGGCCAAATAGCTTCTACAGGACAATTTATTATGCAAAGAAAGAAAGTTACAAATGAGCTTCTCATAATTGATCAACTTTCCAATGACCCTCCATGCTCTTTAAATAGAGATCATGGACCAATTACGTGTTAAGCCACAGATCAAGGGTAAGTATGATCTAAGAGAAGTTGAGCCGTTGGATCACTCTGTGTCGGGAACATATCGTGACCGTCGGATTAAGTATTTACAAATACATACTAATGCATACTAAAGAAACACACTTTACCTAACGGATCTATTACACAAGTTGATCTTAACTAACTCTTGAGTGTCTAAATATCCTAACATCCCCCCTTAAGAACAACTTGGGATAGGATTGAAGGATTGACAAAAGTGACACTATTAGGAGAAGGAAGGAGGCATTAGAGCCTATCCCCCGGCTTAATGACAAGTTCTTGAACTCCTAACATAGATCGAAGTTTAGAAAACTTCGCTTCTATAAGAGACTTGGTGAAGATGTCTGCAACTTGATCATCTGTAAGACAAAAGAGCACTTCAAGAACATGATCATGAACAAGATTTCTGATGAAGTGAATATGTAGCTCAATGTGTTTGCTACGTTGATGTAGGACTGGATCTTTGGCAATCTTGATGGCACTTTGATTGTCGCACCAAAGTGGAGTAGGCTGCTACTGTTCGAATCCAAACTCTGAAAGGATCTGTCGAAGCCATAAAGCTTCCTAACTGGCATTAACTGCGGTTTGATATTCTACCTCTACTGAATAAAGAGCAAGAGCTTGTTGTTTCTTACAAGCCCAAGTGATAGGTCTAGATCCCAGACTGAAGACATAACTTGCAGTAGACTTTCGATCATCAGGATCACCGACCCAATCTGAATCAGTGAAACCAACCAACAAAGGTTTCCCCCCTGTACTGTAATGAATCCCAAACTGAATTGTACCTCGAATATATCGAAGTATTCTTTTAGCTACTTTCCAGTGACTTTCATGAGGTGTTTGCATATAACGGGAAACACGACCAACGGCAAAGGAAAGGTCAGGACGGGAATGAGTCAAGTATAAGAGACTACCAACAAGCTGACGATACAAGGTGGCATCTACTTCAGGTGAAGTACAAGTGGCAAAAATTTTGACTCCAGACTGGAAGGGAGAAGGGGATGGTATACAATCTTCCATGTGAAAGCGATGAAGAAGGTCACAAGCATACTTAGACTGAGAAAGAAAGATTCCTTCTTTGATTTGCAGGACTTAGAGACCAATAAAATAATGCAAATGTCCTAAGTCTGACATTTCAAAATTTTGCTTAAGATTAGATTTCACATGGGTTAGAAGCTTAGGGTCACTACCAGTAAGAATAAGGTCATCAACATATAGAACAAGTATGATGAGATGGTTTCCTACTTTCTTGGTATAGACATTGGGGTTAGAATGGCATCTAGAAAAACTAGTGTCAAGGAGAAAACTATCCATTTTTCCATACCAAGCTCTAGGAGCTTGCTTAAGGCCATATAAGGATTTCTTAAGGCGGCAGACAAGGCTAGAGTTATTATGAACATATCCAGGAGGTTTTTCCATGTAAATTTTCTCCTCTAAATCACCATGTAAGAAGGCAGACTTGACATCCATTTGATGGACTTCCTAATTATGTAAGACTGCAAGGGAAAGAACAAGGTGGATGGAGTTCATTTTTGCGACAGGAGCAAAGGTTTCATTGTAGTCAACCCCTTCAACTTGAGAAAAACCTTTGGCAACTAACCTTGCCTTAAGTCTTTCAACACTTCCATCTGATGTATACTTAGTTCTGTAGACCCATTTACATCTGACAATTTTTCTTCCGTTTGGAAGAGGTACAAGATCCCAAGTATCGTTGTCCATTAAGGAACAATATTCTTCATCCATAGCTGCATCCCAATCTGGATTTCATAAAGCTTCTGCAAAGGTTTATGGATCACGATTCTCGAAAACTTGAGCCAAAAGAGAAGAGGCTCGCTGAAACTAAGAACGTGTTCGACGTTGATCTCTAGGATCACCAGCAAGATCACCAGCTGCTTCACATGTTAAACGGACCCATCGAGGAAGTACTTGTGCTGGTGAAACTGGAGGAACATGAGCAGGCGGAGGTGTATTTTCATTCTCACTGTCATCATCAGAAACTGGAGTTGGAAACCTGTCAAGGAAGTTGGAAGAAGAAGAAGGCACAATTGTTGAATCAGACTCACAGGCCAAAGATGGCACAATCACCAAGTTAGGCTCGCAGGCCAAGATATTTTCATCAAATTTAACATCTCTTCTAATGATTACATCATGAGAATGTGGTTGAAGAAGTCTATAACCTTTTACATCTTCAAAATATCCAACAAATATGCACTTTTCACTTTTAGGTTGCAATGCTTTCCGATTTTCATCTAGAATGTGAGCCCATGCTTCACTACCAAACACACGGAAGTGACTTACATCTGGTTTAATTTTACTCCATGCTTCTTCCGATGTGATACCTTGTAATGCTTTAGTGGGGGTACGATTAACTATGTAATTTGCACAATTAATGGCTTCAGCCCAAAATTGAAGACTTAGTCCCTTAGATTGGATCATACAATTAGCCATTTCTTTTAAAGTGCGGTTCTTCCACTCAGCTACACCATTTTGTTGTGGTGTATATGAAATAGTGTGCTATTGTTGGATGCCTTGTTCAGTGCAAAAAGTAGTGAAATTTTTGTTAACATATTCTCCTCCATTGTCAGATCTTAACTTAATAATTTGATGACCAAATTGTTTTTCAACAAGGGCCTTATAGGCCAAGAACATGTTAAATACTTTGCTCTTAAGTTGTAGGAAATAAACCCAAGTGCGTCTGGTGTAATCATCAATGAAAGTTAAAAAATATTTGAAACCAGAAAAGGAAGCAGATGGAAGAGGACCACACAAGTCACTATGCACAAGCTCCAAGGGAACTGAGGCGTGCCAAGAGGCACGTTTGTCAAAACTGTCCCGATAATGTTTTTCGAGTACACAGCCGGAACAAACACCATCCCTGCAAGATACCATCGGAAGACCTGTTACCATATTGTCTTTACATAGTTATTGCAATGAGCGATAATTTAAGTGACCAAATTGGTCATGCCAAAGTTTGCTCAAGTTATCACTATGAGCAACAAAAACTGAAGGAAAAGGTGATGACCCAAAGTTGTTAAACTTGTACAACCTGGTAATATCATCAACAATTCTGGTAGCTAGGACCTGTTGATGATCTTTAAAATCCTTGATTACAACTTGGTGAGGTGTAAACATCACAGTTTTACCTTCACCAGAATGAGTGATTTGATAGACTGATAACAAATTGCAGGAAATTCTTGGAACACATAGTACATCACTGAAATGACCATTATCTACTGGAACTATTCCAGCTCCTACAACACTTAGATATCTATCATCACCAACAAATATTTGTTTGGTGTTACATTCATGCATAGTAGAAAAGATGGCTTGATCCTTAGCCATATGATAAGATGCTCCAGAATCAATGAGCCATTCATTTGAAGTAGAAGAAGAAGATGCATTATAAGAATAACCAGAAGCACAAAGTGCATGTCTATGAGAGGGAGATTCTTAAGGTGAATGTAGGCTGATGTGGTGCTACTTCATTGTTGCTTCCAAGGCTGCTATCTTCTTGAAACACTTAAATTCATCATGATTATCTTTCCCGCAATAGTTGCAATGGTGCTCAGTCTTCTTTCCTTTTGGCTTGGATCCTTTGTCAATTTTTAAAGAAGGAGCTGACTGAGAGGGTTTGGGACCCTTGTTTGACTGATTATTGCGAAAATTTTGTTTCTTGGGAGGCTTAGACTTTTCTTTCTATTAGGACAATAAGGATTTCCTAGATGTATCTGCATTGTTAATAATTCTAAGATGGATGAGCTTATCTTGCTCTCTAATCAAGGAATCACAAAAAAATTCAAGACTAGGCTCTTGATAGCTAGCTGCATTCAAGGATTCTTTCATGGAGTAAAATGTAGATACAAAAACAGAATATGCAGGTCCATGTTTGGAAAGAATATGATAAATGCATTGTTTGTCTTCTCTCTTAATATTGCATTCTTCACATAAGAGTTTAAGAGTTTTGTACTTAGATAAATAATCTTGTATACATGAAAAATCATTTGAATTTAAAAAAATCAACTTATTTTCGAGTTGGTGACCTCGAATTTCATTATGTTTACCAAACACAGATTCCAACTTGTCCCAAGCAGCATCAAGTTCATCAATTCTAGATATGTGGAATCGCAAATCAGTAGAGATTGACATCCCAATCAATCCACTAGCTTCGTCACATCTATTTTCCTATTTGATTTTCTTATCATCATCAATAGGTTTTGTTTCTTTCCCTGAGGTAATTCTGAAAAGTCCTCTACTTCGTAGAACATCTTCCATACGAGATTTCCATGAGAAATAGTTGGAACTGATAAGTAGAATATCACAAGGGGCGGCCATATTTGTAAATTAATGGCTGTAAAAGCAGAAACCAATAGTCTAGATGTGAAGAGCTCGAAAAAATAGACAGTTTAAAAAAAATAGCACTGAAAATTGACTCTGTATGATGAAGTTATGCTTGAACAAAGAAACTGTTGAAGATGTCCCCAATAGTGACGTGGCAGATAGAAAATGACCAGCTAAAAAAAAGGACCCCCCTCTTCCCAAGAGGAACCTTTAACAATCACTTTACAATAAAGTTGTTTTAAGCGAATCACTTTTGTAAAATAAGTGATTTCACTTTTACAATGATTTACTTTAAATAGTGCAGCAATAAAAAGGAACTTAAGTGACTCACTTTGTATTTATATTTTTTATTATTTAAGCGAGATGCACTTTTACAATAAAGTAACTTGAAAATAGAAATTCCATGCACTTTTTCTTTTAAAAGTAACTTCCTAAGACTTGAACTCAAGACCTATTAAGGAATAAAGCAACTTTAAACCAAGTGGGCTAGATTAAAAGGTATGTAAAATATGAGAATGAGGAAGGGGGCTTTTTTTATTTTTATTTTTTTACTCTTCATGCTCGGTTTCCGTGCTTGCCTTTTTTCCTGCAAAACACACCACAAATCGAAACAAAAAAAAATTTCTACACGTTTTGGGTTAGATCTTGTTAGCTTGCCCAGAAAGTCTACGTTTTCTCTCTGTTTCTGATTTGCCGAGATCGCTCAAGGTGCACGGCAAAGAGCATACGCAGCCGAGAAAAACCCTTTCCCTTTCTGTTTCTAATTTTCCGAGATCGCGCAAGGTGCACGACAAAGAGCATACGCAGACAGGGAAAGCAACAATCCAAAACTAAAAAAATCTAATAATAAAAACTGATAAAATATTAGATATTTTTAAAAAATAAAAATAAAAAAACGTCAGTCTAACATTATACCTTCAAATCTGATGAAACACG
Source organism: Larix kaempferi (assembly GCA_027924585.1). Taxonomy (NCBI): domain Eukaryota; kingdom Viridiplantae; phylum Streptophyta; class Pinopsida; order Pinales; family Pinaceae; genus Larix; species Larix kaempferi. The sequence continues at coordinate 5,971,227 of BSBM01000263.1, forward strand.
CGTTTCTGAAGCAACCAGGAACCATTTTCAATCAAACGAAAACTATTTCCCAATGGAAACAGTGCTTCGAACGCAATGGAACACCTCTCATAGCCCAGAAATGCACAGAAATACTAGAACCAGAAACCCTTTCAAGTTTCAGCAACAACAGTTCAAGATCTAGATCATAACCGGAAGCGACTCTTCATAAAAGCTCTAATACCATGTTCGGGTACACAGGGTACTCCCAAAATACCGAACACCTAGAGTGACCACTTCAAACAAACAGATCACAAATCGATACACTGATGTTTTGACATGGTTTAAACCCTCGTGAGGGAAACAATCCATGGCCCGGCCAAATAGCTTCTACGGGACAATTTATTATGCAAAAAAAGAAAGTTACAAATGAGCTTCTCATAATTGATCAACTTTCCAATGACCCTCCATGCTCTTTAAATAGAGATCATGGACCAATCGAGTGTTAGCCACGGATCAAGGGTAGGTATGATCTAAGAGAAGTTGAGTCGTCGGATCACTCTATGTCGGGAACATATCATGACCATCGAATTAAGTATTTACAAATGCATACTAATGCATACTAAAGAAACACACTTTACCTAATGGATCTATTACACGAGTTGATCTTAACTAAGTCCTAAGTGTCTAAATATACTAACAACAACTTCGAAAAGTAGACTTTACTTTCTTGCACACATTGTTTGGATAAAGGAGTCCCAAGGTCTAGTAAGACCATTAAGAGCAGTTATCACCAACTCATCTTCATCAAGGGTGTCTCCAATAGATTCTAGTTGCTCCTTGAATTGGGAAACCCTTGTAAAGTATTCCTGGATAGATTCTCCTTAGCTCATCTTTGTGCTTTGAGTTGAGCTCTCAAATTCATCTTTCGATTTATGTTTCTTCCTTCATACATTATTGTTATGGAATCAAACATCTCCTTTGTAGTCTTCTTGGAGGACAATTGAGGAATCAAGTAAACTTTTATGGAGTCTGCTATGATCCTCATAGCCCTAATCATATCCTTCTTCTACTTCTCCTTAGCTTCAGCTTCTTTGGGTTAAAGTACAACTTATTTAACAAACTTGGTAAGACGATTCTCTTCTAGAATGAGTCCAATCCTATACTTCCAAGCACTTAATTTCTCTATGCCTTCCAACTTGTCATCAAGGTTGGTGCTTGTTGCCATCTCAACCCGGGGAGCAGAGAATAACAAAAAATTAAGTTTCTCAAAATAAAAAACTGAACTCACCAAAATATGCACTTGACTGAGGCGAGTATGCTAGTACACTTGGTTTCTGAAGATTCCAAAATTTCACCCTTCAAAATTGACTTGCGAATTTCTGAACTGCAGTTTCTGGTTTTTCTGCAATTTATGGTCCAAAGTCAAACTAGTGTTTGACTTTCTAGGAGTTTTACCATCTCAAAAATTTTGATCTTGGAGAGGCACACCTTCCTATGCCAATTGCACTCAAAAATTCCAAATTTGTGAGAAGCCCTAAGTTTTCTCTTCCGGAGAGAGGGAGAGAGTTTTACCTTGTGAAAGTTGCTCTTTTCAGACTAGCTCTAATACCATGTTAAGATTATATGCTACCATAGACTAGATTGCAAATTCATTAGCATTCAATACATTATTCACAATAGTAACATAATAAGGATCTCTGAAAGATGCACAATCACAAAGCACAAAACAATGTATCCTGGGAAACCCTCAAGGGGAAGAAAACCCAGCAAGAAATTCCTCAATATAGATGATCAAGTAAAATTCCCCAAAAACATGTCTCACAAATCAGAGACAAAATACCAAACTCTGCACTCAAGCCACTCCTCCTTATCCTTCGCAAATCACTCTCTTTCTCCTCTAATGTGAATTGCACAAGTGAGTGAGTGAATAAATGAGGGAAGCTCTCTCTCTATTTATACTTTACTTTTCACTTAACCTTTAACTCAGCTAGGTCAGCGTCAATAACCCTAACTAGGCCAACTTCTCTAAGGAGACTCAATTACCACTTATATTACATTCACTTGGGTGCTAACGACCCGACTTACAATGGAGGTTTAACCTCATGACCTTTACATAACCAAATATAATAATGACATCCCCGACAGAAGTAAAACATCCCCAACGGAGTTACAATAATAAAGTACAAGTAGAATATTATTTGAAGTTACATTAATTTAACAATTTTATTGGGTTTAGTGAAGCGGGTGATCCGCATTTGTCATTCACATTAAACATGTAATATGTATTGAATCTACATCTATTTTAATGTGCAAACCCTCATGTTAAATTATTAAGTTTCTTGAAGGAAGTATTAGCCTTCTTTTACCAATTCATGCATAGTTTAACTCTGCAATTTATATTAAGAACCTATAAATGGTTAGATGTTTAGTAGAATTTAGGTAGGGTTTTGGGATGAGCCCTACAAGGACAATCTCATGCATGGGACAAGTAAGTTGTAAATGTCCTAAAGGATGACATATCTTACACCTAAATGTTATGTTCTCATAATCCAAAACCTATTTGTATTAATATTTTTTCATCTAAAAATCATTTATTTAGAATACGCTTACTAAGGTCTATCTCAATACAAATACATGCATATGTACATAAACTTATTGCAATTGTCTCAATATTTAATTTGATGTAAGTACCCTAAGTATTCCAAATATGGATCAAATGTAATAACCAATAGATTATAAAAAAACCTAACTTCCCTAAAAATTAGACACTAGACATTGTCTTCAAACACAAGCTACTATTCTATATGATTAAAAAACTAACTAAATAAATAACCTTTAAAACAAATCTCACATTTATTTAACTTAATAAACTAATTAATCCTAGCAGTTAGCTTGTTGGTGTTAACCTAAATAATATTCCCTACTTTTATAAGTATCATGCAAAGCAGGTATTCACATTCTTTCCATTGAAAACCACTTCTTCCGCCACATAAAACCACCCAAGACATTAGAGAGTAATGAAAAGATACAGGTTCCTTTATGTTTTGGTCTTGTTTTAGAGGAACCCTCCATTCACGGAGAAACCAGATTCAAACATGTCAACCACTCCTCGTGTTCCTTAGGAAAAAAAAGAGGTCCACACTCTTTGATTTAGGAATCCATCCCACATAGTATTCAAACATCGTGGCATCATGTATAGGACTACTCTTTTATGTCTCTATTATAAAAAAAATTTATTCAAATTTTTGTAGAGATACAAAATTTAGTTTATATTAGTTTTTAAAAAATACCATTTAGATTAATATAAAATTATATAAATATTATTTAATCATATAATTGTATTTAAAATTAAATTTTTATTCGTATTTAAAATTAAATTAGATTAATTTTTTATTATTAATTTATAATAAGAAAATAGTTATTACAAAATTAACTTACTCCTTGCATATCCCAATTTTTTAAGAAACTATGTATCAATATAATTATAAAATAATAAGTATAAGATTTCCACATTGTAATCCTAAAAGCAAAATAACTAGCATAGATCCATCTTAAAGTCGTATCTATTAAGTACCGAGAGGGATCCAATTTCTTGAGGTGTATTTCTTTTTTTAAATTTAAACTCAAGAAATTCGATCTCTCTTGATTGATAGATCCGAGTTTAAGTTTTAAGTTTTAAGTTTTTATTTTATAAACGAACATCTATTTTTTAATTACTTTTCATAATATTTTATTTTATGAACCAATAGGGATTTTTTTTAAATACTTTCCATAATTTTTTTTATGAGCGGACATGAATTTTTTTAATTATTTTGTTAGTAACAAACATTACATCACAAACCTTACAACATCTCCCCCATACTTACTTTACTTTACTTTACTTCTTTTTTCTTTACTTTACTTTACTTACTTCTTTTTACTTTACTTTACTTTACTTTATTTTACTTACTTCTTTTTACGCGCAATCACTTTTTAAGTTTTATTAGATGTGACCCTACATTTTTACATTTTATTAGATGTAATGCTACATCACACACGTTAGAAGATCTCCCCCATAGTGGATTGTAAGCACCTCGTTTACTTTGTGTTTGTGTTGTGTGAATTATGAATTGAGGGATTTTTTTTTCGAAATTGACACATCTGGAATGAATAAAAGTAAAAAAATATTATGAGAGAAGAAATCATTTGTAAATTATTGTTCAAGATTTTATTGGATAAAATTAGTGAGAATAGATTTTAGAATATTTATTTTGCATTATTTTTAATTTAAAATTATATTTAATATTATTACTGTAGTGGATAAAATAATGATATAAATTGTAATTGAAAAGAAAAAAATTAATCTAATAACACGTCATCCACACAATTAACACAAGATATATCTTAATAAAATCTAAAATTGGAAAAATACAACTAGAAGGTGAGGTTTATGCCTTGCTTTTTTGTTCTCAATTATGAAATATAAATACAAAGAAAGTGCACTCATTATGGGATTGTCATGGTGTTGTAACCTATATCATTATTATAGGATCTACTTACTTTGTTTTGTTTCAATATCTCACTTTGAATGTTCTACTCTATTACGGAAAAACACTCAAAAACAATAAGAATGGATCCCCTTCCTATCCTAACGACCCAATTTTTAACAATGTCATGATAGCTATCTAGGTTTAGGGTTAGGGATTTTCCATGCCTTAACTCTTTATTAGGGTTAGGGATTTGGACATTCTAGATTCTTCTTAAAAGTCCACATGTGACTAGATCAACATGTGTGAGTAATGGAGGTTGGTGTGACAACCATTCAATATCATGGTGGTCAATGAGAGAGGTCAACTTGAGTGAGGTATAATTTCCTCATATAAACTCCCATTAAGGTGATATTCAGGTCATTAGAAAGTTCTTCATCTGTAGAACAATGTTGAGAGTCTGAAACTTTTTCCCTGAATTTTTGACCACAAAAAATGTTGTTTGATGCCAAAAACATGATCTAGAAGTTTTTGGACCCCAAATCACCAAAGGGGGGCTTGCCCCTACAATGATCCCTACAAGATAATAGCTCCAAATTTTCCACCCAGAAAGTACCAAACTAGATGACAAATTACCTAATGATCCATTTCATATCAAGAAAGAAGATATTATTGTGTAATCTTCTCGATTCCACTATGTTAGAGCTTTGAATACCAAACATTTTGGGTGGACACTCCACCCATCCTCATGGGAACAAAAAGAAGTTGAAATGACTAGAGAAGGGTGCAAATTATTGATTATATAAGTTGAAGGGATATAATCATTAGAGTTGAAATGAATGGGAAAGTTAACGATGGAACAAAATGAGGATAAAAAATAATAAACAAAGGTAAAGAAGGGCTTAAATCGGTTAGATTAGAAATTATTAAAATACTAATTATGGAAGTAAACCAATCGGAAATATTTAAATAATTCAATAATTAATTAAATAACTGAATAATTAATTAATTAAGAGAAAGGATGAGAGTAAGAGAGAATGATAATTAATAAAACAGTAAACTGATGAGATAAGTTCAAAGATGAGCTTAAATGGTAGGGTTAATAGTCCGATAAGGTAGAGTAGAGAAAGAAACGAATAAGAAAATATTAAAATGTAATTTGTTTTTCTTAATTATGTGTGTTAAAGGATATATATATATATATATATAAAGCTAGTATCCATGAAGTTTTGAATTGGTGACCTAACACAAGGAGTGCCTTAACACTATACTTATTCATCATATATTCTACGCCTCATGGGCTAAAGGAACCCTATATTAAGTGTTATTGAAAAATTAATTAATTAATTAAGGGAAATAAAATAGAAGGGGGAATGATTATTAATAATAATAAAAATAGAGTACTCGAGAATTAGGCTAAAAGGTTAGGATTAAACAATTAAATAAGGTAAAGTAGAGAAAGTAATGAATATTTTATTATTATTATTAAACCTAATGATTAAAAATATTTGAATATATTTAATTTATTCAAAGGTTTAGGGAAAGGTATAAAAATAATTGAAAAGGAATATGCAAACAAGAAAAGGATAAAGAGGATAGGGGAAGAGAGAGATGGAAGAAGAGATATCAAGGAGACGGAAAGGAAAACGAGGAAAAACAAAGGAGGGATGTGGCACAGAGATAGGGAAGACACGGGTAATGAGCTTAGGTAATGGATTAAGGGCTTCCATGCATGACTCAACTTATAACTATGTTCATGGTTAAAATTATTAGAGTTCTTTTCAATTTCCATAGCTTTTCTTATAAGGCGGGAAGAGTAATGAGAAGTAGTGGCTAGAATTTTCGTTTGATCAAAATAAATGAGGTGTTTGGAGTTGAAGGAGTGCTTAGTTATGGCGGATTTACTGAGATGATTATAATTAGTATCCACAATGTGTCCTTCGAAGTGGGATTGAATGGTTCTACCAGTTTGTCCAATATAGGATTTCCCACAAGAGCAGGGGATTTGGTAGATGCCTTGAGAGAGAAAAGGATAAGATTTGTCTTTGACACTCTCAAGTAATTGCATAGCCATCTTGTGGGGTTTGGAAATAGTTCTAATGTTCTTTTTTATTAAAGCCTTGATAAGCGGTTAATGACTCCAACGATATAAGGCAGAGAAATTAATCCTTGGGGTGGAGAATTTGGGGGGTTGGGTTTAGGGTAAAGCACAACAAGAGAGGCTATATTGATTTGGTTAAGGGGATAACCATTGGCTTGGAGGGATTTGGTGAGATGTGATTTATGTTTTTCAAGATGAAGGGGATCATATATGTAAACCACCCTAGTGATCAAAGTTTTAAGAATTGTGGTTTTTTGGGCATGGTGGTGGTGGGACTGGGCATGGAGGTATCTATCTGTGTGGGTATTTTTGTGATAAACTTGGTGAGATAAGAATCCATCCGGTTGGCGGATGAATAAGACCTAGAGAAAGGGAAGAGATTTATTTTTTTGGATCTCTATCGCGAATTGGATATGAGGGGAGATACTATTAAGGTGATGAAGAAAACTATGAATGGCCATGAGCCCAGATGAAAAAGTTATCGTCAACAAACTGAAACCAACATTTATGTTTTAGGGGGGAACTATTAAGGGCACAAGTTTCGAATTGTTCCATGAAAATATTTTCCACAATATGAGATAAGCATAATCCCATAGTTGTGCCTTCTATTTGTACCACCTAAATGAGCTTAATGGTTAAGAACATGTTTTTCCTCTTAGGAGGTCATAGGTTCAAATATGGAGGGGGGTAGGGTATGTACACCTTTATAGACTTTAGCAGTTAAATCGCTATACAGAGACGGGTCCCTTGTCCCAAAAACAAGGGGGTCTCATACACCAAATTGTTGTCTACCTTGCTTGTGATCATAAAAATAGATTATTATTATTATTATTATTATTATTATTAAAAAAGTATCTTTAAAGTAGAAGAAGGTGGAAGATAGGAAAATTTGAATAAGATGAAGTGTTTCTTCATCAACCAGATTGGAAATGATATTAAGGGATCTGAGAACAGAGGTTTTGGTGAAGAGAGACACAACATCAAAACCTACCAAAAGATCCTCTTCATCAAGGTGAAAATATTGAATTTTATGGATGAAATCAGCAGTCTTCAATAAAAGATGAGGTTTGAACTGTGAAATACTTGAGCTTGTCAACTAAAAATGTCGATAAGGCATAGGTGGGGGATCTTATGGCACTCATTGTGGGATGCAAAGGGATGTCTTTTGTACGTATTTTTTGTTGCCATAGATTTTGGGAGGTAGGAAATATGAGGAAGAACTCTTTTTTTATCAAAGGGTCTAAGGAATAAGATTTGATGGCATTGGTTACTAGATTGGTTATTTTGGAGAAAGGATTTTTGAAGAGGGGTTTGTACGAGGAGGAGGATAGAAGATCAAGCAACTTAGCTTCATAATATGAAGAATTCATGATTATAGTGTCATTTCCTTTGTCAACTTAGCACAACAATTTATTTATTGGCATTAATCTTCTGCAATGCTGACAATTCTTCTTTAGGGAGGTTGGGCTTTGGAAGTTTGGTTGACTTGAGAATTTGGGTACAATCTTGCCTGATTTCTTCAGATTCATGAGCAAGGAGATGGACATTGATTGGTTCAATAGAATAGAGAATATCTTCTGAGGGTATCTAGTTGGGAACTATGGCATAATTAAATCCTTTTTTTAGGAGATTGATAGAAGGAGAATCAAGATCAAATGAGGAAAGATTAATAACAATGGTAGAGGAGTGAAGTTTGGGTGGAGAGAGTTAAAGTGGAGCAAACAAAGAGGGATAAGTAGAAGGATAGTGATTAGAGAGGGGTGGGGGATGGAGAGAGTTAGGGTTACACTTGGCATCAGTCAAGAAAGAGTTGTTGTCAGACAAGTTAAGAAGAGAAGAATAAATGCAGGAATTAGGGTTTGCACATGTCGAAATAAGTGGAGATCCAACATAATAGGAGGCAAACTGAGGGCGCGGGGGCTAAAATGACGTGAGGAGATCAAAGGGAGGAAGGAGCAGATTTAGAGATGAGGAGGATGGGCATGTACACTAACATGAGGTGGTTTTCAAGCTCAGGGGGTTTACTCTATGAACATATGACATATCATGTGCATTCATAGCATATTAAAGAATACCCATAGTTTCACGAGATATTAATTATTTCCCCAAAATACATTTTCTTGAACCCCCTCCCAAATTACACCTTTACAATTTTAAAAAACCCTATTTTCACTAGATATCCTAGGTATTCATTTTTTCCATGACATTTTTAATATCCCTTTTTATTTTTACCCTCGTTATGGTGACATGACACAACTCTTATAACCCCTAGAAACCTTGCAAGGTCAAATATGAAATCTTAGTGAGAGAAAATATTTCAAGATGGGGAACAACCCACTAAACAAATCAACTTCATTCACGATCATTTGAAAGAACTTTACATCACATTCAATCACAAATCATACCTATTCAAACACCACTCTAACTCCTAACAAATTGGGATTCACACTATCTTCCCATATATCATAGTTATTCAAACACTAATATGTCTTCACACACAATCAATCTTACACAAACTTTAGACATAAAGTACCTATTCAAACCCCTAATTAACCTATTCAACCCCCTAGATAATAATAATAATAATAATCTATTTTTAAGGTCATAGCCAAGCCAAACACCGATTTGGTGTATGAGAACCCCGTGTTTGTGGGACAAGGGACCCCCCCCCCCACGTACCAATTTGACCACTAAAGTCTGCGAAGGTGTACATATCCCTACCCCCTCCGTATTTGAACCTATGAACTCCTAAGAGGAAACACATGTTCTTATCCATTAGGTCTACTTAGGATGTACTTTTATTAGACCCCTTTATTTGTGGGACAAGGGACCCCCTCCGCGTAGTGATTTAACTGTTAAAGTCTATGGAGGTGTAGATACCCTACCCCCTCCATATTTAAAAATGTGAACTCCTTGGAGAAAACAAATGTTCTTAATCGTTAGGGCAACTCAAGTTGTATATACATGATTTTAATATATAAAAAGTACCTATTGACCCTTATATACTAGGCAATATATTGCTTCCATATTTTAGAGTACCAAATCTCGCAATATGAACTCACGTGTTATAATATTTCCTATTTAGTGAACCTCGTATTGTCAAGAGGGAGGAAGAGAAGAATACGAATGTGTAAGTGAAGAGAGAGGGTAGTCAACCCGAAGGAATGGAGGGGACGAAGTTGAAGGGGGCGCATAGAGGTTAACATGTAGAACATGGATAATAGTGTTGGACGAAGAGTTAAAAGAGTCGTGGGGGTGGAGAAGGCACGGGGTAGATAATTTAAGTGAAGAAAAACGAGGAGAAAGAATTGAAAGGTAGATTAAAAAGGAAATCAAACTTTAAAGTTGTAGAAATTATTCTAGAATATTAAACATAGCATAATCATAATTAATATGAGTCCTTCTATGTTAGTGTTCAATGGTTGGAAAAGAGTAATTACTAATTACCTAACATGTAGTCATGTAAGTTTGGAGAACCCAAAAAAAAATAGATATTTGCTCTCACATGTATGAGCATGTCCTCACTTCACCTAGAATCCATTGTTTCCATATGTAACGCTCTCGATACAACTATAGCTTGCATGTCGTTAAAGTATGGGCCCTACCAAAGACAAAGTTACCCTTTGACTTGGATGGACATGACTCATGAGCTTCGAACCTTCCCTTTCCCTCCCACTAAAAAGTCGGCTCATGGATTCCACCACCTAATACCATTAAATGGTAGAATAATATAATAAACGCATTAACCGTACACCCCGGTCTACCGGCAATGACACGGTTCCCCGGCACCGTCTTCGTAGTCTTGTTAATTTAATCCCCCACCGTCGTATAAAGAAATATTTTTGTTTAATTTAATTCGGTGTAGTTTAAATATTCTAGTTTTCAATTTTGTCTGATCATATTTTGTGTCTTATTTTATTTTGAGTTTGGTTAGAAATCTTTAAAAAAAATAGAATTACATATATTAGCTATAAAAATTATATAATTTGTGTGTTATGGGGTATTTGAGACTGTTGAATCTATTTAGAGATTCAAAAACACAATTTAAACACTTCCAAATTTGAATTTTACCAAAACAATTACTTGATTTCGACCAAAACTCACCCTAAAATCCTACCTTCGCTTACCATTATCACCTATCCTACCACGAAATATATACACTATGTATATTCATTGGCTGATCCGGGATTCCAATTGTGTATACTAATAGCTTGGTTTTTTTCTTTAAATAAAAAATCGAAATCTTGATTAATTTAGTTTGTTATTTTTTTTCTTAATTTTCTAAAAAAAATGAAATCTTGATGAAAACATCAAATGATCTACCATTTGAAAATGTATGTTATTAAAATTGTTCAATATTATCTACCCTACTAAAAAAACATGTTAACATGCCATAAAACAATAACCTACTAAGAACATTTTTTAATAAACCCATGTTCAACATCAGATGATCTACCATTTGAAAATGTATGTTGTTAAAATTGTTCAATATTATCTACCCTACTAAAAAAACATGTTAACATGCCATAAAACAACAACCTAGTAAGAACATTTTTTAATAAACCCATGTTCAATTATGAAGTCAAACCATCCCCAAAGAATCTACCATTTGAAAATGTATGTTGCTAAAATTGTTCAATATTATCTACCCTACTAAAAAACATGTTAACATGCCATAAAACAACAACCTAGTAAGAACATTTTTTAATAAACCCATGTTCAATTATGAAGTCAACCCATCCCCAAAGAATCTACTCGGTACATCGTATCCTTAGTTTTACTATAATGCTATATAGTCGAGGCCTCTAGGGACAAATTCACGATTTATTATAAGCATGCGCAATAAAGGATCATTGATTAAAAAATAAGTATTTTCTTGTCAATTAGTATAAGACAAATTCACAATACATTATGTCCAAAGTCAATGTAACGTAGTGCAAATCTTAAAAGACAAATTAACAATTCATTATGTGTAAAGCTAATGTACCTAAAGGTGAGATGACTAATTATGGTTTTTTTATTTTCTTTTCAATCATGAGCATCCAATTTACAAGTCAAACCATTTTTAAAGAATCTACTTGGAATATATTTTATGGAATATTTATTTATGATAATTTTATATATGATAATAATAATTTGGATGAAGTGATTTTATATAAATGTTTGGAATCGATCTTCATCATAAACTTAATTAGAACTATATCATTGAGAAAATGATTAATGGAGAATGGAAAGCTTATTATGGACTTGGAAATAGTTGTAAATTAGCAAACCTCTAGCTTTTGGATATGAAGAAAATCATCTTTGAGGCTTTCATCACTCATGTTATTTTAAATGATTTTGAAGTTTGGAGCTACAACACCTCTAAATAATCTTGGAGAAGGATAGAGCAAATCCAAAAATGCCTTATAACATATAAAGCGAATCTCTCCTCGATTGAGAGAATGACTATGAGTAGGTACATAATGTACAAGAACAAGATAAACAACATGGGAGACAAGAGGCTTCTTAAGATTGCTTCATACTCTAGTCAAAACCACTTGCGACTTAAGCAAGGGTTGTTGGAAATATTGTTGTCATTGATGTCAATGGCAAGGGGAGAATACAGATGTCCAAGATAAAGATTGCAAGATGGATATTGTTGGAAATATTTTTTTTTTGGAATTTTGATGCTCAGTTTGGATGCCCTATCTTTGAAGTCATTTTTTTTTATCTAGATACCTAGCTCCTTTGTGATTATAGGTTACATTGATAGAAAGCTCATTCTGAGACCTTTCCAATGATATATGGAACTCCCTCTAAATCCATAGGAATAATGAGATACAAAAGGATTTGTAAAGTCATCTTGGCTAGAATTTTAGGTCATCCTTGCCAGGATATTGAGAAATGTTAGGTTGTCCTAGAAAGTGATTTAAGAATACTATAAATAAGACGATCACTTCCTCATTTGTTCACTTACTCATCCAAGACATGGATATCTTATAGGAGAGGCACACTAGTGGAAATGGTTGCAACATTTGAAGAAGAGGATGAGCAAAGATTGAATATCATTCCAAAAGGGGATATTTTTAGGTCAGTATGGCACTTTCGCTATAACTTATGTTCTAGGACATTTAGACCATGCCACTTGGAGAAAATGGAGAAAATACTTGAAGTATCTATGGTCCAAGTTTCATATATTGGTTCTCTATATTTTAGAAGATATGACCTCGGAAAGTTAGGGTTTTTGAATGATCCTGAAATCAGCTTCAAACATGTCAATGTGGCACTTTCGCTGTAACTTTTGTGCTCTAGAATGCTTCAGACCATGAAACTCGGAGGAAATAAAATAGAGATATTGAATTACTTGTGATTCAATTTTCACATGTTGATTTGCTAAATTTTTGGAGATATGACCTCGAGAAGTTAGAGTTTCTAAATGATATGGAAATGAGCTTTAAACATGTTAGTTTGGCATTTTCGTTATAACTTTTGTTCTAGGATGTTTCAGACAGTTAACCTTGGAGAAGATGAAGTAGATATCTTGAAGTGCCTGTGGTAATAGTTCAAATTTTTGTTCACTATAGTTTTAGAGATATGTTGTTTGGAAGTAAGGGTCTCTATATAATACGAAGTAGTTTTGAAGTAGATTATGGTGCATTTGTAGAAAGAGGTGTTTCCTATTGGAAGAGTGTAGATTGGCATCTAAGGATTAGGACACAAAAGGAAGTACAAGCAAAAGCAAAGGAAGCAATAGTAGCAACAACATGAGATTGACATCTCTAGTAGGTTAAGTTTGTGCATACATATTGTTGAGTTGGAACTCAATTGAAGAGATTGGTGTCTCTAGTAGGTTGGTGCCTACATATTTTTGAGTTAGAGCTCATTTGAGGGGATAGGTGGTTGCCAAAACCACCCTAGCTTCCTTGATTTTCGATATTTTATTTATTTTTCATATTTATTGGAGGAATTCACCTTCAAACCAAGATCAATTGGCAATTAAATCATTGACAAAGCTATTACAGCATGTGATTTCAACTTTTTATTGAAAACATTGGAGAACCAAAGGTTTCGGGAGAATAAATTGTAGCTTGCAAGACCTTTGGTAGAGATTATGCTCTTTTCAAGGGATTTTACAACTTTCAGGGAAAATGGGAGATGAATTAGGATTGAGTTCAATGATCAAGGTCATAGCAATTGAAGTCAAATAAAGGCTTTGCCATATGTAATTGTCCCTTTGTATGGAAAATAGTTAATATTTGAGGAGTCATATTTGAACTATTTTCATGGACGAAGAAGTGTTGATTTGGGATACAACAATCCATACAGAGACTTCTTCATATTGCAAAGCAACTCCCTCTTTCCTTTCACTGCAAACCCTTTGATTGTTTCATGTAGATTTCTTCTTCAAAATCACCATGTAGAAATGTTGTCTTCACATCCATCTACCCTACTTCAAGATCAAAAGCAACAATAATAGAAAAAATAAATCTAATATAAGTTAATTTAGTAATAGGAGGAAAATTTTCACCAAAACCAATTCCCTCCACTTGGGAATAACCCTTAACTACTAGGTAATATTTGTACTTCTCCACCTTACATTCCACATTCAACTTATTCTTAAATACCCATTTTATACCAATAGGTTTTCTTCCAACAGGAAACTCAAGTATTATTTTATCCAAAGAATCTATTTATTCAAACATGGCCTCTTCTGAATTTTACTATCCTTTGAATCCACTGCCTCCCTAAAATATCTAGGATCATCATCAGTATATATAAAGAAAAATTAGAGCAAAAAAAAGTTGGGATATAACTTTCTGGTTTCCATTTTTCATGAATATATATCATCAAGGATGGAACTTAAGGTTCTTCCCCTTCTAGTCCATATTCGTTTTTTGGGTCAAACTCTTCACCCTCCAACTCCAACTCTATTGTCTTTGATTCTTCTTCCTTGGGTTGGAATTTCTATTGAAAAGGAACTCTAAACTCTCTAAAGACAACATCCTGACTATAAATAGACTTCTTAGTCACTAGGTTCCAAATTTTATAAGCTTTTATACCATCTTTATAACCAATAAAGACACATTTTTCATCTTTGTTATCCAACTTATTGTCATTTTCAATTAGAACATGCACATACGTATCACAACCAAAAACTTTGAGATGTTTAAGAGAGGGAATTTAACCAGACCATGCCTATTGTGGAGTTTTATCAACCAATTATGATGTAGGTGATCAATTTATCAAATAACATGTAGTATCCACTACCTTTGCCCAAACTTCATGTGATAACCTTGCACCATTGAGAATATTCCTTGCCTTCTCTATTAGTGTCATGCCCATCCTTTCTGCAACTCCATTATATTGAAGTGTGTATGGAGTATTCTTTTGCCTCACTATTCCACACTTTTTACAGAATTTATTGATCTCATTTCTATAGAACTCTCCACCATTATTTTTCCTCCACACCTTTGTTTGTTTCTTTTCCTTGTTTTTTACAAAAGCTTTAAACTCTTTAAATTTACAAAAAACCTCATATTTATTTTAAAGGAAATAAACCCATGTGTACCTTGAGAAATCATCAATGAATGAAACATAACACATAGATTTACCTAGTGATGGAATAAGAACAGGTCCAAACACATCATTGTGTATTAACTCTAAGATTCATGTATCTATTGTAGGATCAGATGGGAATCTCACCTAATTTTGTTTAACATATATGCAATGTTCACAAAAATAAAAATCTAATGAGCAATTAGACATGCCTTTACCATGTAATTCTCGAAGTCATTTCTCTCCAGTATGTCCCAATCTTTGATTCCATAGCATTGTCTTGTCCACATGGATAATAGGGGCCATGTCTTCTTCTTTTCTATCATTAGGAACAATAGAACTATTACACCCATCAATGAAAGTACTTCCCAAAATCTAGTATAGAGTTCCAATCTAAACACTTTGCATCAACACCATTTATCCTCGAACCATCTTGCTACATGTGTCCTTTCAAATACAATATGGCACACCTACATCACCCATATTAGATACATATATCAATTTTATGGCCAGATTTGAAATGTGCAAAACCCCAGGAAGATTTATAATCCTTCTATCTTTGGGCAATAGCTTGACCCTTCCACATCTTGTGATTTTGGCTATTGATTCATGTCCTAAGAAAACTTCAACTCCATTGTACTTTTCATATTCACAAAGAAATTCCTTGTGATGAGACATATGAAATGAAGCATCTAATTTAATCAACCATGCATCATGATTTGCATGTGTAACTATAGATTCCAAGTAAACATCACCTGCTTCATTTGCAGAGGTTTTTGTTTCTACAAAAGGAGCATCATCGTAACCCTTACATGTTAGAATATTGAGAATATGCATAACATACAACAATACATTTACACTAACATGTAAATTAATAGAAAATATCTACTAGTCTAGCCTTTTATCCATATAAGCAACAAAATTCATGTAAGAAACAAGAGACAAGAGAACAAGAGAACAATACACTAGATATACATGGTAAAAACCCAAATGGGGAAACATCCATGAGAAGGTTTGGTTTCCTTTATTCTTCATAAATATCCAATCTTACAAGAGAGATCCAACCCACAAATAATCCACAACTTTACAATACAAATATATGTTATGTCACAAGATGTTCCCAGAGGATCTACTTCACCTCTATTATATACCAAGAGGTATGGAAGAATAACATCCCAAAATACATGTGGGATAAATGATTTTCCACCTATTTATATAATGAATGGTAATAAGAGCATATTACTCCATTATGCATGTGGGATAACTCATTTTACATAATATTATATTTATTTATGCCTTCCAATGCTAGATAAGACATATTACGACATCATACTAGACATCATTACACATGCATATAATATTAAAATTACACATTCCAACACTCCCCCTTATGATGACCAGGATAACAACACATAAATGGAGGAAAATGGCAGTACACTAACATTCCCTTGATGACAACTTCATTCATTCCCAACATATTGCGAAGATACACATACTTTGTTTCCATCATGGATTTGGTGAATATATTAGCTGCTTTTTTTTATATACTAGACCAAGCTCCATCAGAACATGCATGATCCACATTGCTTCTTTAGTTGCTTCATTTGTTTCCCTTTACTCTTCTTCACAAGAATAAAGAGAAAGAGCTATCAACTTCTTACTAGACTATGAAATTGGACCTAAACCAAATTGAAATATGTGCCTTTCAATAGACCGTATATTTGAAGCATCCCCTACCCAATCAGAATATGTATAACCAAGAAGTAAAATTGTAGCCGTGCTAGAATAGAAAACACCATAATGCAATGTCCCATGTAAATATCTAAGAATCCTCTTTGTTGCTTTCGAATGACTTTCATGAGGCTTTTTCATAAATCTCAAAACCATGCTAAATGCAAAAGAGAGATCTAGCCTAATGTGTGTCAAATATATCAAACTCCCCACAAGTTGACGATACAATGTGGCACCAACAAGAGGAATACCACAATCAATAGTTAACTTTACACCAGGATGGAATGTCGTAGGTGAAGGATTACAATCACTCATATGGAATTGAGCAAGTAAATCAGTTCCATACTTAGGTTGAGACAACAATATAGCATCATCCATATGCCAAATTTGTAGACCCAAAAAATAATGTAATAGGCCTAAATCGATAATTTCAAATTCATTCTTTAGATTATTTTTTATTTCCTGTATAAGTGTAAGTTGGATTCCAATAATAAGAAGATCATCCACATAAGGTACTATTATGAGAACATCGTCATCAAAATTCTTCACATACAAATTTGAATCATATACACACCACTTAAAACCATTCTTGTGTAAATAAATAGGCATCAATTTTATCATACCAAGATCTAGGCGCTTATTTAATACCATCTAAAGACTTGTTCAATTTGCATGATAAACATGAAGTATCCAAAGTAATAAAACCAAGTGGTTGTTGCATATCGATGTCTTCATGAAGATCACTATTCGAAAACGCACTCTTGACATCCATTTGGTGTATTTCCCATTGATAAGATGCAGGAAGAGAAAGAATAGTTCTTATTGTGTTCATTTTAGCAACTGGAGCAAAAGTTATAGTATAGTCAATACCTTCTTGTTGAGAGAACCCCTTTTCTACTAACTGATCTTTATTTTTTTCAATCTATCTATCTGTAGTAAAATTTGTTTTATATATCCACTTACATCTAACTAAATTATTTCTTGGAGGAAGAGGCACAAGAGTCCATGTCTTATTTTTCATTAAGGAGTCATATTATTTTGTCATTGCTTTCTCTTATTCAAGTTTATTGAGAATAGGTAGAGGGATCATCTGTGGCCAATACTTTAGTCATGAGGGAGAATTCAGATCTAGTTCAACAAGTATCGAAAGGAATACAATCTCAAAACTTGCAGATTCAAGAGTTTTATGGGCCCAAACAGGCAGAGAAGTAGTGGTAGGAACCACACTAGTATTTTCAAGACATTCAGGAGGATCACTTGAAGAAGAAGGTGAACTAGGATCAAGGGTACACATAAAAGAAGCAGAAGGAGGAACAAAGCTAGGAGTAATAGAAGGTGAAGGAAAATTCAAGGTAACATGAGGTTCAACAAAATTAGGAGGAGGAGAGACTTAATTGAATTGAACATCTTGCCTAATGATGACACCTTGGGTATATGAATAAAAAAACTTGTACACTTTGGATTCCTCACAATAACCAATGAAAATACATTTGTGAGACTTGGGTTCTAAATTTTTCCTTTTTTCATATGGGATATGAGCTCAACATTCACAATTAAAAACTTTAAAGTTACTAATATTAGGTTTCTTTACATTCCATTTTTCTTCAAGAATAACCAACAAAAATTCTTTAGTAGGGACTCTATTCAAGATATAGTTAGCAAAACAAATAGCTTCATCCCAAACATGTTTATGTAATTCTTTAGAATAAAGTATACATCTAGCCATTTCAGCCAAAGTTTTATTGTTTCTTTTAGCTACCCCATTTTGTTGAGGTGTATAAGGAATAGTATTTTGATGTTGAATACCATGCTTAGATAAATAAGCATTAAATTCCTTTTTAGTGAATCCCCCCCAATTTTCAGTTCTCAAAGTCTTAATACTTTTACTAGATTCGTTTTCAACCATGGATTAAAATATTGAAAAATACCAAAGATTTCAATTTTATGCTTCAAAAAATAAACCCAAGATTTACTACTAAAGTCATCAATAAAAGTAAGAAAATAGACTACATGAGACAAACGAGGAGTTTCAAGAGGACCACAAATATCACTATTAATTAGTTGCCATAGTTCTTTAGCACACCAAGCTTTACCTTTATCAAACATTTCCTTATTATGTTTACCAAGAACACAACCCTCACAAGCACCTTTAGTGGAATAAATTGAAGGTAAGCCAAGTACCATTTTAGACATCATTTTCATTTTACCCTAATTCAAGTGACCTAATATTTCATGCCATAATTTAATTTGTTCATCAACATGAGAAACATAGGAATAAAATGGTTCATTTTTTCTTGAATTAAAACCAATAAACTTATATAATCCATCATTATGATCAACAATACTAGAAGACACAATTTTGAAGTTATATTTGCTATCTTTTAATGCATACTTATTAGGCCAAGATTCAAATATATAACCTGTTTGACGTGCACAATAAATAGAAAGCAAGTTGATGGGAATTCCTTGAACATGAAACACATCTTCCAAATTACCATTAGGAACATTATTACTACCATATCCTAAAATTGAAAGATGATTACCATCACTTATAGATACTTTCCGTTGTGTGTGTTTTTTAGTGTCACAAGTATTAAATAAAGAAGTGTTAACATACATATGGTTAGATGCACCATAATCCATTATCCATTCCACATTAGAAGATGACTTTCTTTGTTGAACAAAATAGGCACACAGGGGTACTGACTGTTCTTTGGAACACTTCTTCTCTTTCGCAAGTTCACATCTCCATTTAAATCAAATCTTTTCAGGGTTGTTGGTTCTTCCACACTGCTTACAAGGATTATACACTTTCTTTTTATTAGACACCATATTAGAAGAATCGTCATTAGAAGAAGTATATTCTTGATTGTGTGGTTTATAATTTTTAAAATTCCTATTTGGATTCTTTTTATTATGTTCCATTAGAGATTTATTATTAGATAAGTGACTGCTAGGAATTAATCTATCTTGTTCATTTATGAAGCCTTTACAAAAATATTCAAAAGTAGGTTTCAAAGTTCCTTTAAATTTCAATGGCTCTATTCGTAGTTTGGATGAAAATATCAAAGCATGAAGGTAAATTTTTTTCAACAAGAATAGTACGAGCATTATCATTTTTCTTTTAATCAAAACCACAATTATTTAACTTAGCATTACAAGTTTTAATTTCAACAAGAAATGACTATATTCTATCAAAACCTTTAGGGTCTAACTCATGGATTTTATTTTCAATATGGTAAGCAGAAACATCATCACTTTTATCAAATAAAGAAGATAGGGTTTCTCATACCTCAATAAGACTATCCTTAGCCTTAATGTGTACCTGCAATCTATTCGAAACAAATTTTCCAATGTGTCCTCTTTCTTTATCACATCGATATTCCCATATTTCCAATATTTTGCATCGATTGGTTTCGTTTGATCACCTTTAACTAATCTTCGTAAGTTATTCCTCCCAAACATGTCAATCATATTCATCTTCCAAGAGACAAAGTTAGATCCAACTAATGTAGGAATAGAAACAACTTATGAGGTCATAGTGTGACAAAATAATGAAAACTCTTTAATGCAAAAAATTGATTTGTCACAAAAAGAAGAAAAGTGATTAAAAATCAGAAAAATCTCACCGATACTAAATCCCAACAACTACTAAGAGTCGGATCTGTAACCCTACAATAGAGAACCAAGGGCAGAAAATTGAATTCGGTGAAGAACAATCGAAAAAGACATATTCTCACTTTCACTGAACAACAGGTCTGAATCTTGGTACAAATTCACGCTTTCAATGAAGACAGGTGTGAATTCCCCGAAAAATTCACTCTTTCTCATACCAAAAGGTGCAAATTAGTCGAAAGCTACCATGAAACCTATGGAAAATTATGAAACAATCATTGTCTCTTACGAAAACCTTCAACAAAACACAACCAGAGCCGGAAAAAACCTAGAAATGTTGCAAAAGAAATAGATCCTTGATAGCAAGTTAACATACAATCGATTTTAATTCAAATCTATAGAAAAAAATCAAGAGAAACTTGAAAAAAATCTGATTTTTTTTTTTACAAAATAATGGTGAGGGTTAGGGTTGGAAAAAAAATCTCAAAACATGTAGCAAAATGAGTAGATATAAAAAATACCACTTGGGTTTGATAGATCGGATTCCAAATCTACAAAATATGAAGGACCCAAATCTCAAAATATAAAGAAATGTTGCTTGTAAAAAAAAAACAAAGAATTATTGAATAAGGTAGAGCATAGCAACTAGCTCTAATACTATGTTAGAATATTGAGAATATGCATAACATACAACAATACATTGACATTAACATGTAAATTAATAGCCAATATCTACTAGTCTAGCCTTCTATCCATACAAGCAACAAAAATGTTGTAAGAAATAAGAGACAAGAGAACAAGAGAATAATACACCATATATACAAATGGGGAACATCCACCGGAAGGTTTGGTCTTCTTTATTCTTCAAAAGCATCCAATCTTACAAGAGAGCTCCACCCCACATATGCTCCACACCTTTAAAATACAAAGATATGCAATATCACAAGATGTTCCCAAAGTGTCTCCTTCACCTCTATTATATACCAAGAAGTATGGAATAATAACATCCCAAAATACATGTGAGATAAATTATTTTCCACCTCTTTATATAATGAATGGTAAGAGCAGCATATTACTCTATGATGCATGTGGGATAACTCATTTTACATAATATTAGAGTTATTTATGGTTTTCAATGCTAGATAAGACATATTACAACATCATACTAGACATCATTACACATATAATATTAAAATTACACATTCCAACATTACTTTTATCAACACTCTTAGATCTGTGATATTTCTTATAATGCCCATCTTTATCACATTTCCAACATTTATTTTCAAATTATCCTGGAGATTTATATCTACCTCTAGACTTAGATCTTCCCCTATAAGGCCTATTTTTTCTTTCTTGGAAATGACCTTTCATAGATAAAAAATCCTTAGTCACACCCTCTATGGATTTTCTCCTCATTTCCTCTAATAGAAACGATGCAACTACATATTTAAAATTTAATGTGGATTGAGTGGCACTACCAATTGCTACAATTAGGTTACCTGAAGAGTTTGGAAAGAACATAGCAAGGTAATACACTTATATTCTTCCTCCAACTTAATATCAACATAGGACAACTGACTTACCAGAGTATTAAATGCATTTAGATGATCTACCACAATGTCACCATCCTCCATCCTAAGATGAAATGACTTATTTCGAAGAAATAATTGGATTACTAAGGACTTTGACCGATGCAAATTCCCCAACTTATCCCACAACTTCTTTGCATCGTATTTTCCATAAACATTCAACAACACCGAATATGAGAGACGAAGATGAATCGTGTTTCTTTCTTTTCTCTCCACCTTCTACCAATCTTCTTTTGACATGTTAGTGGGATACAAACATGGATCCATAATAATCCATTGATCGGTACTGTCTATAATAATATATTTCATCTTCAACTTCCATAACTCAAATATTTGGCCGTTATTATTCTCAATTTCTATTCTTGAACCGTTCATCATTTTCTATGCACAAGATTCATTGCTCAAAGATCCCACTCCAACACAAGTTTATCGCAAACCCAATATATTCTTACTCTTCACGTGATGGGATAAACCATATAAACAAAGGCGCCCCTTGATTCTAATAACCTCTCTTTGATATCAGATGAACAACTTTGATAAACCCATGTAAAGAAAAACAATACCAAACAAAATATAAAACACAATAATTAACAATGGCTCACACACACATTACATACAGATTTACCCATGAAACCCAAAACTGGGAAAACTAGTATTCTTGAGAGTTTATCCACTCTCTATGTCATTGTATTATCTTTTTTATTTACAATACAATATTATAGCATCCAAAACCCTAATCCATTAACCTAAATTAGATTATAACCCCAAATCCTTGAACGGAATCAATTTATAATGGGCTATAAATGGACCACAAATGTAACCAAAATGTTTTTGGGGGGGATGTTGTCCCCCTGTGCCCCCCTATCCTAGGGGGTTATTCATCCCACTCGGTCCACCCTTTCTCTAGGAACCTACAAAGACTACAACACATATTTCCAACACAAGTGAAATACCACTCTATCACATTAGGAATGTTTGTCAAGGAAAAATAAACATATTTATCGATTGACTTGCTTGTATAAAGTAAACAAAGTAGCCTTGTGTCATGATACTGAGTCCACCAAAGAAAGAAAGGGGCAATGTTTTCCTTTATCACAATCTTAACGAAGCAATATGCTACAACCCCCAACTACAAAATTTTAGAGTGAGTAACAAAACATAACTATACATCAACAAAAC
Source organism: Larix kaempferi (assembly GCA_027924585.1). NCBI lineage: Eukaryota > Viridiplantae > Streptophyta > Pinopsida > Pinales > Pinaceae > Larix > Larix kaempferi. The sequence continues at coordinate 5,994,410 of BSBM01000263.1, forward strand.
TCAAGGTCTACTCCAATTAGTTTATGTATCTATGCATGTGTATTAATTCATTGTTATCCATGATACATGGTCCAAAATGGGATCCATAGCCTTCATGTGATTCAGGATAATACGCTCCATGGTTTATTTATATACGTTTAGTACAAAATTACTTTCCACACAAAAAATTACAATGTACCTTTGCAGCTCTTAGCGCAATTGCTAGCATATTATTCTTGCCATGGGTGACTAATCAATTGTCCCTAGTTGAAAAGAAGATGATTTCCATTGCCTTCTTATTGAAGATGAATTCCAAGCATCTTAGCATTTTCAAAGCTACTCACATTAACTTCAAATTCTTATTATAGAAGATTGTTTGTAATCCTAACCTTATATATTTTAACGGTTGAGAGGTTTGCTCATAGGATTTTATGCAACATATTGTGACTACAATTGCTAGTTTTGCAATTAACATTTTATCTAATTTGAATTAATATTTATTTTATTACATTAACTATGTTTAATAGAAGAGACTATGGTAATGCTGCAATAGCAATTAATTTCAATTGTGTTCTCTTAATCGTTGTTAAGACCATTTGTGGTTGGAGGACGAGGGATCTGCAGTAGAGCGTGACGCATGAGTTTGCGTACGAAGATTTTTTTCAATGGGTACCCATGGAGGGGGCATATCCCCCTCCTATTTGTGACAATAGGTTGCCTCCTCGAGTGATCCGACAAAGAACCAATCAGAGAAAGCGTTCGGGGGTTTTGAGGGGGAAGAAAAGAGAAACCAGGAAAATCCAATGAAAACCCTTCTCTTCATATCTAATCAGATAGTCTAAGGGAAAGAGTGGAACAATGGAAGGAGAAGGATATGATTGGAAAGTTCATCGAGATATGGCCAAAGGAGAAGGATCTCCTTAGATGGATCAAGGCAAATTGGAAGCCTAAAGTCCATTATGACCTACATCTAGGGGCCAAATGTTTTTTCACTATAATTTTCTTCAACTAGGAGGATAGGGACTAGATACTGGAAGGAGGCCCATACTTCTTCTTCTAATTTGGGCTATTCCTTCGTCCTTGAAAGGAGTGGTTTAACCTTGATAAAGAGAATTTGAATATCGCCCCAGTATGGATCCAACTGTATTCTTTACCTTGTGAGTACTGGGAACTTGAAATCTTGCAGGACATAGGTAACGTCTTGGGAAAATTTGTGAAAATGTCTGAGCAAACAAAACAACAAAGATACATTTCCTCTACCTAGATCTATGTATACATGGATCTGGCACGCAAGCTACCCAAATCCATCAATCTAACATGGGAGGACAAAGACTGGGCACAACCATTAGGGAGCCTTTCGGTGTAGACAATGCCATGAGTATGGAAACCTCGGTAGATATTGTCGTCATAACCATCACGCTCTTGCTATCCCTCATGTGTCCTAGGAAAAAGGTGGTGGGGAGAAGGGTTTCACCCTGGTGAATCGACTGAGGCAAGGGCTAAAATCGAACAACCAAATGCTGAACAAACTGAACAATACCAAGAAGAGAACAACAACCAACATATTTGAGCTGTTGAACACAGTTGGTGAAGATGTGGAGAATCTTGGACGATGGGATAAAAAAGAACCTTCCCACTCAACAAAAGGGACACTCGAGGCTGGGCCTGCCCCCTAGAAGGATTGGAAGACCGGCCCAAGGCAATGGAAGATGAATTACAAGAAGAAGCAGAGGATATGGACCTAGGAGAGCTAGACATGGATGAAATAGAAAATGAAGGTGAAAAAAAATGGCAAGCTTATGTCTCACACAGATAGATCGAACTCCTACAAGAAGCCATATTAAAATCAAAAGCTACCCCTTGGTTGGGTATAGCTTCATAACCACAAAAAGGTAGAAAAAGGAAACAACCAAAAGAAGGAGAAAAGAGAGGAAGGAAGACAAATAGGCAGAGAATAGTAGAGGTTGGAAACAGATTGATAGAATCAGGTCAGTACCCCACCATCAAAGCGGATTTCTTGGAAGTTAATAAGGTTACCTAATGAAGGTGTTAATGTGGAACATCTATTGGGTGAATCATCCATGCAAAATAAAAACACTATGAAGTAAGGTAAGAATGGAGAAACATGTAATAGTTTTCTTACAAGAAACAAAGTGTGAAGTAGAGAATATACAGGAAATAGGAATTAAAGTTTGGAGAGGTAGTGAGACAATGGAAATTAATGCCCACGGCAATGCGGGGGGGCTTGCAATCATGTGGTGCCCTGAGGAAGTGTGCTTAACAAATTTTTGGGCCACAGGATTCTCCTTATCCACAAACTTCCAAATCCGTGATACCCTGGTAAAAGGAATGCTAACGAATGTTTATGGTCCAAGTGTCGTTACTTAGAAGGAAACCTTCCTGGAAACCCTTTCATGGGATGAAATGTTGATGTATATGTAACTTCAGAATGTATTTCACCTATGTATATTGTACTGCTAAAGAGATGGTATTATTCCTCTATACAGAAGTGTCATCATTTGTATTGACAAGTGTCACAAGTGTCGTAACTTGCTATGATGGGTTATTAGACCACCAAGTGTGGGGTCAGTCCTGATTAGTATAACCACGGGTTATTAGACTGAGTTAGACAAGTCGGCCCTGCTAGGTTATTAGGTAGGTCAGGTCATGTATAAATAGAGTGTGGGATGCACTCTATTTGATCATCTCATTACTCACTCTTACATCACTCGGAAAGTGGCGCACTAGTTGAGGAGGAGGAGTAGCTACTAGTAGAAGACTATCTCTTGTACTTTGGTTGTATCATTGCTCTTTCTATCTCTGAGGAAGTTGTGGGGTTTTTCACCTTTATGGTTTTCCCTAGTGAAACTCTGTGTGTCCATTGTCTTATGTGATTGCTTGCTATGCTTGATACATGCTTCATATGATTGATATGTTGTACATGTTATTCTCTCAGTAAAGATCCTGGAGTATGCTGAATTAATGCTCAAAATCTAACATGAAAGATGGATTGGAGAATGTTGGCAGGCGGTTTGGTAGGATGATATCATAGCCTCTCCGATGTCGTGACAAGGCAGAAGATGGCGCGAAAGGCGTCGGTGGAAGATGATTTTGTGCATGTGTGGGTCAATTGTACCGTGGATTGCAGGTTTTGGGTCATTTGGTCCACATATTATGTACTGTTGAGTCAGTTATACTGCAGAATGCGGGTTTTTGGTCATTTTTGGACTAGGTTAGTTAGAGAGTGGGTCATTTGTCCATAGTATCAGTTAGGAATTCATTAGTAAGTGGACAAGAATTGTAAGGCAGAAGCCTATATATAGATAATAATTGTAAGTGTTGAGAGAAACACAACTTGCTGGAGAATAATGCACAGCACTGATGTTGGTTGTATGATTTCCGGGTATGTTTTGATGTCAGGAGTCATTGTGGAGATCTAGTTTTTGCAAAGACAATGTATCTGGGTTGACAATGATAATATGATGAAGCTATTTTGGTACAATCTCTGTGTTCAATCTGTTCAGTTATGGTAATGAGATGTTGCACTATACAATCAATTTCATGTTTCTCTGATGCGATATTTGCTTTACAATTACTGTTTTTGCAATGATGAATGTTTGGGTTGAATATTGATTTAATACTATGTTCAATGCTTAAAGATATCTATCCAAGTTCTGTAATAAGTTTAAGTATTACAGCCGCAACCATCCTCCTTCATTCGGCGGAAACATGGTTCCGTCTGCCCTTCCTGGACGCCTCAGGTGAGACCTCATCTGATCCGCAGGTGTTGTTGGGCGGGATAAAACCTGTCCGGGCCGGTGGCCAGGGAGACTGCGGTATGCGTCGACAGTGAGTGGAACCCCTGTTGACTAGATTTGAGCCAACAAATGGTTCCATTGCCGGGACCGTGTTCCAAGTGAAAGGAGGAGATGTTGTGGCACCCGATGAAACCAGAGATCTAAGAATGGTTTGATCAGAAGTTGCAGGAATTCGCTGAAGAGGAAAGCTGGAACAATCGGTTGACATCAGGACAGTGGGTAGATAGATACATTCATGACAGACCACATGAATGGTTCTTCTGTGAGTTCCTGGTCCTATTGTTTGAATGGTTGGCAAAGTTGACATTCCAGAAGAGGAACTTCCAAGGTGGTGAATTGACGACCTGGACCCCCGAATTGATTCAGGAACTGTAGGAAGTTGATAATAAAGCATCGCAGGCTGTCGAAGTGTGGTTCAATAGCATCCTAGAAGGCTATATCACAGAGTTCGCGGTTGATACTCAGAAGTCCTATAGTGAAGCTGAAAGATATTTTTTCCACGAACCTCGGGGTAGGTTTTTATTGTCGCTCCAACTGTCGATCAAGATGCTTATCTGCGAAAAATGGTATATTGAAGATGCATCTTGATCAGTAGACATCCTGGTGGGTGGAGGCCATGGGTACCGCGACGGTTGGGGGGAGGTGCATGGAATGTTAAGGGGTAGATGGGTGCAGGTCATGATGAGACTGTGAGTGAAGTCGAGGAAGAGAGTGGTCTTACAAGGGGAGGAGCGAGGTTCCGACAGGAAAAGAGGTAGAGGACAAGAGAAGGTCCTGCTGCAGTCAAACCGAAAGACCGTGAAGGAAGACCACATGGAACGAAGTGACCTCACAGCCCCGACAAGGAAAACTAGGCTATGCCCAGGATAGAGGCAGGACCAAAACCTAGCATCAATGTACCCACACCTCTGCTCACTTTCTCTTAGGTAGCAAGAAATACCACATTGACACCACCAAGTTCGTCAATCCCGCAGAAGTTAATTGGTAGTAGCATAGCGAAAAGAGGAAGGAAGCCCAGAATGGAGGGCGATGATGCTAAGTTACCGTTGTTCCATAGGAGTGCGACAGACAACCCAGAACAGTACTGGTTTTTGTGTGAAGCAGTCTGGACCATAAAACAGATCACAGATGATGCTGCTAAGAAAGGACAGTTAGCAACGACTCTACGTGGTCGTGCATTAGATTGGTTTATGAAGTTTGTTCTAATCCCTACAGGAGCTCCAGATAAGTCGTTAAATGAGATTCGGGATGGGTTGATTGCCGAATTTAGGAAGCCCAAGTTTGAGGCTCAATACATTACAGAATTGAAAGAAATTAAGCAGTATCCCAATGAGATGGTATGGGATTTTGAGCAGCGATTCAAGACACTGATGGCCAAGGTTAGTTTTGATATGAGAGTCATCCAACATAAGGAATGGTTCATCGCATCCCTGCTACCCCACATGCGGCTACCACTAATGAAACAAAACATCTCGACTCCCGGTGAAGCTCTGGAAATTGCAATGCGATTGCAGGTGTCGCCTTTTGGAGAAAATGCCATCGGGTTGTCGCAGATACAAACACAGCTCACTAACTTAACCATACAACTGCAAGATTTGAAGAAGGGCAAGGAGCAGCGTGAAGATGCCTGGTGTACGCAATGTCGAGGAGAGGGGCATACAAAGGACAATTGTCCAAACTTCCGCAATTATTTGGTTTCAGGAGCACCAAATCCATTGAATGGTGGCAGCATGCCGTGGTGTCGCATCTACCAGGTGTATGGGCACAATCATGACAATTGCCCATATATGCAGAAAATGGTCGCCACCCTGAGGAATCTCTATTGTACATTCTGCAAATCGGTGGGTCACGACGACAAGGATTGCTGTACATATGGGTTGCTATAAGAAAGAATGTGTGATGCGTTTTATGTAAAGGATGACCAGCGTGCCGTACAACATCTACAACTGCAGGTATCCCAGTCGCTACCTCAACTGAAGCAGTAGAAACCGCCACAGTTCATGCCACAATATGCTCTGATGCAAATGGCCCCACAACATCCACCGTATGTACAGCAACTGCAGTATAAACCACAAGGACCAGGAATGCAACCGGCACCAGTGCAGCAACAGTTTAATCAACCATAGTACCAACAACAGGGAGGATTCTGGGGAGGATACCGGGGTGGCCGTGGCAGTGGATTTGGTTGTGGAGGAGAATGAGGTGGTCATGGACCTGTTCAATGCTATCACTGTGCGGTATGGGGACACTACCAGTGAGACTGTCTGCTACTGCAAAACCAGTGTACGTTCTGCTTTGTTAACGATCACACGATTGAGAATTGTCCACAGTTGATTGCGCGATGGCAAGCAGCAAATACTCCCTAGTTGCAGAACCAGCCCCAGGCACAGCAGCCTGCCTAGAACCCAGTGCAGCAACCAGTACATAACTAGAATATGTGTTTGAATCAGAATCAGAATGTGAAACCACCTGGGAATCCGCCATTGAATAAGACCTAGGGTGAAAACATCGCAACAATTTCTGCAGAACCAAGACTGCAGGATGCTTCTATTATTGTGGTCACTCACAGAGGAAAGACAACTGGCGCGGACAGTTCAATGATTAGGTTGGCTGGACAAAAGAAGGTAGCATTTGACATTGATGAGGAACGAGAGACGTTTCTTCAAACACGATGTGCACTAGAACACGACCGAGGTAAAGATGTTCTGTATGACATGCCCTCTACTTTTGATGTCAGTTCGGAGGCCGACCCATCACAATGGTCTAGCATGCTTCGAGCATTTTTGGAATATTGTTTGTCCCTAGCCAGAGATCCTGATGCTCTTGCTGTGATTGAAGCTTTGTTGCGACGACTGGCCCAGGATCGACAAGAGCTCGCGGTTAATTCCCTGCAACGACAGAAGATGGGTAAGGAGATGCAGATGAATATTCAAATTGGCGACTACGATGTTGATTCGGTTATTCTAGACCTTGGTTCAGATGTCAACATCTTTACCAAGCAGGCTTGGCAAAAGATGGGGAGCCCCCCATTGAGCTAGTCTCCTGTACAGCTCCGGTTAGCTAATCACGCTAAAGTAACAACAATTGGGAGAGTTCCATGAATGGTGGTGGACATTGAGGGAATGAAAACATATGTCGACTTTGATGTAATAGAAGTAGTCAAGGGAGGAAGCTCTTATCCAGCATTATTGGGGATTGGATGGGCTAATGATAGTGGAGCTGTAATCAACTTCAAGCGACGAATGATGACTTTTGAAAATCTTGATCTCAAAGTTATCGCCCCGTTGGATCCGGCTGAAGGACGCCACTACATAGAGCCAATGAAGGACGATGATCCCAGTGGATGGGACCATGAATTCAATATTTTTGAAGATTATATCCATCCAATTTCCAACGGCGAGTTGGGATGGCGTAGAGATAGCTCTGCATCCTCCGAATCTGATGATGCGCTAGACTATTGGAAGAACCGCTTGCACGAGGTATCACTCTGTAAGTGCGGGTTGCTTACATAGTCAATATGTCGTATCGCAATTGAAACAGTTACACTCCCAACATATGAAGGGCTGCCTAGCATCTCTAACTTTTTGATGACGTTTGAAGAAAGAGTTTCCGAACCTCAGTGATTGCTGGCGTTGAACGAAGCATTGTAGGCTACTCCATCACGCTGGTGGGCAACACACAAGGCATCAATTGATGGATGGTCGAACTACAGAACGTTGATGATGGTATGCTTTGGCGATACTGAGGCCTACCACATTAGGAAGTATGATGGTCGGGACGACCCTGGTGGTCATTTGATGGAGTGTCAGCGGTTATGGGTATCGCGACCAAAAGATGAGTGGGTCCATGTGGTTATCCATACTTTGGATGAGATGCCACGCTCGTGGTATGCTGCAGTTGAGTTGTGAGGGGAAATTTCTACTTGGTTGGAGCTCATCGTGTGTTTCACCCATACATTCAGTTTTGCGGATGATGATCCCGAGGTCAATAATTCATTACAGCTCATCCGCAATGTAATTCTATAGGTTGTCTTGGTGGCCTATCCTATGGAGGAAGTATGATGGTCGAGACGACCCTGGTGGTCATTTGATGGAGTGTCAGTGGTTATGGGTATATTGACCAAAAGATGAGTGGGTCCATGAGGTTATCCATACTTTGGATGAGATGCCATGCTCGTGGTATGCTGCAGCTGAGTTGCGAGGGGAAATTTCTACTTGGTTGGAGCTCACCGTGTGTTTCACCCATACATTCAGTTTTGCGGATGATGATCCCGAGGTCAATAATGCATTACAACTCATCCGCGATGTAATTCTATAGGTTGTCCCAGTGGCCTATCCTACGGATCCACATGCGCATTACCAGATGCTGTCTCTCATGGAATGTTTTAATATCAATGGTGGGCCAGAAGATGATGATAATCTATGAAATGTGAATATCCCAGAATCCAAAGGAAGTCATGTTGTGGTACCACTTGATGCGCCAAGCGATCCTATTAGTCAACCGCTGAAAATCCGCAAGATTAACATTGGGACAGAGGACACTCTGAAGTTCACAAATGTCGGGGATTAATGGGATGATGAGCTGATAAGAAAGGTCATTGATATGCTCCATGAGCTTCAAGATGTATTCCCGACAAAATTTTCTAACATGAAGGGGATTTTGGTAGATTTAGGGGAGATGAAGACTCCATTAAAACCGGATGCTAAGCCAGTACGTTGGGGACCCTATCGGCTAAATCCGCGACACAAGGATAGGGTCAAGGAAGAACTTGATCGCATGCTGGACGCTGGTATTATTGAACCGGTCGAGGAGTCGGAATGGATCAGTCCTATGGTGATGCAGGACAAGAAGACTGGAGAGGTGCGCATCTGTGTGGATTTACGAAAGTTGAACGATGCCTGCTAGCATGACCCCTTTCCGACCCCATTTACTAACGAAGTGCTCGAAGGAGTGGGCGGCCAGGAGATGTACTCATTCACAGATGGGTTCTCTGGCTACCATCAGATTCGTATTGCCAAAGAAGATTGCCATAAGACAACTTTTGTTACCGAATGGGGCTGCTTTCAGTACACCGTGATGCCGTTTGGATTGAAGAATGCAACTGCGATATTTTCACGGGTTGTCGTTGTTGCATTCAAAGATTTCATTCAAAAAATTTTACTGGTATACATGGACGATTGGATGGTCTATGGGTTGGTCCGCGATCATCTGGCGAATTTGCGTTTAATGCTAGAGCGATGCCGACAGCACCAGATATCACTGAATTTGAAGAAGTGTATTTTCTGTGCACCATTTGGCATACTGTTGGGGCATATTGTGTGTAAGCAAGGATTGTTGGTTGACCCAGCAAAAGTTGCGCTTATTCTGAGTTTGACACCACTGACTACTATTAAGCAATTATGGGCGACGCTAGGACACACCGGGTATTATCGCAAGTTCATCAGGAGTTACACTGCGATTACTGCCCCTATGGAGAAGTTGTTGAAGAAGGATGCGGCATTCCAGTGGGGCCCGGAATGTCAGGCTAGCTTTGAAACACTGAAGGCGAAGATGGCGTCGGCACCGATACTGGTATTTTCGGACTGGAGCAAGGAATTCCATGTCCATGTTGATGCCTCATCGATTGCGTTGGGTGTCGTATTGGCTCAACCAGGAGAAGGGGATCTTGATCACCCCATTTCTTTTGCTAGCAGGAAGTTGTCATCTGCAGAATGAAACTACACTACTGTGGAGAGGGAAGGTCTAGCAATGGTTTACGCTTTGCAGAAGTTTCGCCATTACTTACTGGGAGGTCATTTGAAGATGTTCACAGATCATTCTGCATTAAAATACCTAGTCAATAAGCCTGTGTTGGGGGGGAAGATATGCCGCTGGCTATTTCTTTTTCAAGAGTTCGATTTTGAAATTATTGTGAAGCCCGGTCGGTTGAATTCCAGTCCTGATCATCTCTCATGGATCAATACAGGAGAAGAGCCAACCAACATTGAAGATGGTTTACCGGATGCCCAATTGTTTCGGGTTGAGGTTGTAGATGACTACTTTATAGAAATCATTCATTTTTGGACAACGAGTACTGCACCCGATGACTTCACCACCAGTATGAAGAAGCAATTGGTCATCAAGGTAGTGGATTTCCAGCTAATTGTAGGAGAGTTATACAAAATGGGTGCCGATGAGGTATTGTGCAAATGTGTCTTACCACATGAGCAAGTGCAGATATTAGCAAAAGCGCATGGAGGAGTAGCCGGAGGACACTATGGCGGTCGAGCGACTGCTAGGAAAGTGCTGCGTGCCATCCTGTGGTGGCCTACACTACATAATGATGCGATGTACTATGCATGGTCCTATGATATCTGTCAGTGAACTGGAAAACCATCCCGACGCGATGAGATGCCACTTATGCCTCAGTTGACATTACAGCCATTCGAAAAATGGGAAATGGATTTTGTAGGACCGATCAATCCACCAGGGAAGCGCACAAGTGCGCGCTATATTATCACAGCGACAGAGTATTTGAGTCGATGGGCAGAGGCGGCACCAGTAGTTGATTGTTCCACAGCAAGGGCAGTGCGATTTTTGTTCGATCACATTATCACTCATTTCGGCTGCCCCAAGATAATGTTGGGTGACCAGGGCATCCACTTTCTCAATCGCACCATCAGCACATTAACGGAGGAATTGCAGATCCAACACAAAAAGAGTACACCATATCATCCACAAGAAAATGGCACGGTGGAATCCTTTAACAAGGTATTGGAGCATGCACTGACAAAGGTGTGCAATATGAACCATGACGACTGGGATCTAAAAATCCCAGCAGTGTTGTTGGACTATCACACCACGTGTAAAAGGTTAACAAGGAAAACACCATTTAGGTTAGTATATGGACAAGAAGCAATTATGCCCATGGAATATATTGTCCCAAGTTTGCGCATCGCGGCCGCAACAGGCTTGGATGATGTAGCGGCACTAGATGAACATCTCGAGTAGTTGGTAAAGTTGGAGGAAGATCGGTTCATTGCTGGGTTCCACCAGAGGGTAGAGAAGGATCACCAGAAGGCATGGCATGATCGACACATAAAAAACAAATAGTTTCAGCAGGGCGACTTGGTACTGTTGTATGACAGCAAGTTTATGAAACATCCAGGAAAATTGCAAATGCATTGGCTTGGTCTGTATTGCATCAATAGTATTACTTTAGGGGGCATGGTTCAGCTGCAGCAGCTGAATGGGGTGATGCTCCCACAACTGGTGAATGGTCATAGGTTGAAGCCCTATCAGTTGGGCTTGGAACACCGCGATGCCTGAGTTGCATAAAAAAAAGAAAAGTGTGTGTTGCAGGATGATCGGTGGCAGGATGGCGCACCGATAGAGAAACAAATGCGCAAGTAGGAGGGCTTGTGTTGCAAATGACCAACAGTCCATGACAACTGGCCGTGTTACGACTGGGTCAAATCAGCAATAAATGCCAAAAGTTAAACAGTTAATTAACAACACGTGTTTGAATGATGAGCATTAATGGCGGATCCGGCTGATCGGCTGACATGATCGACGACGGATTTGCATCATTAATATAGGATTTTGGTTGAATTAATGCATGATTTCATGATGAGTCTGGAGGATTCGGCTAGAAGCTATAAAACCAGGGAGGAGTTGGTTGGAAAGCTCCGAGATTTTCATTGATAAGTGCCGGTGCAAAGCTGACGAGTATTGGCATAAACTTGGTAAGGTATTGGGCAAGGTTCTGTTGAATTTGAAGAGTGGTGTTAGCGCTGCGAGGTATGCCAGGAAAACTGGAGACAGTTGATATTAGTAGCGAAGTGGAGTCTCCCTTCATTCCGGTGGTTGTCAAGCAAGAAGTTGTGTCATCTGGAGCCGTCGATCTTGGAGCCGAAGTTGCAAATATGCCGGTGGGAGCATCAGTCATTGCTAAGAGGCGGCGGGGGGGTCAGCACTCTGAGTCCCCGTAGAGTAAGCGAGTGCTTCGGTCATCCACCGCGATGGTAGGAGAAGCTCAGGAGCAGGTGGGGTAGTCCAGTCGCTGCATTCACGATTTTGCCCCATGGGTGGGACTGTCAGCCGGTGACATCCTTGGGTATATCCCTCCCATTCGGCCGAATGCCACTCCATGCAAGATAAACCCAAAATAGAAGTATGGTGTCAAGATACCCGCACTCCCAGACGGAATGGAGTGTTATGTGGATATTGGGCCAGCGTTGATGTGCCTGCGTTACGATGACCATGATATGGTGGCCTACCCTGACATTGCATCCGCCCCATATGTCCCTAAGACATGCCTTTTCCCAACACCGACTGTACAAGATTGGGCATGAGGATTGAAGTAGGCCGGCTTGTTAGGGCTCATTAACATGCCACATTTTGGGCGACTAGCGAAAGTCAATGCGTGCATGAAGCAGCTCCTTGCATGCTTTCATGGTGGATCATTGTGGCTGGGAAAATAAATCTTGGTCACCATTGATTTAATCTCGCACATAACCGTCTTGCTGAAGAATGGAGTCGATCCCTCGCAGTTCATCCAAGGGAAGGAAAATGACAAAAAGCGAGCATCGCAGTTGGCACAAAAATATGGCTTAGAAACGAATGGTCGTGGGTATCGCAATAGAAGTTGCAATGATCAAGCGGTACTCATGGGAATTAAGATCCTATCCTGCAAGGTGATTAGGGGTGGTCGACCTAACCAGTGCAACTCGGGGATTGTTGCATGCGCAGAGCAATGTGCGGAAGGAGTCCAAATGAACTGGTCTCTATATCTCATGAATCAATTAACGGAGGACGCTGTGGTGGTCCAATTAGGAAAGGGTGCCTTCACATATAGTTGGTTGTTGCTGTTAATTGCCTTTGTCACATGGAAGGAGCCCGACACGTATTAGGGCATGGACTATCGAGCTGCAATAGAATGACGGGGTGCACGATATTAGAATCTATGGTATGTACGAGAGCCAGAGAGACTCCGGGATTGTCAATTATAGTTTTGGCTGTTTTGGGAAATGCTTTGTGCTGTAGCAACACAAGTCCCGCGAATATCTAAAGAAACTGTAGCCTGGTTCAAACTAGTCATGGCATTTGCAATTCGGCCGCATACCATACATATACAAGCCTGTCGTGATCCTAATCGGTAATGGTTGCAGACCTCATATAAGGTGACGTCTAAATATTTGGCAGCTACTGTGAATGAGTGGCCGGAGGCATGGCGACAACCCATGAGTTTAGCAAAGATAGAAGTCGGTGGCCCGGGATTGGGCCCAGATGATCAGGCATCAGCCCAAGACCAACGGAGTCACCATAACTCAGGGCAAGAATCGACCAAAACGATATCAGATGATAGTGACCGGGCCCTTGAAGAAACCCGATCGAAAAGGTACCAGGAGCATGCAACGATCAGCGGGTTGTCCTTGCCAGCCGAGGCACAATTGGGCCACCTGCTCACAGCACTTAATAATGCATCCTCAGTGGTAGCAGACAATATGGAAAGGAAAGCGGATGAAGGATTCCATGTGCTCATCGCTCGGTTAGAGTCTCTGTATGATCTGGATTCCGGAAAGGCACTAGAGGAAGCAACGGACCCAATATTTGGCACAATCAACAATGAGCCACAGGTGAGGAAAGTGGAAATTCCCCCGACTGCGATTGTGACTGAAGATGCGGCAGTAAACACGTCATTGTAGTAGTTGAAGATGGTGACCCTCAATGTTAACGCACTGCCATCGGAAGGGTTGACCACTATGCAGGCTACTACCAGTAAGGAAACGACAGACCGACTGCGGCAGATCAGTGGTATGTGTGTACGATTACAGGTGAGTGAGGCCAATGCGAAGCGCACAATCAAAGAATTGACCACCAGGCCTGCTTCCGCACATCAGGCTGTGGATGAGCTCGAAGCACACATCAAGGGAGAATGGGCTGAGAAGGAACGCAAAATCGAAGGCCTGAAAAAGGACCATGATTTCCTTATTGCAGAGAAGGCTCGTATGTGGGATGACAGTGTACAGGTCGACCGGGCGATCATGGAAGCTTATCAACATGTGTCGGATCCCACTGAAGAGGTGGATGTGCTCCACCAGGTACAACGACTGGGGGCTACCATTATTCAGCTGTGACAGGAGAATCTGGAGTTGAAGGCCTAGATGAAACCAAGTACGCCTCAGGATGAAGTGGATGAACGCAGAAGGGAAACCAGGCTCATGGCCAACATTGTACAATTCTGGGGTCACATTGTTCATGATGAGTAGGTTGAACAACTGAATAAGTATCGGCAGGAAGCGGAGGGACAGTTGGCCACACTAAAGGCGGTAATGCGCACTATGCCACCACTGGAGCAAGTTGCTAAGTCTCAGGAGCTAAAAGATTTGCAAAACTGTGTCTCCAAGGCGAACGACCAACAGAAGATGCACACGACACAGTTAGAGGAGTTCCAGGACAGCGGCGGAAAATTCATGATGTAAGCTAGTGAAGCTTTGTAGGTAGTACCGAAATATCAATAGCAGGTAGCAGCAAAGCTTACAGATCACCCATCTGCCGAGGATGTGGTCGACAGTCAGTCATCAGCGACAAACGCCAAGGAGGTGGTGTAGACAGTTGAACAACCATATGAGGACTTCAAAGTCAAAACGACTGAGTACACCCTATCTAGCTGACGTGGCTCGAGGGCGAGCCACAAGATTGTGTTGGGGGCCTGTTGGCAGGCAGTTTGGTAGGATGATATCGCAGCATCTCTGATGCCGCGACAAGGTAGAAGATAGTGCGAAAGGCGACGACGAAAGAAGATTTTGTGCATGTGTGTGTCAATTGTACCATGGATTGCGGGTTTTGGGTCATTTGGACCACATATTATGTACTGTTGAGTCAGTTATATCGCAGAATGTGGGTTTTTTGTCATTTTTGGACTAGGTCAGTTAGAGAGTAGGTCATTTGTCCATAGTGTTGGTTAGGAAGTCGTTAGTAAGTGGACAAGAATTGTAAGGTGGAAGCCTATATATAGATAAGAATTGTAAGTGTTGAGAGAAACACAACTTGCTGGAGAACAATGCGAAGCACTAATGTTGGTTGCATGATTTCCGGGTATGTTTTGATGTTAGGAGTCATTGCGGAGATCTAGTTTTTGTAGAGACAATATATTTGGGTTGACAATGATAATATGATGAAGCTATTTTGGTACAATCTCTGTGTTCAATCTGTTTGGTTATGGTAATGCGATGTTGCGCTATACAATCAATGTCATGTTTCTCTGATGTGATATTTTCTTTACAATTACTGTTTTTGCAATGATGAATGTTTGGGTTGAATATTGCTTTAATACTATGTTCAATGCTTAAAGATCTCTGTCCCAGTTCTGTAATAAGATTAAGTATTACAGTTGCAACCATCCTCCTTCATTCGACGGAAACATGGTTTTGTCTTCCCTTCTTGGATGCCTCGGGTGAGACCTCATCTACTCCGCAGGTGTTGCTGGGCGGGATAAGACCTGTCCGGGCCAGTGGCCAGCGAGATTGCGGTATGCGTTGACAATGAGTGGAACCCCTTTCGACTGGGTTTGAGCCAACAGAGAAAAGCCATGGATCATTGGGGGAGATTTCAACATGATCACATATTTGGAGGAAAAAAAGGGAAGAAGGCAGACCTTTGGAGCAACCAATGAATATTTCAAGGAATTTATAGAGGATAGGAGGCTAGTGGATATGGAGACAGGGAATGAATGGTTCACATGGAACAAAATTCATGGGGGAGAGCACCATGTGGCATCCAAATTGGACAGATTCCTAATATTGGAGGCTCTTTCCAATACAAGAGGTGATTTGACGACTCTTGTCCTCCCCTCTACTGGCTTTGATCACTGGTCAGTCTGCCTCATGTGGGATAGGACATGTGCCAATGGGAGGAAACATTTCCAATTTGAGTAGTTCTATATAGAAGATAAGGAATTTAAATCATTGGTCCATCAATGGTGGAAAGAGATAGATAATCCAAGAGGGACACAAATTTACTGATTTCAGCAAAAGGTGAAAGCTCCGAAAGAAAGGATATGCACGTGGAACAGGGACGAGTTTGGAAACATCTTCCAAGACAAGAAACTTCTGACCGAGCATATAGAAGCTATCCAAATAGAATGCATGAATAATGCTTTCATTGAGGAATTGAAACAACAAGATTAGTTAATTTTAGAGCATCTCAACGCCCGCGAACGTCAGGAGGAAATATACTAGAAGAAAAAATCGAGGAACCAATGGCTTGAAGAGGGAGAACGAAATTCCAAATTCTTCCACTATTCTATGATTCAGAACAGGAAAAAGTAAAGAATAAATAGAATAAAAAAGGAGACGGGGAAATACGTGGAAACCAGGGAAGAAATGGAAGAGGAGCTGATAGAATACTTTGGAACAATCATGAAGGAGGACAAGGCCAATAGATTGGAACACATAGAAAAGATCACCCAACACATCTCTTCCCTTGTGTCATATGAACATAATGAGAGTCTTCTTAATAAACCGGTTGAGCTTAATGAAGTTGAGGAGGAAGTCCAACAAATGGTGGATGGTAAGGCTCCTGGTCCGGATGGCTTCACAAACAACTTCTTCCACCATTTCTAGGACATGATCAAGCTGAATGTCTGGTGTATTGTGGAAGAATCATGACAAGACAAAGGGGTGCTTTGGGCCTTTAATGCTACTTTCCTAACCCTCATCCCAAAGAGTGAAGGCACTGATACACCATGTAAATTCCGACCCATTTCTCTTTGTAATGTGATCTACAAAATTATAAAAAAAAGTCATGGCAAATAGGATGAAGCTTATTCTCCCCAACTTGGTATCTCTGGAGCAATCTGGCTTTGTGGAAGGCCGCTAGATCCTAGATGGTTTAATTTTGGTTCATGAAGTCATCCACTCCCTAAAGGTCTCTAAAATATCGGGGATGCTTCTCAAATTGGATATTTCAAAAGCCTATGACAAATTGAGCTGGCAGTTTATGAGAGAAATGCTCAAATCATATGGTTTTAATTGAGACTTGATTGACTGGGTCATGAGCATGACCTCGTCCCCATTTTTCTCAATCCTTCTCAATGGATCTCCTACCAAGATTTTATGTCCTACTAAAGGCATTCGGCAGGGGGATCCTCTATCCCCATTCCTTTTCATCCTAATGGTTGAGAGCCTTAGCAGATTGATCAAAGCCATGACTGATAACAGAGAAATTAGAGGCCTCAATATCCACCATGGAGCTAATAGAAAAACCCATCAGCAATGTTTTGATGATACAATGCTCATGGGCCATCCCTCCATCCAAGAAGCTAGAGATTTCAAGAAAGACCTCAATACATTATCAAAGGCCTCAGGTTTGGAAATAAATAGAGAAAAATCACAAGTTTTCTTCTTCAATACCCCTTGTGTATCCCAAAGGAACATTCTTCGGATCCTGGGATTCTAGGGAAGCTCCCTTCTGTCCAAATACCTTGGAGCCCCACTTGCTGAAGGAGTCATCAAGAGAGTTTCTTGGGCTAATTTATTGGACCACATGAGGAAAAAATTGATCAATTGGGTATTTCAACCTCTCAACCTCGCCATTCAACTCATCCTCCTTAAATCTATTCTTCAGGAAATGCCCATATACCTCTTCTCTGTCATGGTAGCTCCCAAAGCTGTCATCAAGGAAATGAGAAGTTTACAGCGTAAATTCTTTTGCGACAGTAGCCCAAAGAAACCAAAGTGGGCTCTTGTCAATTGGGATAAGTTGTGTCAACCTAAAACTAAAGGGGGCCTAGGCCTCAAAGACCTGGAAAATAATACTGAGGTATTGGGGGAAAAAATATGGTGGAACTAGGTCACGCATACCTCAGAACCTTGAGAAAAATTGTGGCATGTTAAATATGCTTAGGATAGACCAAAGCAGGAACTCATTAGATTTAACAAGGAGGTTCAAGGATCACACATCTAGAAGACTTCCATCAATAGAAGAAGAATCATACAGGACCACAGTTTCTGGGAAATCAAGGATGGGAGGACGATGAACTTCTAGGAGGCTTCCTGGCAGCAAATTCCCAAACTTTCATCCCAACCTCGTTTTTAGGCTAGCTAGGAAAGATGCAAGGATCTTGGGCTATCCAAATTCAGTTACTTTTGGAGGGTGTTGTTGGAAGAAGATGAGTGTCATGAATGGTACCAACCAGAATGGTACCAACCAGAATGGTGGCACTAGCGATGCCCAAATGAGGACTACAGACATATTGAGCGAGCCCTCCAAGAGAGAAGCATAGAGATTCAAAGAGGCCTAGACAAACTGAGATGGGGATATGCCACCAAAGGTAATTTTAGCACCAAATAAGCTTATGAGATGTGGACAAATCAAGAAGAATGACCTGTAGAGGACATACAGAAAAAGGTCTAGAAATCCAACCCCTGGCCAAACGTGGCCACCTTTGTATGGCTGGTGGTCTATAGGAGGATTATGATGGGGGAAAATATTAAGAAGAGGGGTGTCATAGGACCCTCGCAATGCCCCATGTGCTCCAGTGAGGAATAAATTATGAAACATATTTTGGACTCATGCCCATTTTCCTCAGCCCTTTGGGATGAGGTGCTGAAATATTCAGATGCTTGAACTGACAACATGATCAATCGAACCAAACACTCAGGGAGTGGGACATAAAATCTTTCCAGAATCCTATTGTGATGTATAATGTTCTCGGGTTTCTTGATGTGGGAAGTATGGAAGGAACATAATTGCATAATCTTTCAGGACGTCCATTCTTCCACCCAAGTTGTTTGGAATAAAATTGAGACCCATATTCAAGAGACGGTGAAGATCACCCCATGGGATGATAAAGATTGGGAAATGGGTGATATGGAGAAGAGAATAATAAATGCTACGGGTCTTAACAAAAATGACCAGGGATGGATCAAAAGGAGAGTTAAGAAGAGCAATCAAAGCATCCTGAACTCATGGTCCCCCCTGGATGGCTCATTTAAACTGAATTTCGATGGAGCCTCGAAAGGAAATCCTGGTTCAGCTAGTTTCAGGGGCATGATCTGCAACAAGGATGTCCACATCATGCATATATACCATGGTTACATTGGACAGGATATGAATAATTCTGCAGAGCTCGAAGGTTTGTTCTACGGGCTGAAGATGGCAAAGAGGAAAAATTGGGAACCACTCATTTTAGAGGGCGACTCAAAGATTATCATACACATGGAAAAAAATCTCCATCTTGGGAAAAAGGATTCCAAGGTGGAAGACAGCTGGAGGCTTTCCAACAGGGTGGACAACCTATGCACCCTCCTTAGAGAATCCCACATGTGGTCCTTTGTACACATAAGGAGGGACAACAACAAAGTGACCGAATTTTTGGCGAACGTTGGAAAAGACGCCAAACTACGAAGCAAAGAAGGCCAACTGTCGTATTTTGGATCTCATGAATGGGTCCCAAATTGCTCCTAGCTGGAAAATCGAGGTATATCCCATCCAAATGTGAGAGATGGCAACACGAATCTTAGGCCTAGGGCTCAGGAAATGCTCCACGAGGCCGGTTTAAATGCCACTACGAGAATTGATGATCGCCCACCTGCCGATGACGATGACACCAATCACCTGTACCTTATACGGTCTGTACATTTTGTACATTTAATCTCCCAAGTGGGAAATAATAGGGTTGGGGTTCTGGGCAGTCCTCGAGCAGCGATCACCGTACGAAGTAATGAGGCAAGAGTATGCCAGTCTTGAAGGTTTTGTACAACAAATCGATCCAGAGGGTCATCAAATGATGGAAGTAATTAAGGAAAGAGATGAATTGAAAGCTATAAAGAAGGGGGGCAAGTCGAGGCCCGCATGCAACCCCCCTGCTCTTAGCTCATTTGAGGTGCTTCTAAGGGATTTCTCCAGACTGTGTGTGTAAAGATTCACCATCCCCTTCGGTGGCCGAGTATGGATTCAAGGTAAATTCGATCAAAAGAGGGGGGGGGGGGAGAAAACACGAAGAGGGAAGATTGTTACTCCGAAGTGCGTCATCCGTGAACTGAAAAAAAGCCACCCAGGTTGCTCATTTCTTCCGTGAATGAATCCCTTAGATGATTCAGGGGAAATTAAGAAACTGGAGAAGGAATCTGGGTTCAGGTTAATGAGTAGACTCTGGAAGAAATTACGACAAAGGTGGAGGAATGGGTCCATGACCCTAGCACAATTGCGGGTCGTTTGGCATCCTATGACCACATTGTGAGTACTTACTGGGTGATGAAAGGGATGCTCGTGCATGTTCTAATGGATCATGAAAAAAAGGAGGCGGGTGATATGGAGCCAGTGCAAGCATGGAAGGAGCACCATTGTGACTACAAGCTTATGCATAAGAAGATTGATTTGATGATGATGAAAATGGGAATTCTGCTTTATCCCCCACCTAGATTGGGCCCCTTGGTCCTTGATGGAAGCATTCAAGAGAAGCAATTGAGCGTTGGAATAAAAAGGGTCGTAGATACAACTGCGGACACCCTCGGCTCCGGTTCTGCTTGTCAGTTGTGCACATCTCTATGTCGTCATACAGTTCAGCTAAAGGAGTAAAGCTGAGAGTTTGTGGTCTCTGTTTCCATCTGTGTTTTTAATTTGTAGTTTATACCTTTTTGTTCTTGTTATCTTTTATGTATCCAATCAGACAATAAGTGTTGTAATCAGTTAAGGGGATGTATGAGAGGTCTAGTTTTAGTTATGATAAGAGTCTGGAAGGAAGTTCCTTTTTGTAATAGAAGGTAGAGAGCAGGTTATGAACAATAGAGGGGATTTTGAAAGGGATAGCACCATATCGTGATGCCTTCTCGCTGCCAGAAACTATTGACAACCATGTAATTCTCTTCTAATGGTAATATAATGTTTTACTTAAAAAAAACTATGTTTAATAGATATTTCATTTCAAATTAATACTCATTTTATTATATTTTTTTATATTTACTCAAAAAAATGCACACTGACTTTGACATATAAACATTTTCTATAGTTAAGGTATTTGCGTTTGTATTGTTTTTTTCCAAGAAAAAAAAATCATACTTTCTATTCCATTATAAAATTAAAATCACATTCTTCACGTGTTGAAAGAATGATGCAAATGAAAACAAGTATAAGTGCAAATTGCACTTACAAGATTAAAATTGCATAATTTTATGTACATGTCATTTAGAAAAATAGTCCTCAATATTTCCCTTTTTCCCCTTCTTCTTTTCATCCCATTGAAGAGAGAGACTATAATTAATTGTAAGTCAGAAGACAAGAGATTGTGATTCTTGGAAGGAATAAGTTCCTTATCAGAATTGAAGGTATCTATCTCATGATATATTTTGTTCAACTAAGAGAGGTTTCATCTACCACAACATCCCTCGAGGAAGAAAACCATGTATCCATTTTGTCTACTCGATCCACTTAGAAAGGAGTGGATTCCCTAAACTACATGTTTGGTTGTTAATTTACCTCATTTTGATCAAAGAATGTATTCACTTGTTGATTTACCTCATGCTAATCAATGTCTATATTCGAACTCATTTCCTTGTAAAAGACCACCTATTTGGTTTTGATTTGTTCTCTTTTTTTGTGGAGGATGAGCTCAAGCATGGGACAAGGAAGTTGTAAATGTCCAAGAAGATGACATATCTTGCACCTAAATTCTTTGTTCTCATATTCCAAAACAAGTGTGTATTTAATATATTTTCATTTAAGACTCATTTTGCTTAGAAGATTCTTACTAAGGTCTATCTCAACACAAATATACCTTATATGTACATATCTCAATATTTACATTGATATAAGTACTCTAGGTATTCCAAATATCCTCACTAACATGATAAGTACAAAAAATGTAATGACAAAATGAAAAAAAAAAAAAAAAAAAAAAACAAAACAAAAAAAACAAACAAACCAAACTAGCATTTTAGTAATAGACATAGTGTTAGGATCAAAATTTGAAAAACAAGAAGGTATTAAAAGACCTAACTTCCCTAAAACCAAACACCATCCAAAAACACAAGCTAATATTCTACATGATTATAAAAATAAATAAATAAACTTTTGAAAGACAAAGAAATCTCACATTTGCTTAATAAACTAATTAATAATCACTAATTAATTTTTTTTACCATTAAACTAAATAATCTTTCCTAAATTTTCTACTCTACTTATATAGGTATCATTCAAAGCATGTGTTCATTTTCTTTCCATTGAAAACCACTTCTTCCTCCACATGAAACCACACAAGGCATTACAACATAATGATAAGATACATAATTCCTTTATATTTTGACCTTGTTTTAGAGAGGCCCTCCATCTAGGGGAAACATGACTCAAACATGTCAACCACTCCTCGTGTTCGTTAGGGAAAGAAAGAGGTTCACACTCTTTGATTTAGGTATCCATGCCACAAAGTAGTCAAACATCACGACATCATGTATAGGACTACTCTTTGATGTCTCTATTATAAATTTATTTCAACCTACCCACCTTTTACTAACATAATTATATCTTAAAATATTTTCAGATTTATACTCAATATCTTACACACATAGGTGTCTTCTCAAACATCATGGCATCCTATGTAAAATTATTTATCTTTGGTTTTTCAAAATTTGATAAAAATGTTAAAGACATTATTTCATCGTACAATTATTTTTGGTTTACAAAATTTGCCTAAAAAATTTAAAGACATTATTTCATCATACATAAATTTTGAATTATAATAAAAATTTGCTCACACTTAAAATTATATGTTAGATTTTTATTGATTTGGAATAACAAAAGACTCTTCACTACAAAATTAACTTACTCCCTATAAATGCAAATCTAAATCTCCTATATGAAATAAAAAATATAAAGTGTTACATTGTAACTATAAAACTATGGAAACTTAGCAACGAGTTTTTTATTTAATTTAATTTAATATGAATCTTAATATAACTCTAAATAAGTAAATGAATATTGAAAGCAAATTAGTTAATGTATTTCAATAAAATAACACGAGCAAAAGCAAAGAAAATAGGGAATTATTTTTTTATGTTTAAGATTAAAGGAAATGTGATGATATTTGTGTTGATAATTAATTGCAATTACATAAGTTTGTGTTTTATGATTGGTTTTTTAAATGCAATTTGGTTACAAGGTTTTTATAGGGATAGGTGTTTCTATCTTAGAATTTGGGGTGGACTAGTATTTAAGATTTTTCTAGATTGCATGAGGATGAGACATGTGTATTGTCAAGATTGATTTTATGGTAGTTGTTTCAAATTTGAAATAAATAATTATACAAAAAATAATTTCAAAAATAATTGGTAACTAATTGATAGGTGATAAATGAATAATTGGTAGCCGATGCATGGATAATGGACAGTTCATTCAACACTTAACTTGTGACCTATTAGTGTTCACCGACCACAAGTTAAGTGTTTGTGCTAATGTACAACTATTTATTTAACTTTTGAAAACATAAAGTGATGAGTTTAAATTGGCAACGTGATTATGAATTGAGAAGAAATTGAAACATCTTCAATAAAAAAGTTTGAAATTTAGATTTTATTAGAAAATAAATAAATTGTAAATTATAATTTGTTATATTAGATATTATAATATTTCAATTTTTTTTATCATGCAATATTTTTATTTAATATTATTAGCTTAACATATAAAATAATGAAATAAGTTGCAATTAAAAAGAAAGAAGCTAAGCAAATAACACATCATCTATAAAATGAACACAAGATGTACCCTAGTAAAACCCAACACTGGAAAAACCCAACTAAAAGGTGAGGCATATGCCTTGTCATTTTCTTCTCAATTATGAAATACAAATACAAAGAAAGTGCACTCACTATCGAGTTGCCATGGACATTGTGGCCTATATCATTGTTATAGGATCTACTTTTTTTGGTTATGTTTCAATATCCCACTTCCAATGCTCTATTATGTAACTATGGAACAACACTGAACACAATAAGACTGGAACCCCTTCCTATCCTAGTAACCCAATTTTAACAGTGTCATGATAGCTATCTAGGGTTAGGGTTATGGATTTTGCATGTCACAACTCTTGATTAGTAATAGGCATTAAACCTTCTAAATTCTTCTCGAAAGTCCACATGTGACTAGATCAACATGTGTGAGTAATGGAGGTTGACGTGACATCTACTCAGTATCATGGTGGTCAATGAGATAGGTCAACTTGAGTGAGGCATAAGTTCCTCATATGAACTTCCATTGAGGTGATGTTTGAGTCATTGGAAAGCTCTTCATGTGTAGAACAAAGTTGAGAGACTAGGAAATTTTTCTGCAAAGTTTTGACCCAAAAAATGTTGTTTAATGCCTCAAACATGATCTAGAAGTTTAAGAATGGATTAGACTTTAAAGTTGTAGAAATTATTCCAGGATATCAAGCACAACATATCTCATTGTTTATTATCGTTTTTGTAAATTCATTGTTTATTCTCACACATGTACCCATCTAATGCATTCCATATTGAAGGGAAAGTCTAAGCAAGCATGCACATTTATCCCACAACCAAACAACCATTATGTTCGTAGGATGACCACTAACTCTTTTCACACCTCCAATTGGCAATGGCATACAAATCATGGTTTGTTAGGACTTATATGATTTTGCGGACTAAGCCTTGCAACCAATGTGAGATAGCAAAAAAGAGGAGTGAAGCTGTCAAAAGCCCTATGAATCTCTGAATATAAAATAATATTCTCCATAAATTTCTAAGTAGCGAAGGAATTTAAAGATGAAAAGTTCGCCTGACTTAAACTCATGAAGCCAAAGTCAACAAGTACAATTTTCTCATGGAATGTGGTGATTTGGTTTCATCTAAAGTGTGTTAGACTATGTTAGAAAGAATCGCAACCTACCAATCTTTATTTAAGATATCTCGAGATTTGGATTCTATCATCATGAAAGTGCAAATAAAATTGAAAGTAATGGAGCAAAGTTTGATGATAAAAGCTTTCTCAGAACTATTTTTATATTCACATTAATTTCATGCTAAGTGAGGTGAGATGAGAAGCATCCATGAACAACAACAAAGGAGGGAGTCCCTCTATATTAGTGTTCAATTGTTAGAGAAGAGTAATTACCCAATATGCCATGTAAGATTGGAGAACAAAACCCCCCAACAGAAGACGACCCTCTATCATGAGGTGTTGGGTTCGAGTCTGCTGGGGTCTGACGAGGTCAGGCTTGTGATATTGCAGTCGACAGATGGTTCCCCTCCCGGTTGAGCACCTGGATTACTCTACGAAGCAAAAAAAAAAAAAAAAAAAAATTAAAGAAAAAAAAATGGATATGTGCTCACATGTATGAGAATTAACCCTACACCGAATCTTATGCAACATGTCTACATTGTGGAAGATTACCAAGGTAAGCAATGAACATGTCCTCACTTCAACTAGAAATATACAGTGAGGTGCCATTGTTTTCTACTCTAACCCCCTCTCTAGAACTATAGCTTGCATGTCTTTAAAGTATGGGCCGTTCTAAAGGCAAAGTCACCCCTGGACTTATATGGAATTATATGGACATATTCGAACTTGAGCATTTGAAGCATTTTTACTCAGTTTAGTTGTATTGGGAGGTGAAATAGTGCCATTTCCCCAAGGGTCGAATTGAGGGTTTTTGCAGTTGAATGGGAGAGGGTGAGAACAGTTGTAATAATCCATTAATGGTGCATATGAGACTTTAATAAAATACTTAACACATTACATACCTCTGTTCATAAATTTGAGTGGGTTTGGAGGCATTTGGGAAGCCATTTTGAGTACTTACCTCAGGGGGATTTGAACCCCAAATTACTAGTAAAATTGCATACTTGGTCCAGAATCTTAAGAGAGTTTGCAGAGGTATTTTGGTGACCATATGTCATCTCTAAACATCATATTCAAGTACTGATATCATTCATACACCTTCCTTGAATATTTGAAGGGATTTGGAGTCAATTTGAGACCTAGAGACCAATACTAGTCAAAGGGAAATCACTAGTAAAGTTACCTACATTGACCAGAATTGAAAGAGGATTTGCAGAAGTATTTTAAAGGTCCAAAGGCATCCCTTAAACACATATTTATGTTCTAATATCATTCATATACCTTCTCAGAAGATTTGGGATCATTTGGGGCAAATTTGGGACCTAGAGATCAAAACTAGTCAAAGGTCTAACTAGGGAAAAAAGTGAAAAATTGTCATTTTGATAAAATTCCTAACAAGGGACATTACACTGACTTTGACATAGAAACATTTTCTATAGTTAAGGTATTTGCATTTGTGTTGTTTTTTTCCAAGAAAAAAAATCACACTTTCTATTCCATTATAAAATTAAAATCACATTCTTCACGTGCTGAAAGAATGATACAAATGAAAACAAGTATAAGTGCAAATTGCACTTACAAGATTAAAATTGCATAATTTTATGTACATGTCATTTAGAAAAATAGTCCTCAATATTTCCCTTTTTCCCCTTCTTCTTTTCATCCCATTGAAGAGAGAGACTATAATTAATTGTAAGTCAGAAGACAAGAGATTGTGATTCTTGGAAGGAATAAGTTCCTTATCAGAATTGAAGGTATCTATCTCATGATATATTTTGTTCCACTAAGAGAGGTTTCATCTACCACAACATCCCTCGAGGAAGAAAACCATGTATCCATTTTGTCTACTCGATCCACTTAGAAAGGAGTGGATTCCCTAAACTACATGTTTGGTTGTTAATTTACCTCATTTTGATCAAAGTATGTATTCACTTGTTGATTTACCTCATGGTAATCAATGTCTATATTCGAACTCATTTCCTTGTAAAAGACCACCTATTTGGTTTTGATTTGTTCTCTTTTTTTGTGGAGGATGAGCTCAAGCATGGGGCAAGGAAGTTGTAAATGTCCAAGAAGATGACATATCTTGCACCTAAATTCTTTGTTCTCATATTCCAAAACAAGTGTGTATTTAATATCTTTTCATTTAAGAATCATTTTGCTTAGAAGATTCTTACTAAGGTCTATCTCAACACAAATATACCTTTTTTTTTTTTTACCGTGGGAACCTCTCCAAATAGCCCAGCGAGCACCGTCACTGAACCACCTGGATATCAAACCCACGAGCCGGAGCCAGCCTAAATGTTGAACAGGGCTTCCAGCGAGAGTACGGCCACCACCGCAGTCGTACGAGCTTTTTCTGGGGTGTAGTTTTCTGAAGGAGCTTACGCCCGCCGCACCTCCCCTGCAAGAATCGAAACTGGACTTCTGCCAGGACAACCATCAGACCTCACCGCTGGCTCCTGCCCTCAACACAAATATACCTTATATGTACATATCTCAATCTTTACATTGATATAAGTACTCTGGGTATTCCAAATATCCTCACTAACATGATAAGTACAAAAAATGTAATGGCAAACTGAAAAAAAAAACCCAAACTAACATTTTAGTAATGGACATAGTGTTAGGATCAAAATTTGAAAAACAAGAAGGTATTAAAAGACCTAACTTCCCTAAAACCAAACACCATCCCAAAACACAAGCTAATATTCTACATGATTATAAAAATAAATAAATAAATAAACTTTTGAAAGACAAAAAAATGTCACATTTGCTTAATAAACTAACTAATAATCACTAATTAATTTTTTTTGGCATTAAACTAAATAATCTTCCCTAAATTCCCTACTTATATAGGTATAATTCAAAGCATGTGTTCATTTTCTTTCCATTGAAAACCACTTCTTCCTCCACATGAAACCACACAAGGCATTACAACATAATGATAAGATACACAATTCCTTTCTATTTTGACCTTGTTTTAGAGAGGCCCTCCATCTAGGGGAAACATGACTCAAACATGTCAACCACTCCTCGTGTTCGTTAGGGAAAGAAAGAGGTTCACACTCTTTGATTTAGGTATCCATGCCACAAAGTAGTCAAACATCACGACATCATGTATAGGACTACTCTTTGATGTCTCTATTATAAATTTATTTCAACCTACCCACCTTTTACTAACATAATTATATCTTAAAATATTTTCAGATTTATACTCAATATCTTACACACATAGGTGTCTCAAAGTTCTCAAACATCATGGCATCCTATGTAAAACTCTTTATCTTTGGTTTTTCAAAATTTGATAAAAATGTTAAAGACATTATTTCATCATACAACTATATATCTTGGTTTTACAAAATTTGCTAAAAAAAATTTAAAGACATTATCTCATCATACATAAATTTTGAATTATAATAAAAATCTGCTCGCACTTAAAATTATATGCTAGATTTTTATTGATTTGGGATAACAAAAGACTGTTCACTACAAAATTAACTTACTCCCTATAAATGCAAATCTAAATCTCCTAGAACAACCAGGATTATGAAATAAAAAATATAAAGTGTTACATTGTAACTATAAAACTATGGAAACTTAGCAACGAGTTTTTTATTTAATTTAATTTAATATGAATCTTAATATAACTCTAAATAAGTAGATGAATATAGAAAGCAAATTAGTTAATGTATTTCAATAAAATAACACGAGCAAAAGCAAAGAAAATAGGGAATTATTCTTTTATGTTTAAGATTAAAGGAAATGTGACGATATTTGTGTTGATAATTAATTGCAGTTATATAAGTTTGTGTTCTATGATTGGTTTTTTAAATGCAATTTGGTTATAAGGTTTTTATAGGGATAGGTGTTTATATCTTAGAATTTGGGGTGGACTAGTATCTAAGATTTTCCTAGATTGCACGAGGATGAGACATGTGTATTGTCAAGATTGATTTTATGGTAGTCGTTCCAAATTTGAAATAAATAATTATACAAAAAAGAATTTCAAAAATAATTGGTAGCTAATTGGTAGCTGATAAATGAATAATTGGTAGCCGATGCATGGATAATGGACAGTTCATTCAACACCTAACTTCTGACCTATTAGTGTTCACCGACCACAAGTTAAGTGTTTGTGCTAATGTACAACTACTTATTTAACTTGTGAAAATATGAAGTGATGAGTTTAAATTGGCAACGTGATTATGAATTGAGAAGAAATTGAAACATCTTCAATAAAAAGTTTGAAATTTAGATTTTATTAGAAAATAAATAAATTGTAAATTATAATTTGTTACATTAGATATTATAATATTTCAATTTTTTTTATCATGCAATATTTTTATTTAAATTTTTATTTAATATTATTAGTTTAACATATAAAATAATGAAATAAGTTGCAATTAAAAAGAAAGAATTTAAGCAAATAACACATCATCTATAAAATGAACACAAGATGTACCCTAGTAAAACCCAACACTGGAAAAACCCAACTAAAAGGTGAGGCATATGCCTTGTCATTTTCTTCTCAATTGTGCAATACAAATACAAAGAAAGTGCACTCACTATGGAGTTGCCATGGACATTGTGGCCTATATCATTGTTATAGGATCTACTTTTTTTGGTTATGTTTCAATATCCCACTTCCAATGCTCTATTATGTAACTATGGAACATCACTGAACACAATATGACTGGAACCCCTTCCTATCCTAGAAACCCAATTTTAACAGTGTCATGATAGCTATCTAGGGTTAGGGTTAGGGATTTTGCATGTCGCAACTCTTGATTAGGGCTAGGGCTTTGAACCTTCTAAATTCTTCTCGAAAGTCCACATGTGACTAGATCAACATGTGTGAGTAATGGAGGTTGACGTGACATCTTCTCGGTATCATGGTGGTCAATGAGATAGGTCAACTTGAGTGAGGCATAAGTTGGACCTCATATGAACTTCCATTAAGGTGATGTTTGGGTCATTGGAAAGCTCTTCATGTGTAGAACAAAGTTGAGAGACTAGGAACTTTTTATGCAAAGTTTTGACCCAAAAAATGTTGTTTAATGCCTCAAACATGATCTAGAAGTTTAAGAACGGATTAGACTTTAAAGTTGTAGAAATGATTCCATTAGACTTTAAAGTTGGAGAAATTATTCCAGGATATCAAGCACAACGTATCTTATTGTTTATTATCATTTTTGTAAATTCATTGCTTAGTCTCACACATGCACCCACATAATGCATCCCATAGTGAAGGGAAAGTCTAATCAAGCATGCACATTTATCCCACAACAAAACAACCATTACATTTGCAGGATGACCACTAACACTTTTCACACCTCCAATTGGAAATGGCATACAAATCATGGTATGTTGAGACTTATATGATTTTGCGGACCAAACCTTGCAACCAATGTGGAATAGCAAAAAAGAGGAGTGAAGTCGTCAAAAGCCCTATGAATCTCTGAATAGAAAATAATATTCTCCATAAATTTTGAAGTAGGGAAGGAATTTAAAGATGAAAAGTTCGCTTGACTCAAACTCATTAAGCCAAAGTCAACAAGTACAATGTTCTCATGGAATGTGGTGATTTGGTTTCATCTAAAGTGTGTTAGACTATGTTAGAAAGAATCACAACCCACCAATCTTCATTTAAGATATCTTGAGATTTGGATTCTATCATCATGAAAGTGCAAATAAAATTGAAACTAATGGAGCAAAGTTTGATGATAAAAGCTCTCTCAGAACTATTTGTATATTCACATTAATTTCATGCTAAGTGAGGTGAGATGAGAAGCATCCATGAACAACAACAACAACAGAGGAGGGAGTCCCTCTATGTTAGTGTTCAATTGTTAGAGAAGAGTAATTACCCAATATGCCATGTAAGATTGGAGAACAAAACCCCCCAACCGAAGATGACCCTTTATCATGAGGTGTTGGGTTCGAGTCTGCTTAGGTCTGACGAGGTCAAGCTTGTGATATTGCAGTCGACAGATGATTCCCCTCCCGGTTGAGCACCTGGATTACTCTACGAAGCAAAAAAAAAAAAAATTAATTAATTAAAGAAAAAAAATGGATATGTGCTCACATTTATGAGAATTAACCCTACACCCAATCTTATGCAACATGTCTACATTGTGGAAGATTACCAAGGTGAGCAATGAACATGTCCTCACTTCAACTAGAAATATACGGTGAGGTGCCATTGTTTTCTACTCTAACCCCCTCGCTAGAACTATAGCTTGCATGTCTTTAAAGTATGGGCCGTTCTAAAGGCAAAGTCACCCCTTGACTTAGATGGACATATTCGAACCTACCCTTTCCTTCCTAGCCAAATAGTTGGAGATCCGTGATCTCCGCATGAGCCGACAAGATTCCACGACCTAATTTAATTTAATTATCAATAATACTCAACGCTAGAAAAATATTATAAATGCATTGTCGGTGTCAAACGCCCTTGATTGCCGGTAGCGGCCGTCGTGACAGAAACGGCACGTCACAGTCGCGTAACTGTACCCCCGGGTCTACCGGCAATGACAGGTTTCCCTGGCGCCGTCTTCATAGTCTTGCTATTGTCTACCCTATCAATCGCTTAAAAACAACGACCTAGAAACAACATTTTTTAATAAACCCATGCTCAATTGTTAAGTCAACCCATCCCTAAAGAATCTACTCAATAATACATCTTATCCTTAGTTTGACTATAATCCTATAGTTAAGCCTTGAGGGACAAATTAACGATTTTTTTATAAGCATATGCAAAAAGGATCATTGATTAAAAAATAAATATTCTCTTCGCTGTTAGTATAAGACAAACTATAGTCTTATAATTAATCCCTTTAAAGACAAATTCACAATTCATTACGTGCAAAGTCAATGTAACCTAGTGCAAATGTTAAAGACAAAATCACAATTCATTATGAGCAAAGTTAATGTATCCTAGTGCAAATTTTATGAAGTAATGAACCTAAAAGTTGATGTTTTTTTTTTTTTTTTTTAAATCACGCCCATCCCATCAAGAAGTCGAACCATATCTAAATACTCTTCTTGTATATATTATCACTATGAAAACAATTAGAGATTCCAAATCATCTCTAAAGAATATACTTGGTATATATTATCACTATCAAAACAAGAAGAGGTTCCAAACCATCTCTAAAGAATCCACTTGGTATATATTATCACTATGAAAATAATTAGAGTTTTTTTTGTCATGTGTAGATTCTTATGTCTGTTTCCGGAGTTTTTGGTTTGTATTTCATATTGTTTATGATATATGTCGATTCTGGAATATTGTATCTCACTATACTATTTTTAATATAAATGGTATGTATTTTTTTCTTGTGAAAAAAAAATTAGAAATTCTGTTATAAAGAAATTCACAATTTATTATATGAAAAAAAGGTTATTGTCTAGTTGAAAAGATCATCTACAAAACAAATAAATATTCTATTCCTAATTGCTTAAATATTATGAAAAAAATTGTTTCAAATGTAATTGATTTTATAATAGTGAATTTAATGAATTGAATTAATTAAAAAAAATTAAACCTTTAATTGTATTGTATTGTTTTGCTTTGTTTTTATAATAATAAAATTGAAGTATATATTGATGCAACTTTATAAATTTATGTTTAGAGTATCTATTAATGTAATAATGCATTAGCCAAATCTTGTTATCACGATTGGTTGATAGGCTTTGTTTTGTATGGTGATTCTAGTTCGAATTCTGCAAGGTAGTCAGGAGGAGACACTTAAAATCCAGTCATGCTAAGGGTTGGTGTGGCCCAAGATGAGTGCGATTTCTGGATGTTTTTGACAGCTTAAATACCCCTGAATCATAGTTTCTTAGACCACATGCTAGTCCCACAAATCACATACAAATTAACAAACAAACAAAAAGTAATAATGCATTAAATTTAGAGCACTTATCCATGCAACAAAACATATTAATAAAAAGACTAATTCTTAAATTACCATATTATCAAAATCTTTACTCTTCCATATAAACTTGAAAGTATGCAACAATGATTTAGTTCAAAGTTTACTCTTAAATTTGACACTTATCAATGTAATAATGCATGAAATTTAGAGCACTTAGTAATGTAAAAATTCATACTAATGAAGAGGCATATTCTTAAAATATGATATTATCAAATCCTTTACTATTCCATGTAAAGTATTCAACGATGGATTTCTTCTTAGGTAATATATTGGGGGTTGGGAGTGGGTAGGGAAATAGTATTTATAGTTTTATGTATGAAAAAATTGTCTTATCAAATACTTTTATGTAGCTTTATTCATATTCATTCAAGGCCTTTGAATCCAAGTATCTTATTAGATAACTTAATTTTCCAAATTTTACTACTACAAGAACTATATGTTAGGATATTTAGATGTTTAAGAGTTAGTTAAGATTAACTTGACCTAATATGTCATTAGGTAAAGTGAGTTTCTTTAACATGTATTAATATGCATTTGTACTAATGTAATCCAACGATCATGATATGTTCTAGACATAGAGTGATCTAATAGTTCATCTTCACCTAGATCTTAACAACTATTGATTTGTGGCTTCACACCCATTTGATCCATGATCCCTATTTAAAGAGAATGGAGGGTCATTTTCTTGATAATCGATTGTGAGAAACCCATATGCAAATACTTTTTCCTTTTGCATTAATATATTTCTTGAAGTTGCTATTTGGCTAGGATTGTGGACATCTCTCTTTGAGGGTTTTAACTACATAAAACATGGGTGTGTTAATCTATGATCTATTTGTGTGAGTCGATGCTTAAGGTGTTTGTATTGTGTGGAAATACCCTATTTTAGTTGAATATGGTATCAAAGCGGTTATGAAGACCCACTTCAATTATTGATCGAGAAATTGAACCGGTGTAGCTACATGTATAGAATTATTTATGCGTTATGTTATTTATGTGCATTTTGGGACGAGAGAGGTGTTCTATTGGGTCTATAGCACTGCATTCAATTGGAAACACTTTTCACTTCACTTGAAAATGTTTCCATTTTCCCATTTTTCCATATATGGAGGTATATTGTTTAGATTTATAGGTAAAAAAACATTCTCAATTTGTTCATATTTTAGCCAGGTTTTCTATTTTATTCCTAGTTTGCTACCTTTTTGGCTAGTGTATGCTCTTTGTCATGAATTTTGTGTAAACTTGGAAAATTAAAAATAGAGTGGAAATGGTTTCATTGATTGCATATGTTATTTTACATGCACCTTGTTCAAACTCGGTAAACCAAAAATAATGAAAAAAATTGCATTTTCCGAGTATGCTAACCATGGTCTAATCCCAAATTTGAGAAATTTTCGTTTTGGGATTTTGGTTTTTGTTGTTGTGTGGTTGTATAAACTTGTCTTGCAAGCCAAAATCAAGGTTTTTTTGGTACACATGCTTTCCACCACCACCACCACCACCAACAACAACAATAATAACCCCATTCTCCTTCATAATATTACTAAACATTTTGCAAGTCTTGGGTTCAAGTCTTTCTTTTTGTTACTTTTTGAAAAATTTCATGTAACTTTAAGTTATAAAGTAACTTAATTGTAAAAGTGCTTCCCACTTGTTTTATAAAAATGGGTCATTTTTTTAAGTAACTTATTTGTAAAAGTGAGCTTATAGGAAAAGTTAGTAACAATGTGAATTATTTACTGCATTGAGAACCCATCACCACGTGGTTCAACCTCTACCTACCACATGTCTACTTGGTTCCTTTTCTACCTTGTTTTCAAAAGAACATAACTTCGATATCGAGAGTTCGTTTTTAGTGCCATTTTTATTTTAAAGTACCTATTTTTCCAAGATATTATCATGTATACCATTAGTTTATGCTTTTGGAGCCATATTACCTACATATTATAATATGGCTAGCCCAAGTGATATTTTTCTTAGTAGTACCAACTATGTCATGTTCCTTCCCTAGTGGTCATTTGGTGAAGACTTGCACCCTCCAATCCCTAAGGGTCTAGGAAGAAGAATTAAATTGAGGATAATTAATTAATTGGGATGAATTTTGGTACAAGGCCTATAGTAATTAATAATTTTAATATTTTGAATTTTAATTATTTTATAACTAATGCCTTATCATTATTAATCAAATTCTTGCAAAGTGATGATGTTCACATGGATAGGAGGGCACATGAGGAAAAGGTGGACCTCACCCGCTCAAGTGGAAAAGTTAGAAACAACAAGGAGTCAGCTAAAAGTAAGGTGGCAACATAAAAAGATAGAAACTGGCAAAAGCAAGAAAAAAATAGGAAAACACACAAAGCAAGAAAGTCAAAAAGAAGGAAAGTGCAGAAAGAAACCAGTTTAAAAAAGAAGGCAACATCTAGAAAAGCTAAGTACGCTGCAATTGCTAAATTCAGTTGAAGACACAAAGCAAGCAAGTTGCACAAAGCAAAATAGTTGCTAATTCTCTCAAGGAAGGAACCCTCACCTCTCACATGTGCCAATGACTTTCCCAGGAATCTACCTAAGTTATAAAAGGAATATAAGGCACACCATTCCCATATTTTGGTCAATTATTGTTTGTCTTGATAGATTTTGCCACTCAAAGTTGAGTGATGTGCCTCAACCAATGCTTGGCAGATGAAACCCAATGCAATTCATGTTCCAGTTTGTCCATGATCGAATCCATAGCCATGGAATGATGATCTATAGGCTTGCATCAATACATTATTGAAGAATTTAAGGCATCCATAGACATAGGCTTAGTCACAATGCCATTGGAGAGAGTTCTTGAAGGAGTTCATCTGAAGGAGGTGATCCATTTCAGTGAAGGCGCCCCTTTGTAGCTCATGAATTCTTGTGCGCCATCCATATGAAGCTACTAGATCTAATTTCATCCTCATTGCATATCCATTGCATAAATTCTCCTTCTTCTCCTCCTCTCATACTCATTCTCTTAGTTTGTAAGATTTCTCTAATGTTGAAGACTCCTTGAAGATATGAATGTTAAAAATCCTCTAATTTCTTCCCAGTATCTTCAATTTCTATTTGCTTCTTCCAATAAAATTATGTCAGAGACCTCATATACTTCAGAATTGAAAATTGTAAGCCTGTAAGGCAGTTTGGATCAAGCAATTCTAAGATTGGCTCTTTATGCACTTTTTCTTGACTATTTTTACCATTTTTGCAATTCAAAGTTATTTATGAGCCATTTTTTTGTTACGATGGTCATTTGTGAATCCTAAGACCTTTCTGAAGCATCCCCAATAATTTCCCCAAGGATTCGAAGGCATCTTATCCTATTTGGAAGAATTTGACAAAATACTAGTTAAGCAGTCCAACATAGCGCCCTTGCCTCTTTTGCTCCCAAACTCAACCAGATCTTCCCAAATTCTCATAAGCTTCTGTCCAACGCCTAATTAGGAGGTTATTATATGATTTAATCCATTTTGTTACTTTCAGGTGTGATCAAATGATTTTAGTATGCATATGTTGGTGTGTCGAGGAAGCCTCGGAGTAGACCTCAACGACAGTTGTTGTTGAAACGTAAATGGCCCCAATACCTTGTGCATAGGACTCAGAAGATAGCCATGTATCTGATATTTTTTATGCTTCACATTCACCCATACATTTGGCAGGTCCTAAATATCTCAAATTCATAACCCTGGAGTCATCTTATTGTGCTCAAGACCATCTATTTTCCAACTAGTTTCTATTTGTGAAGAATTGTGTTATAATTTTTAATTTTGGATAATATCATCTTCAATATTATCAGGAATATTACAAACTACTTCTCATGGAGATCCTATATGGAGGATTTCTTTCAAATTAGAGGACTTTACATGATTACCTCGGGGAAAGATACTAACCCCACTCATGTCAATAAAAAATAAAATGGGATATAAAAATGATGAATCTCGTGAATTAATAGGGATTCCCATCTCTAGTGACTTATGATTCCACCTTCAAAGAATTGATGCAATATATGCGACTTGGGAAAAAATACAAACCACATTTGGTAAACACAATGATATTCAAGGTGACCAACTTGAAAATGAGTTGGTTTCTTTAAACACAAGTTATTTTCCTTGCATTCAAGACTAATTCTCTCGAAATTCAAAACCCTTACATTCTTAGTTGAATAATGCAATATATCTAAGCTAGAAAAGAAAGGTATTTATAATATTCTATCTAAGCTTGGTCATGCGTATTCCATTTATGTATCTACCTTTTACTTTTTGAAGCAATAGGGACTAATTACAAAGAACCCTCTCTTGAAGATTTTTGTGATTTTTTGATTAGAGAGCAAGATAAACTCTTGCATCTTGGAGTAATCAACATTACGAGTACATCTAGAAAACCCTTAGTGCCACAAAAAAAGGATAAAACCAAGCATCCAAAGAAGAAAAACAATGACAACAATTAGCAAAATAAGGGTCCCAAACCTTCTCAACAAGTTTCTACACCCAATGGTGATAAATGCATTAAATAAAAAACTAAGAAGACTAACTAGCATTGCAATTTTTGTGGGTGATATGGTCTTGTGGAATCTAAGTGTTTTAAGAAGATGGAAGCCTTGGAAGAAACAATGAAGAAGCATAACATAAATCTTTTTCTTCTTCTCATGGAAATGCACTTTCTACTTGTGGTTTTTCCTTTAATGAATCTTCCTCTTCTTCTAATGAATGAATCATTGATTCTGGATCATCTTATCATATGGTTAAGGAAAAAGCCACTTTTCTATTCTAAATGAATGTAAAATAAAACAAATATTTGTTGGTGATGATATATCTCTTAGTTTTGTAGGATATGTTACAATTCAACTAGATGTTTCCCCTGTTATAGCCTCCTGCACAATACCTTCCAGGAAATAAGTGTGAACGGAAGCCTGCTCAATGAATTGATGGAGATCCTCCGAGGTTATAGCCTCTATCTTCTTTAGATAGTCTAATTCTGTGTTCAAGTTACCTCACAATTCTGCCAGGCGTTGTTCTCTCTTAAGAAACTCATAAATGGTCTGAGGTAAAGCCATGTGACATTTCTCGTGGGGTTCTCGGATTTTGGAGTAGACAATGTGGAATTTTTTTATGGTCTTTCGGATCTCAAGACTTAATTTGTTACCACAATCCCTGCAAAACTCAAGGACTCATGTATTTATGTCAAATTCCTCAGCGGTTGTAGCACGCAGGTTTGAGGGGAAACCAGATTTCCTTTCCTCCATTCAAATTGCTCTTTAATTTCTACCATGTGTTGCGCATAATTTTCCTTTATTTTAAGCGCATCAACCTCAATAGATTTTATCCTTTTTATCATTTCTTTCATGCTGCATACTTCTTCAGTAATCAACACTAGCAATTGATGAGTCTTCTCTTGCACCTTGCAGGCTCGCTTGTAGAATGTGGCCAAATCCTCTTTCTTTTCATTTGCTTCCTTGAGCTATTCTAACAGTCCTGCCTTTTCTCACATTAGCCTTTCAAACTGAGGCTTGAAGAAATCAATTTACTGAACACTGCTGGCCTCATGATTTTCCAATTCTGTTATGCGAACCTTCAAGTTCTTTTGCTCATCTTCTGAGATTGCCAGCTGCATTTCTAGTGTATTCTTTTCATTTTCGAGCTGCCGGATCTTCAAAGTTGTTTCTTCCTTCTCTTCTGCAAGCTCTTTGTACTTCTTTTTCAATTCATTTCCTTCTAAAAACTCCTTCTTCCTATCAGAGTTTATCTTGAAACATAGCTCTCTGTATTTCATGACATCTTCAACCAGACGATCGACATTGTCTTTACTTGCTTGGGCTGAAGCTACCGAGCATGACGCTGTGAATACAGGGTCGATGACAGTCTCTTGGACAAGTGTGTTT
Organism: Larix kaempferi; assembly: GCA_027924585.1. Lineage (NCBI taxonomy): Eukaryota > Viridiplantae > Streptophyta > Pinopsida > Pinales > Pinaceae > Larix > Larix kaempferi. The sequence continues at coordinate 6,032,878 of BSBM01000263.1, forward strand.
TCTGATACTCTGAGCTCATATAGGTCCTATCCAATCTCCATTTTCTTTACTGATCTGTCAATGATAACCTTCTTCCGTTGATGAAAGTAAACGAAATCCAGGTTGGCCACTTGGCGCTGCTTTCTGGAGTTGTATGGGGTAAGTGCTAATTCCTCAGTGGTGACAACCCCTTCACTAGCTATCCCTAGTTGGTTCATTGTTTCCAAATCCAAGTCTATGGCCCGCAGGATGGACATGCCTTGTTCCGTGACTTTCTCAGCTTCTTCCCTCACTTGCCTCTTTGTAGGCTCTGCTAGCTCTGCTTGTAACCTTTCTGCCTCTTCTTGTTTGGTTTTCTCAGCTTCTTCTTGCTGCAGTTTGGTAGCTTGTTCTTGCAAGATTCTTTCTTCTTCTTCTTGCTACAATTTGGAAGATTTCTCTTGTAGGATTCTCTCTTCCTCCTCTCTCAGGGCCTTTGCCTCTTGCTCCTCCTGGAATCTAGCAGCTTACGCATCTTGCTGCTGCTTGACCTCCTCATCCATTTGGAGCCTCTCTTCTTCTTCATTTTCCTTCCTTTTTGACTCCTCTAATTGAAATGTTGCTGCCTCTTGCTCCTTTTGGGTAAACTCGACAAGCTTAGGGTTGGAACCTTTTCCACTTTTGTGGCGGTAGCACTTTCCCAATTCAGTTAAGTTCCTGGCATTTCGGAAATTCTTCATCTTGGTCCATAAGATGTGTGTACTCGTAAGAAGTTTTGACATAAAGACAATGATTAGCAACCTTTCCACCAGGATCATGCCTCCTAAAAGGCCTTGTGCCGAAATGAAAAACTTCCAAGCCTTGAGCAAGGTTTTCACCTTCTCTTTCCCTCAAGAGGTTGTATGCACCGATGGTGAAGCACATTGGTGGATATATACCTTTCTTCCTCTCTGTGAGGATCTTGCTAATTCCACTAGTGCCGAAGAGTTGCCTTAAAGCTTCCTTGTGTAATACAAAATCTGTAACATATCGGGGAAACAAAAAGGGAGCTTGAGACCCTCCACTCATTTGGATATAGGTGCCTTCAGTGGAGAAGTAGTAATCTCCAAATTCTTCTATTATGGGCATGGCATTCTCGGACATGCAATTTGGCTCTTCTATAAAAATGAGCTGATAAAGGGGCATGATGAGTTTCTCACAAATCTACTTGTAGTGGTTTGCGTAATTGCTTTCCCATGTGGGTTGGTAAGCCACAAAAATAGGGGACTCCTTCCTGCTCCATATGCAACCTAAATATGGGAAAGGGTGTTTGCTTAACAGGAAGTCCATCAAATAAGAAGACATGAAGAAATCAACTTTCTTCTGAGTCAGTCCTCCTTGGGCAGCGGTTAACAGCGAGACCAAACTGTATGAAATTATGTCATCCCAATGGAAAACGCTACTGAACATGAACACATGGACCATTACTGGCACCCAACCAAGCTTGAAAATATTTCCATTTGGCATGCCGAAAATCCGACTCAGCATTAAGGCAATGAGTCTATAAGGAGTCTTTAGAAGGGGACTTTCATATTCATTGTTGTTCCTTTGTCTTATTTTCCTGTCACTTATCATCATCTTTCTGGAAGACTCCAGAGGGTCCATAGTTTGTTTGGCTATCCACTCATTATCCAACCAAGTTCTTTCCTAGGGCAACTTGTAAGTAGCCGTGATGTGTTCAGGTGCAAAAGATGTTAGATTCATCCCAGCCTTGTCATTAATGAACCTTGTATCAATCTTAACATGAGGAATTATCCATCCGATGACCTCGGAACACGGGAATAGCTCAGGACGAGTCGTTGCCTTGTGGAGGACGGACTTCTTGATGTTTGAATAGACCATAACTTATTCTAGGGATGCATCTGGGTACTTCTGACCTCTGATAAACCTGTATAAGTCACCCCATTGAAATTTCGGGGCAGAGCTTCCTGGGGCCACTCCGGTGACTGCTTGTGTATTGCTAAACATGGTTTCAAGCGATGTATCTAACAAAATCTCCACGTCCGAATCTGATTCCGCAAGCTTAGCTTTTCGCTTGGCAGACTTCCTATGCTTGTCAAACTTGCGGTGATGAGGGTAGCACAAATGAGGAGTTTGACTTCTTGAGCGACCATTGCTAGAAAAAAATGTATCTTACGATTCAAGCAGAAATTGAGCATGTAGCAGTATTGGATTTCAAATTAGAATGAGCTTTTACCAATAAGGGTGATGAGGAATAAGTTGTTAAACAAAAAAAACCATGCAATAGCTCAAAAGGAAATTTACATAAAACGAACACTGCAAGACAACACTTGACCATATTTTATGACAAAAAACCGTTATTTTACTGGCATTAGCTCTTTTAAAAGATATATAATTACAAAAAGTGCTTTTCGTGCGGGACATAAGGAGCATTCCCAAAAATTCTATGGCTTTATGGCTTTAACACAGGGGCTTTATTATCCAGCATGACTTATTCTCCACAATCGGTGAGTGTAGTATGGTATTTCCAGTGATAACAAAACTTCCTACGCATGCTACAGAGTGGACTGTATGCCATAGAGTTAATAGTGATATCAGTGGCTTTAGAGCAAGCTGTGCTAAGGAAGTTTTATAGGCTCGGCCTTTATTAATAAAACAAATGCCGGGAGGGAGCTTTTCCTATAATGTTGAGGAACAATGGTTGACAGGCTGAAAGGTGTATGTGCAGAAGGCGGCTTTCTTGGGTCGTGGTTCGACGGGGAAAAATGAAACCTCATGCTTTTATTGGATTCTAAGGGAGGTTTGATCATTAGGAAATGGGATTCTCTTATATCACACAAAATAGCGGGCAAAACGAGTGCTAGAAATCTTAAAACAAAAAAAATGAGCCTCAGACAGAGTTTCCTTTCAGCTGAAAACAAAGGGGAGGCAAAACACCTACCTGTCAGTCTTGGAACGGCCTCTCGATGGTTGACGCACATACCCAGATGGTGATAATATGAAATCTCCCAAACGACGAATGGTGAACTCCTCTTCTCCTTGGAAACAATGAACGACAACCCCATTCTATGCATGTATATATAGTGTGGTAATTTACTCCCCACGGGTTGGCCAGTTGGGCCCTTAATGAGCACGGGGCTCAAGGAAACAGGTGATTAATTCGGCACGGGGTGGCAATAAAACTTCACCAACTTACCTTTCGCACACACCCAAAATTTGGGCTGCGCTATGGCGACAATATTAGGGTTAAATCCTGCGACCAAGAGCTATGCCTAAGGATTGAAACAGAGATCAGCAATTTTAAGGTTAAAAGCAACATTGTTGGTGACAACTTTAGCCATAGATCCTGCAACCAAGTGGTGTGATGAAACGGGCGAGGCACGCAAATAACGGAGGCATTTTTAAGGTTAAAGGTTGTGAAATAGGTGGGCTTTTTAACTCTAAATCCTGCAATGATCAGTGCGAAAATAAGATTCAAGAAATGGCGCAAGAGTGGACAAGTTAACACTAAAAGCTGCACAAAGGGTGAAAAAATTAGAGTTAAAAACTATGACGAACTCGAGAGGAAAAAATAAAAGGAAAGATTTTTTCAGCAGCAAAGTTAAGGCTATGTAATGCGCCGCAGTCGACCAAAAATAGGGCTAAAACTTGTGCAAATGTCTCAACTTTTATTTTTAGAAAAGCACAACCGTCGGACAAAAAACCAATAAAAACTGTGCTTAATGTTGAAGAGATCAAATTTGCCTTAGCAGGAAAAAACTCAAAAAATTTGGGAAGAAGAGAGATAAGAAAGCTTGCAAAGATTGAACGAATAAGCTTCAAATAATCAAAGGACTTCTTCAAAAATAAAAGGAGGAGCCCCGATATTTACAAAAAATTTTGGGGGGATGTTGCAGCAACAACAATGGGCGATTCGCTAGAGAACACAGATCTTTGAAACAAACTCTTCTGATGACCAAAAAAATCACAAACTACTAGCTCCAAGTGTAACAAGATGCCTTCATAGTTCAACTTTTGTGGATGCAATGATCTCTTTATCATAATGTTCATTTGGGAAAGGGGAACTTTGACTCAAACTTCCTTATAGCTCTCTCAAGGCCAGAGTGTGAAGTTCATTTTGAAGATCTATCTTTCAGGTGTTTAACTAAAAGAGGACTCCAAAGGATCGTAACAATATCTCACAGGCATATTCGTTTGTTCCTCATTCCCATGCTATCTGCATCCTTTTGGATGTTTCTTTAATTGACGGCTTTATGCCGTTTGAGCCTTCCAGAAATAAATTTCTTCAACTTTCAATACTTTGATTTGGGTTCTTCAATCCATAATGTCCTTTTGTGTGAGCGAGAGATTTTACTCAATTATCAATCTTCACGGACGGAGAAGAACATTACGAAGCTGAATTATTTGAACAACTTTCTTGATTGAACACTTTTGCTTCTCTCAACCATGTTTTAATTGAGGCGAGAATTTCTGGAAAATAGACTCTTTGATGTAAAGCTCTTTGGGATTTTATTTGTAGGATGGGATCATTTTAAATACCATACACCTGTGAGGCATGCTTCCTTTCCGTCGATCCTATCATAGCAAAATCCTTGGGACAGGCATTAATTTTAAAGTGAGTGGAGCCTTGAGATAGTGAGGAAATTTTGAATCTCAGTCATTTAATTGGGGTTATTTTGACCAAACAAAAAGGATATCTCCATTCCTAAAGGCTACTCAGTGAAAGCAAAGTTTCGGAGATATATTTTCTTTATAAGTGAAATTCTATCTTTCAAGATTTCAAGATTTACTCGGAGTCCTGTCCTACCACTAAGCCAAGAGTTGGGATAGGCTTTATTAAAGAAAGAAAAGAGAAAACTTGAACAGAGAGAAAAGTAAAAAACTAGACCAAGCTACTTAAACTGTACACAAAAACAAAAACAAGAAAACAAGAAAACAAGAAACAACAATGCTTATTTATGTACAAAAGTCTCAACGAGACTATGCAAAGTACTGCTTTAAGGCGAGGCCAATGAGAGGGAGAATTACTTCCTCTCCTTGTAGGTCTTTCAACTTGTAAGTGGATAAGCCAAATTTTTGAGAAATTTGATAAGGGCCAACCCATAGATGTTGAAACTTTGTGTGCATCCCCTTACCATCATGTGAATGGTCCGATTTCAAAACTAAGTCACCTACTTTGAAATCCCTCTTGCCATACTTTCGCTTATCAAACCACCTCTTGAGTATGTCTTGATGTTGGTGGAATCGGCCTTTGGCTTTAAGTCGATATTCCTCAAGTTTCAATAGGGTATCAATTCTTGATTGTAGGACTTGACTGTTAGACCCTCAAGAGGCTTGGTGTTAGATTTTGAGCATTAATTCAACATACTCTAGGATCTTTACTGAGAGAATAACATGTACAACATATCAATCATATCAAGCATGTATCAAGCATATCAAGCAATCACATAAGACAATGGACACATAGAGTTTCACTGGGTAAAACCATAAAGGTGAAAAAACCCCACAACTTCCTCAGAGATAGAAAGAGCAATGATACAACCAAAGTACAAGAGATAGTCTTCTCCTAGCAGTTGAACCTCCTCCTCACTTGTGCGCCACTTTCCAAGTAGTGTAGAAGTGAATAGTGAGATGATCAAATAGAGATCTCCCGATCTCTATTTATACATGACCTGACCTACCTAATAACCTAGCAGGGACGACTTGTCTAACTTAGTCTAATAACCCGTGGTTATACTAATCAGGGCCAACCCCACACTTGGTGGTCTAATAACCCATCACAGCAAGTTACAACACTTGCGACACTTGTCAATACAAATGACGACACTTCCGTATAGAGGAATAATACCATCTCTATAGGAGTACAACATACATAGGTGAAATACATTCCAAAGTTACATATACATCAACACTTGGGCCAATTGCAAGGATGGGAGTAGAATATTTGGAGGGAGGATGGCTTCTTTACCGTAGACTAAAGTGAATGGGGAATCTCCTAAGGCATTCTTTGGTGTGACTTTGTCTACCCATAGAACATTCGGGAGGGTTGTATGCCAACTTCTTTGATTTTCAATTACAGTTTTCTTGAGAATTCGAATGAGGTTCTTATTGGTAGACTTAGCTAAACCATTTTCTTGGGGATAATAATTGGCTGAATAATGTAGTTTAATCCCTTTCTCATAAGCAAATTCATTTATCTTCAAAGATGATAAATAAGTAGCATTATCAAAGACTAGGGAAATTGGAACCCCAAACCTGGTTATGATGTTTTCTTCCAGGAATCCGATAACTACATGTTTGTTTAATTTGTGCAGTGGAATAGCTTCTGCCCATCTTGTAAAATAGTCCATAGCTGTTAGGATTGCTGCAGTGATGAATTTGGGTTGATTTCACCGATAGCATCTATGCCCCAATGCTCGAATGGTTCAGATATGATAACTGGCTGCAGGGCTCCTGCTGCTTTCGGCAATTTCCCGACACTTCTTTGGCATACATCACAATTCCGGGCATAGGCATGAGCGTCCTTGAATAAGGTTAGCCAATAATACCCAGCTCTGAGAATTTTATGTGCTGTGGTAACTCCAGAATAATGTCCCCCAGCAGGGCCATCGTGTTGTTCCTTGACCACACTATCAACATCTTCTTTCTCTAGGCATCTAAGGAAAATCCCATCATAGTTTCTTCTAAAGAGTATTCCATCAATAATTTGATAGGATTCTGATTTGAGACGCAGTGCTCTCCTTTGCTTAGAATTCCAGTGTTTCGACAAATATCCTTGATGCAAATAATGCACTAGGTCTCTATACCAAGATTCAGGAGCTGTAAAAATAGGGCATACTTCAGCCATATTCAGCTTCACTTCATTTTCCCAGTTCATCTCTTCATCAACTGGATGCTCAGTGAGTAACTTACATAGCCCTTGACCCTTGATAATGGTGGCAGGTTTGAATTCCAAATAATACTCTTGAAGAGCTGTAACCCAATTCCCTCTCCGTTCTCCCAATTCCTTCTGAACGACCAAAGATCTAACAGCGGGATGAGGGACTATGACTTAAGTCTTGTTCTTTAAAATATATGGCTTGAACTGTTTTACCGCTTTGAAAACGACATCCGCTTTCTTTTCTACCACAGGATAATTTAGTTCAACGCCTCGCAGACCAGTGCTCATAAAAGAGATTGGGTATTCGTCTCCTGATTCCACCTTTTGCGTGAGCATGACTGCGAGAGATTCATCCGAAGAAAAGGTGTACATGATGAAGTATTTATCAAAATATGGACTTCTTAAAGAAGGTGCATTAGCTATAGCAGCTTTGATTTCCTTGAACGCTACTTTCTCCAAGTCAGTCCACTTGAGCTGTACACTCTGCTTTATCATTTGCTGCAAAGGTTTAACAATCTGAGCGAAATCGGGAATGAACCTTCGAACATAATTGATAGTCCCCATAAATGATTGCATAGATTTCTTGCTGTGGGGCATGGGAATCCAATTGATAGCTTGGACTCTCTCTTGATCTATTGAGATTCCCTTTTTTGAAATGATATGACCCAAAAGTTTGCCTTCAAGAACAACAAACATGCTTTTCTTTGGATTCAAAGAAATACCATACTTCCTGCAGCGATAAAAAATCTGCTTCAGTTGAAACACATGGTCTTCTCTCTTCTTTGAGAAAACTTTCACATCATCTAGATAAACTACAACACAATGACTGCCTAATCCTCGAAAAGAAATGTCCATTGCTCGTTGAAAGGTGGCTCCGGCGTTTATCAAACCAGAGGGCATCCTTCGGCATGCGAATGTTCCCCACTTTGTACGAAAAGTAGTTTTGAGCCAGTCTTCTTCTACTACTAGCACTTGATTGTAACCAGAAAAACCATCCAGTAGAGAGAAAAGTTCTGATCTTGATACCATTTGCAGTATTTGCTCCATTGGGGGCACAAGATAGTTGTATTTATCGAAATATTTATTCAAGTTCCGGAAATCCACACACAATCTGATTTGTCATGATTTATTCCGGATGGGAACTAAATTAGCAACCCATTCTGAATGCCGGACTTTGAAAATGATCTTCGCATCCAACAGTTTCTTCAACTCCTTTTGTATCAAAGGCTTAAGAGTCGGATGCATTCTTCTCAATTGCTGCTGAAATGGTTTAACACCAGTCTTCATTGGTATTATATGCTTAATAATGTGAGTATCATATGTCTTTAGATCCTCATAAGTCCATGCAAAGACATCTTTATATTGTCGAAACAGTTTGATGAACCTATCTCTTTCGCCCGACAAACAACATTTACCAAGATTAACATATTTTGGTTCATCCTCTGTACCCATATTTACTAATTCATGCTGCATAGAGGAGCTGTGAGTTTTAGCATTTACTGGCCTTTTGAACTTATTCTGCATCGAATAAAAATTCAAGAGATCTTACTCCCTTAGGCATGAAATTTCCTTTGACAACATCTTTACTTTGCAGATCTGAATCATGCTTCTCTTCATCTATTATGGCTTCCTGGAACACATCTTCATTTGTTAAGAAGCTGATGATCTGATCATCATCATCAAACACCCTGAGATTTGTAATGTTATCCAGAACAGATGGCCTGAAAATTAATTCAATAGAACACTTATTATTAGTAGGCACTAATCGTGAAGCAGAAGTAGCTAGCAAATCAGCTGCGACATTTCTTAATCTGGGAATGTAATTAATATTAAAAGCATCAAAACATGAAATCAAATTCCAAACTTCTGACTGATAACCTTTCAAATGCAGTGAGAGGCAGTGGATTGTATCTCTCACTTGCCTGACAACTATCTCTGAATCTCCAAAGACTTTCAGATATTTAACATTTAAACTGATAGCTTTCTTTAAACCATGGACCAGAGCTTCATACTCAACAGTATTGTTAGTGCATTCGAACTCTAATCTACAAGATAGGAAGTGTTTATTGGTTTCAGGATCAATTAGGACACAACCAGCTCCAGATCCTTCTTGGGTTTTGGAACCATCAAAATATAAGACCAAAAAAACATTTTCTGTTTTAGCTAAGTTAGTAACACTATCTCTTACATCAGTGACTAATCCTACTATATTACAATCAATATCATTAGTCCGAGAAAATTGAAGGAGATCAGACTGTTCATCTGATCCATGGCTAACATCTTTCGATTGATAATTTCCTGGTTCAATTTCTACGAAATAATTTCCCAATACTGAAGACAAGAAAGCTACAACTTCATTTTTTTGCTCTAACTGAATAACATTTTGTTTCATGTGGGGTTCTCTCAGTATTTTAATATGGTTTTCTCTATTCTGATAAGGAAACCATAAATGAGACTAGTCAGTTGCAAAGTAACCATTAAGTTTCATAGACCAGTCCCTGCTTAAAATCAAACCATAAGCTTCAGGAATATCGACCACCATTATATCTACAAATTGACATACTCTTGGATCTGCTGACAGCCTAATAAGCACAACTTTGATTTCTCCAATGACTATAACAACAGTCCTATCTAGCTATATGATCTGAGATGGGGATGGAATTGGTTTCCCATTGATCTTTTTGCAAATCGACAGTGGCATGACATTTGAAGAAGCCCTAGAATCTACCAAACAATTATGCACATTATGATTGAAAATTTCAAAAGTCAAAAGAAAAGGTAAAGTCTGCAATCTTGATTTTCCGCCAATGCTAGCTTCCTTTATCTCAAGATTTTCTTCAGTGTTTTCAACCGAAGTGCTAGCTTGTGAGTCAAAATCATCTAGCAATTTCTTTCTTTGTTGGGGCAGACTACACATATCAAATATAGAGACATTTGCTTTCGCCTTCTTAATGTCTTCAATTATATCATACCCCATATCACATTCTTTTGAAACTTTAGGTTGATTCCATGTGCTGTTCGGGGTGACCTTTGGTTGTTTGGTTATCTCCACACTCGATTCTTTAGTAGGTGTTGGGTTTGCCTTGGGTTGCGGTGGAATAACAGTTATGTGTCGTTTCGGAATTTCTTTCACCACTTTGGATTTGGATGCATCAATGGGTTGATCAAGCACCGGGCCTTTACTTCTAGTGACGACATTAATTGATGCGGTCTAACAATCATCAGCTATGTCTTCGAGAGAAGGTTCTTGTGCGGGTGCCCAATCCCATAAGATGATTGTTGTGTCGGGGGTGGGCTCTTTTTGTTCAGAAATTTGTTCCTCCTGATGATCATTATGGTCCGGTATCTGTGCATCTAGCATTTGGTTCATCACTAGGCTCATTGAATTTATCCACTGTGGACAACTTTTTTCTGAGTGTTGTTCTTGATGAAAGGTACATAAATGATCCATGCCTACCTCATTTAAATTTAGCACAACAGAATTGTTTACAAGTGGGAGAGGCTGTCCATTATCTTCTCTTTTCTTATAGAAAGGTTTGAATGGCTTCCTGGAAGTGCTAGCTATATTATCTTTCTCTAGATCGATGATCTTATTAGAAATCTTTTGCATCATTTTTACCATATTTTCAATATCTGTTGAGGGTTCCTCTTTATTTTTGGTTAACAGAAAGGGCTTCTTAACAGTTGCTTGTTTTGTTTCTAGATCCAAAGCATGTTTAGCAATGCTATCTGCTTCTTCTTCTACCTTCTTAGCTTCTTTGAAATTTTCTATTAAGGTAGTTTTCTTTGTTCTTTTAACGAACATTTCTATGGGAGGGTCAAGAGCCGTTGTATAATATTCAACTAAAGATTCCTCAGCAAGCTTAGCTGCATCATTGAAATTGTTCAACAATGTAGTAAATTGTTGGTTAAACTCTTGAACCTTTTATTTCTTTTCCATTCTCATTGACAATAACTCTTTCATGAGCGTAGCTACCGTTTTCTAATTTCCATATTTTTTTAAGAAACATTTCTCGAAGTCTTCCCAATTAGATATTGAACTAGCTTGCAAACTAAAGTACCAAGAAGATACTTTAGGCTCGAAAGTGTAAGGGAAAAGCCTAGAGACTACATATTTATGCTGCACATTTAAAAGACTTAGAGCTAAGTAAAAACTTTTAAGATGATCTTCTATAGAAATACCTTTACCGGGATCATATTTAGGCAAAACCTTTTCAGGATTCTTGGGTAGATCATGGAACGACCCAGCTATATTTAAAGCTCCTCTCGCTCTCCATACCGGTACGGCCATGTCTCCACGTGGTGAATTTGGTGGAGTATTATGTGGAGTGTAAGGTGGAGAATTGCGTGGGGTATTTTGTTCCTCTAGATTTAGAGGATTTTCAAGTCCAATTTCTCTCAAAGGTTTTGTTATTTCTTCCAAAGATAGATCTACCAAATATTCTAAGTTTTGAACAAGAACAAAATCCTTGGTATACTGCGTTTCCCTTCTAGGGGCTATTCTCCTGGGGAGTGAGGGAATTGAATTTAATCCGCCAAGCTGCCTAATAGAAGCATGGGTGTGTCTTCTTAAATTTGCTACTTCAGCAAAAGGAAAAACATATAGTGTTTCGTGCTGTTCGATCTTAGAATTGGGTTCTTCTTGATTTGATAATTTCAGATCTGGATTATCTGGGATAGCTGTTTCAAACGGGTCTTCTGTGGGATTTCTTCTAACGAAAGGAAAGGATCTCTTCTGCCAGCCATACACTGGTCGCCCTCCTTCTAGCACCAAAAACTGTAGCACCAATCAGCAAGCGATTCTCCCCGGTAAGAGAGCCCAATTAGATTTCTCTCTATTTGGTGTAGGGAATCCGTCCAGTTAACGGCCCGGCTACCGTGTAAGATTTTAAAGATTTTCTTTCTTTGCACCGGTTGCGGCCCAATCCACCATTTATGTATTTTGATTTTAAAGATGAGATGCAAGTGCTGTAATCTAAATGCAAACTGTAAACAAATCTAATCTAAAACCGTTTTAAACAAATTTAATCTATCCTCGTAAGGAGCAAATTTAAAGGATGGGTAATAAACTGGAAATGCAACCAAGATCTTCACAGATAGCTTTTAAATTTAATAGATGCATTTATAGCAGAAAATAAAAGATTACCAAAGATAGCCTTGATAGAGATAAACATTCATATTACCCATTTTACACAGAAATTTAGCATGAGAGAGTGAAAGCATTGAAAGCAAAGAAGTAATTCAGATGGTTAGGAATGATCTCACAGCCAATGTGTGAATAATGCAGAAGTAATTCGGCCAGTCATTCAAACATTCCCATAATAAAACTCCATGCAGGCTTCCCTCCGGAAAAATATAAATTTCTTTATTGATGTAGTAAAATAGTTCACGTACAGCATAAGTCTATCCTTTCACCTGCCAAAAGTTCTTTTTATCTCATCTATCTCTATATTTATAGATCTTACAACTTTGTCTCTTCTCAAAAACCTAACACTAGGGAAAACAAAAGTTTGTCATCTAGTGCCTAAAGAGACAAAAAGCATTTCCAGCTGTCTTTTAATAGATTTATACAAAAACAAATTTCCAGCTGTCTTTTCTCAAAATTTATAATAAAAAAAAATTAGGCTCCAGATGGCCCTCCGGCTTCATTTGGTTTCTCTCCCTCTGTTGACTTGTTCCCATCAATAAGGTCGCCCGCTTTTGCTGATTTTTCCACCTCTTGAATATAACTGGCCCACTATCTAGTTTCTCTCAAGATGGTCTTTCCCTGTGCAGAGATTTTCACTTTCCAGGCTATCTTGTGTTTGTTGCCCTTGCTATAGCCTCTTACGCAATACCTTCGAGGAAATAAGTGTGAACATCAGTCTAATCAATGAATTGATGGAGATCCTCCGAGGTTATAGCCTCTATCTTCTTTAGATAGTCTAATTTTGTGTTCAAGTTACCTCGCAACTCTGATAGGCGCTGTTCTCTCTTTGGAAACTCACAAATGGTCTGAGGTAAAGCCATGTGACATTTCTCGTGGGTTTCCCGTATTTTGGAGTAGACAACGTGGCATTTTTTAATGGTCTTCCGGATCTTAAGACTTAATTTGTTACCACAATCCCTGCAAAACTCAAGGAATCCTGTATCCATGTCAAATTCCTCAGCGGTTGTAGCACGTAGGTTTGAGGGGAAACCAGATTTTCTTTTCCTCCATTCAAATTGATCTTTAATTTGTACCACATGTTGCGCATACTTGTCCTTTATTTTAACTACCTCAACCTCAATAGATTTCATCCTTGTTATCATTTCTTTCATGCTGCAGACTTCTTCAGTAATCAACACTGGAAATTGATGAGTCTTCTCTTGCACCTCACAGGCTCGCTTGTAGAATGTGGCCAAATCCTCTTTCTTTTCATTTGCTTCCTTGAGTTGTTCTAACAGTCCTGCCTTTTCTCGCATTAGCCTTTCAAACTAAGGCTTGAAGAAATCAATTGGCTAAACACTGCTAGCCTCACCATTTTCCAATTCTGTTATGAGAACCTTCAAGTTCTTTTGCTCATCTTCTGAGATTGCCAGCTGCATTTCTAGTGTATTCTTTTCATTTTCGAGCTGCCGGATCTTCAAAGTTGTTTCTTCCTTTCCTTCCACAAGCAATTTGTACTTCTTTTTCAATTCATTTCCTTCTAAGACCTCCTTCTTCCTGTCAGCTTTTATCTTGAAACATAGCTCTCTATATTTCTTGACATCTTCAACCAGACGATCAACATTGTCTTTACTTGCTTGGGATGAAGATACTGAGCATGATGCTGTGAATACAGGGTCGATGCTATTTCCTTGGACAAGTGTGTTTTCTGATACTCTGAGCTCATATAGGTCCTGTCCAATCTCCATTTTATTTACTAATCTATCAATGATAACCTTCTTCCGTTGATGAAAGTAAACGGAATCCAGGTTGGCCACTTGGCACTCGCTTTCTGGGGTTGTATGGGGTAAGTGCTAATTCCTCAGTGGTGACAACCCCTTCACTGGCTATCCCTGGTTGGTTCATTGTTTCCAGATCCAAGTCCATGGCCCGTGGTCTGGACATGCCTTATTCCGTGACTTTCTCAGCTTCTTCCCTCACTTGCCTCTTTGCAAGCTCTGCTTGTAACCTTTCTGCCTCTTCTTGTTTGGTTTTCTCAGCTTCTTCCTGATGCAGTTTGGAAGCTTTTTCTTGCAAGATTCTTTCTTCTTCTTCTTGTTTCACTTTGGCATCTTTCTCTTGTAGGATTATCTCTTCCTCCTCTCTCAGGGCCTTTTCCTCTTGCTCCTCCTGGACTCTAGCAGCTTTCGCATCTTGTTGTTGCTTGATCTCCTGCTCTATTTGGACCCTCTCTTCTTCTTCCTTTTCCTTTCTTTTTGACTCCTCTATTTGAGATACTGCTTCCTCTTGCTCCTTTTGGATCAACCTGACAAGCTTAGTGTTGGAACCTTTTCCCTTTTTATGGCGGAAGCGATTTCCCAATTCAGTTAAGTTCCTGGCACTTCAGAAAAATTCTTCATCTTGGTCCATAAGATGTGTGTAATCGTAAGAAGTTTTGACATAAGACAATGCTTAGCAACCTCGCCACCAGGATCATGTATCCTAAAAGGCCTTGTGCCGAAATGAAAAACTTCCAAGACTTGAGCAAATTTTTCACCATCTCTTGCCCTCGGGAGGCTGTATGCACTGATGGTGAAGGGCATTGGTGGATATATACCTTTCTTCTTCTCTGTGAGTATCTTGCTGATTCCACCAGTGCCGAAGAGTTTCCTTAAAGCTTCATTGTGTACTACAAAATCTGTAACATATCAGGGAAACAAAAAGGGAGCTTGAGACCCTCCACTCATTCAGATATCGGTACCTTCAGTGGAGAAGTAGTAATCTCCAAACTCTTCTATGATGGTCATGGCATTCTCATACATGCAATTTGGCTCTTCTATAAAAATGAGTCGATACAGGGGCATGATGAGTTTCTCACAAATCTGCTTGCAGTGGTTTGCGTATTTGCTTTCCCATGTGGGTTGGTAAGCCACAAAAAGAGGGGACTCATTCCTGCTCCATATGCAACCTAAATCTGGGAAAGGGTGTTTTCTTAATAGGAAGTCAATCAAATAAGAAGACATGAAGAAATCAGCTTTCTTCTGAGTCAGTCCTCCTTGGGTAGCGGTTAACTATGAGACCAAACTGTCTGAAATTATGTCAACCCAATTGAAAACGGTACCGGACATGGCCACATGGACCATTATTGGTACCCAACCAAGCTTGAAAATATTTCCATTCGGCATGCCAAAAATACGACTCAGCATTAAGGCAATGAGTCTATAAGGAGTCTTTAGAAGGGAACTTTCATATTCATTGTTGTTCCTTTGTCCAATTTTCCTGTCACTTATCATCATCTTTCTAGCAGACTCTGGAGGGTCCATAGTTTGTTTGGATATCCACTCATTGTACAACCAAGTTATTTCCCATGGAAACTTGTAAGTAGCCATGATGTGTTTAGGTGTGAAAGATGCTAGATTCATCCCGACATTGTCATTAATGAACCTTGTATCAGTCTTAACATGAGGAATTATCCAGTCGATGACCTCGGAACACGGGAATAGCTCAGGACAAGTCGCTTCCTTGTGGAGGCCAAACTTTTTGATGTTTGAATAGACCATAACTTCTTATAGGGATGCATCTGGGTACTTCTGATCTCTGATAAACCTGTGTAAGTCACCCCATCGAAATTCCGGGGTAGAGCTTCCTTGGGCCACTCCGGTGATAGTTTGTGTATCGCTAAACATGGTTTCAAGTGATGTGTCCAACAAAATCTCCACGTCCGAATCTGATTCCGCAAGCTTAGCTTTCTTCCTAACAGACTTCCTATGCATGTCAAACCTGCGGTGATGAGGGTAGCACAAATGAGGAGTTTGACGAATTCTTGAGCGACCATTGCTAGCAAAAAATGCATCTTGTGATTCAAGCAGAAATTGAGCATGCAATAGTATTGGCTTTCAAATTAGAATGAGATTTCACTGATAAGGGTGACGAGGAATAACTTGTTAAACAGAAATAACCATGCAATATCTCAAATTGCAATTTACATAAAATGAACACTGCTAGCCAGCACTTGACCATATTTTATGATAAAAACCATTATTTTACTGGCACTAGCTCTTTTAAAATATATATAATTACACAAAGTGCTATTCGTGTAGGACATAAGGAGCATTCCTGAAACTTCTGTGGCTTTATGGCTTTAACACGGGGGCTTTATTATCCAGCATGACTTATTCTCCACAATCGGTGAGTGCAGTATGGTATTTCCAGTGATAACAAAACTTTTTACGCGCGCTACAGAGTGGACTATATGCCATAGAGTTAATAGCGCTATCAATGGATTTAGAGCAAGCTGTGCTAAGGAAATTTTCTAGGCTCGGCCTTTATTAATAAAAAAAATGCCAGGAGGGAGCTTTTCCTATAATGTTGAGGAACAACGGTTGATAGGATGAAAGGTGTATGCGCATAAGGTGGCTTTCTTGGGTCGTGGTTCGACTGGGAAAAACGAAATCTCATGCTTTTATTGGCTTCTGACGGAGGTTTGCTCATTAGGCAATGGGATTCTCTCGTATCACACAAAATAGTGGGCAAAACGAGTGTTAGAAAGCTTAAAATGGAAAAAATGACCCTCAGACAGAGTTTCCTTTCAGCTAAAAACAAAGGGGAGTAAAAACGCCTACCTGTCAGTCTTGGAATGACCTCTCGATGGTTGACATGCGTACCCAGATGGAGATAATATGAAAGCTCCCAAATGGCGAATGGCGAACTCCTCTTCTCCTTGGAAACAATGAACGAATACCCTGTTCTATGCATCTATATATAGTGTGGGCATTTACTCCCCATGGGTTGGCCAGTTGGGCCCTTAATGAGCACGGGGCTCAAGGAACAGGTGATTAATTCCGCATGGGGTGGCAATAAAACTTCACCAATTTACCTTTCGCACAAACCCAATATTTGGGCTGCGCTATGGCGACAAGTTTAGGGTTAAATCTTGTGATCAAGAGCTGTGCCTGAGGATTGAAACAAAGATCGGCAATTTTAAGGTTAAAAATAGCACTGTTAGCGGCAACTTTAGCTATAGATCCTAAGACCAAGTGGTGCGACGAAACGGGAGAGGCGCACAAATAACAGCGACAGTTTTAAGGTTGAAGGTTGCGAAATATGCAGGATTTTTAACTCTAAATCCTGCGATGATCGGGGCAAAAATAAGATTCAAGAAATGCTGCAAAAGCGGACAAGTTAACATTAAAAGCTGCGCAAAGGGTGAAAAAATTAGAGTTAAAAACTACGATGAACTTGGGAGGAAAAAATAAAAGGAAATATTTTTTTAGTGGCAAAGTTAAGGCTATGTAATGCGTCGCAGTTGCCCAAAAATAGGGCTAAAACTTGCGCAAATGTCACAACTTTTATTTTTTAGAAAAGCGCAATTGTTGGACAAAAAACCAATAAAAACTGTGCTTAAAGATGAAGAGATCAAATTTGCCTTAGCAGGAAAAAACTCAAAAAAATTGGGAAGAAGAGAGATAAGAAACTTGCAAAGATTGAACGAATAAGCTTCAAATAATCAAAGGACTTCTTCAAAAATAAAAGGAAGGGCCCCAATATTTACAAAAATTTTGGGGGGGATGTTGCAGCAACAAGAAGTTCATATTTGTTGGATATTTTGAAGATATAAAAGGTTATATATTTCTTCAACCTAAATCAAATGACATTATCATTAGATTATATTTTAAATTTGATGAAAAAATCTTGTCCTATGAGCCTAATTCGGAGTATGTGACATCCAACAATCATGCCACCTATTCCCAACTTCTTTTCTTGTGATCCTACTCTAGTTTCTTCTTTAGATGATAAGAGTGAGGATGAAAATTCACCTCCTCTTGCTTGCATTCCTCTAGTTGGGTCCATTGAATATGAATATGCACCAACACCACCACTTCCTAGACGGGTTCATTCAACATGAGAATAAGGTAATGGTCTTATTGTTTATCCTACAAATAAGCATTGAACATCATATTTCCACTGAGCCTCTTCTCGTTTGGCTAAGGTTTTAGAGACTCACAATCAAGAGAAATTTGTAGAAGCTTTTGACCATCTAGATTGAGAGATGTCTATGAATGAAGAACATTTTTCCTCAATGGTGAATGATACTTGGGATATTGTACCTCTTCCAAAAGGAAAAATAATTATCCAAGGTAAATGGGTAAATAGAACTAAGTATGCATCAGATGGAAGTGTTGAAAGACTTAACCCAAGGTTAGTTTCCAAAGGATTTTCCCATGTTGAAGGAATTGACTACAATGAAACCTTCTCCCTTGTCACCAAAATGAACTCCATATACCTTGTTCTCACCCTTTCTACTTCACATAAATTGGAGGTCCATCAAATAGATTTAAAATCCTCCTTTTTACACTTAGGATATTTACAAGAAGAAATTTACATGGAACAACCTCCTAGCTATGTTTAGAATGACTTCAACCTTGTTTGTCGCCTTAAGGAATCTTATTTGACTAACACAAGATATTTCCAAAATATTGAAACATTTTTATCAACCTATCACACAAACAAATCACTTATCAACACACCGATGTTTTTACGTGGATAAAACCCTCAAAGAGGGAAATATTCTGCAACATCAACCAAGTAGCTACTTGATGCAATATATTATGAAAAAGAAAAAAATGTTACATATGAGTTTGTCACAATTGATCATCGAGCAAATGACCCTCCATGCTCTTTAAATAGATATCATGGACTAATCATGTGCTAAACCATGGATCAATAGCCATTAAGATCGAGGTGAAGATGAACCATTGGACTGTTCGAATCTATTTCATATTGAGAGGGGGGGTGAATCAGTGTTAGTGCAGTTATGAACAATTTTTAACTTCTTAAGTGATTAATCTGAACTTTAATTATGCATCCATGTAATACCCCTGGCCCAGATAAAGTACTGATATTGTATTTTGAACAATTTGCTATGAAGTATGTACATAGCAAGATATTATTTTAATACAAATATCGGTTGGCTGCATGATGAGCAATACGCTGAAGAGGAGATCAGGTTATTAACCAAGGGTTGTGAGGGGGAGGGGTTGACCTATGTACCTTGTCTCCTTAAACCTTGTTTTCTCAATCATATGATAAAATCCCCAAAACCCATAGTCCTAAGCCATAGTCTTGATGGAGATTAATTAATGATTAAATATTATTAAATATTAGTTAATTTTTATTTAGTGGCTAATTGTGATTATGGGGGGAATCAACGTGTGCCTTTGGGACAACCACGTGGGAGCCCAAAGGGGACACGGGGAATTGCTTTGGTAATGGAATGTGGACAGACCATGCCAGGTCGTGGGGTCAGGGGGACGCATGGCCTGGTGATGGGAAGGGGCCTGAGGATGCACGCAGAGGGGGAACCGATACAGTGTTTGCGGAACAAAGGAGAGGTATGGAAAACCTAAGTAAGAATCCCTATGACAAACCTGAACCTGAGTTGCTGAGTTAAACTATCTTGGCCATGAATTCCTTGGTTGCTTACACCAGTCGATTGGAAATTATGCATGAGACCTAGAGGGAATACCGACGCTTGTAGTGAAGTGTATCGCTATGCATTTTGGGAAGGAACTCAAGTGGGTCAATTGCGGAATTAAGAAGGAATAGGTTACCAAACTGCTAGTTGTTGAACCCTGTATCCCTGTTACTTCTACCTTTGAATCGGTGAGTGAGTTGAGGGGGTTGGTGAGACACCTTGGGTTAATGTCTGGATCTCGGCTCAGGGGTGAACTTGGGAGCTGAAATAGTACAAGCTGGACAAGTTCTAAGGTTGGGTGGAGCGTGGCTCACATGCAGTCAGTTGCCACATTCTTGTGAATTTCAGATAAGTATATCTATGTATGAATTATAATGTTCATGTATGCTTGATAGGTTCAATCTATGGAATGAATGTGTAATTGAATGAAATCCATGAATAAGCTATGTTTAAGACTGTATTGAATGATGTGCTATGAATGGGGTATTTTCCATTGCATAAGCTATCTGCAACATGAATTTTTATATGTGAATAAGGAATGGCTAAACTTCATTGTGTAAGACTTGTTTTCTTATGCTGTCACAACCTCATTGATGGATGGATGGCTCCTGTATGTTCTTAGAATGATAGGCATAAACCTGGTTATGAAGTTTGAATGCTTGATTGAGAGTCTTTTGTATGAATAAGGCAAAGTTGTCTTGTGTTGTTTAACTCTGCAAGCTATGACATGTCTGTTTCGGGCATATATGGCATGCTTCTAGCTATCTGTGTATGAATTATGCTTATGGGAAAATAATGAGAATAATGAAGCTGTTAATTAGATTCTTAATGGAAATTTTTAATTGCATGGTTATACACTGTAAATATGTGTATGTGTAACATGGGTACGTTACAAATTGGTATCAAAGCGCTGGTTGAAGCTCTCAGGCCTCTAAAATTGAAAATTGTTTTCTTAAAAGAGATATATACATGTATTAGAATATATGTTGTAATTAATTTTTAGATTAATAATAATTGTTGGTTCATAATGTTAGCATTATACATAAATATTCAGCCATTAAATTTGCTGATTGTCAGTAAAGACAAGTAAACAGACTTAAAGAGATAGAAGAGGATCTCGTATTTTCTAATGTTGTTGAAGAAGTTGGTGAAGAAGAACAAGGTAATGAATCCAAATGGTCACCAAAGCGGGTCAGGGACCCTAGATGTTGTGCAAACTTTGAGGAGTTTGCAATTTGGAAACAATGTAATTTTACGAAGTTTGGAACAATAGAACCAAATCAATCAGCAGTTATTGCAAAAAATTTCCCTGCTGCAAAATCAAATGCATCAAGTGAATCCTAACGAGGAAAAAGGTGAAGAGTCCATGAATAGACACATCCCTGACAGGTATCACTATTCTCCAGAAATAGATGACAACAGAAGGAAATTATATTTCCACCATAAGACCAATAAAATTTCTCATGGAAATAAGATTAATCAGCAAGATAACTACCCTAGAAAGCAGCGAAAGAGAAAGCATGATGCGATGTTAGAAGGCGAGCTTAGGAAATTAAAAACTCCAACCTTTGATGCAGAGAATTCAGGTGACACTGCATAACTATGGCTTATGGAAATGAACAAGTATTTGTATTTACATGACTACTCAGAAAACCAAGAAGCACAAATTGCAATATATAATTTGCAAGGAAGGGATTCTAAATGGTGGAAGCATCTCAAACAAGTGGAAGAATTGGATGAGAATCATATTTCTTGGAGGAAATTCCAAAGACTCTTTAAGAAAGAATATTTATCACAACAGTACTATGATAAAAAGACACAAGAATTCTTTGAGCTCAAATTAGGAAGAATGTCCATGGAGGACTATGAAAAGAAATTCTTGGAGTTGCTGGGATATGTTGAGTTTATCAAGGATGAAAAGATGAATATACAATGTTTCATCAGTGGCTTACCTACGTATTATAAGGACAGATTGAATTTTGATGAACCTCACACTCTGAAATATTTTTTCATAAAATCTAGATGCATGTATGAGCAAGACAAGGATAGGCTGGAAGTGAAGAAGGTTTGGAAAGGTAAGATGTAGATGAAGCAAGATCAGAGAAGAAAGGGGTTTAAGCCTCTGGATACAAATAAGGACACCTACTCTTATTTTAAACCACCGATACCGAAAGAAGAATCCAGGATGGTTAATTATTTAGGACAAAAGAAATCAACCAAAGGTAAAGGTTGGGGATGTGGTGGTGACCATTTTTTAAGCAATCAACCCAAGGTAAATGTTGGGTATGTGGTGGTGACCATTAGATTTCTTATTCCAATGCCACCATCCCCAACATTTTGGATGATGGTTCACTATTTTGACACCATATGAAGCTTATATTGACCAAACGGTGAAGCATATTCCAAATCCATTAAAAACCCACTTCCAGAATGGGCACATTTACCACATAAATGAGCAAATTTCAATAATTATCAAAGTATTGGGAGATATACCTGGTTATTTAAAACATAAATTTCCAAAATTATGGTGGTGGACGGTTTTCCAAACTAGTTGCCAGATCGTTTTAATGAGTCATCTATTTTAGAAACCAAACATGTTCATAATCTCAAACTTATTCTATTAATGAGGTGGAGCTACATTCTATATTTATTGTTTGGCTCCTGAGCTTATGGCATTCTTTTATGACCCTCGAACACTATAAAGGAATAATTGTATTCGAGAGAAGGGATAAGTTGGAAAGTTTGTGTGATTGCAAATCTACATTATTTGTTGTTGTATAGTTTCTTACTGCTGAATGTGTGAATGTTGTACATTGAAATGTTTACTCATGAATTGGCCATCGTAAATGATATTTTATATTCTCCTTAATGTATTACACAATAGAGTGGATTGAGTACAACCTCTGCTTCTTTCCTTCTTTATGTGCATGTATTTCAAATAGTAGATCGTTTTTTGTTGATTTAGCTACCTCTATACTTAATTTGTTCACATCTTCATTACTATAGATTTTTGTTGTATATAGTGAATTTGTGTAAATATAGTCCTCTGCATTTGAATAGTGAGTCAAAGTGTTTTTTTTTAAGTTTGAAATTAGATTAACTAGCATTTGGATTAGAAGTGATTAGCATCGAGGAAGTTTAAAAATATTTTATTTGTTCATATTCATACACACTATGTTTCGCAACTGTGCAAACTGTGAATTCCTTCTCCATATTTGGAACTCGTAGAATTGGTGCACTTGTCAATGGTATTTTAAGCTCGACGAATGCAACATCACATTCATCCGTCCATTCATACCTAATGCCTTTACCCTGTAGGGTAGCTATGGGTTTTCCGATTTTTGAGAAACCCTCAACAAACCTTCTATTGTTACAGATATTTCTCCCTACAGATAAAGAGAAACTCTCTTAGGTCAGAGAGGTATAAATCAACTCTAAACTAAGACAAAAGGGAAACAAATGCTACCTCATTCCCTAGATCTTAAATTGGTGTTTTTAACTTTAATATCTGAAAGATGAGAAAGAAGACAACTAACCTTCTGTTCTTATGTTTGTCCAATCAATTCTTTGATCCTAAATTCCTCGCAATGAACCCGTGAGGATCAAAACAAAAAACAAGTGCACGATATCTTCCAAATAATTGAATCACAAGTTAGATCTCTATTCTATTGAATACAATTTATGTAAATGAATCATGATTAGAACACATAAATAGGGAAACAAGACAAGTTATACTTTTATTGAGAACTCAAGAGTGCTTACAAAATAGTTGCTTGATGTCCAAGCCAACTCCAGCTCCAAGTTCTTCTACCTCTACCTATCTCTGCAAAAGGTTTATGACCATAGGTTTGATTCCCCAAAAGTCCTCCCTTGGGCTCATGGAAGGCCTCTCTCTTATAGAATATGGGAGAGTTAACCAACAAGAGAAAGATATGGATCTATGGAGTATTTAGTGGATCAAACCCACTAGAGAAACATAGGAGTTGAGATCGCATGGAAGCTGGTAATCCCAAAGATACCTCTCAAAAATCAAGATCCCAAAATCTAAGGCAAAAGGATAAAAATGGATTACCATGCCCCCAGAATTGAGCATAACGCGGTAGTACCATGCCCTAGGGTAAGAGCAGAACGCGGTAACCCTAATTATTGCACTCTACTAGATGTGCAGGGTGCGGTAATCTTATCAGATGGGGTTTTCTGGGTGACATGTGGCAGGTGAGATGCTTGCTTTCAGTGTTCAGTCAATGATTTTCACTTTGGATGTTTTAGATGGACTTTAAGGGGAAGTGTCATTTAGTTGCTGATGCAAGGACGCGACACTGGGATGTAATGTGTAATATTAAGGTATAACATATGCCCCCTAAAGTGTGAGGTCAGAAGAGACTGATGGCCGAAAGAATTTACAAATACTTTGTGGAGATAGCATCGAGGAGAGCAACAAGGAGTTGAAACAGAAACAAAGTGTTAGATATACCACCGAGGTGGGCATTCCCATGCTTGGAAATAATTGACTCAAAGCATGGTTGTCGACCAATACATTGCAGATCCATGAGTACTGAGATGATATAGACTGTAGACAAATCATGGCCACTATGAACAAGCGTAGATCCATGAGACAATAATGACACAGCCACGACCAATACATAAGTGGATCTGTGTGATAATACAGAAGAAAAAATTCCATCGCAGCCTGGACGTAATCAAAATACAAAATGGTGTTCAGGGTCTTCTATCCGATCCTAAACGATACGAATCTAGCCATGTGATTAGAAGGTGTTGAAGTTGAACATGGTAGAAACCATTTGATTACTGGCCAATGACGTGAACCGTTAACAAATGCGAGGGAAATCACCAATGATGACAATGATTTCCAAGGTATCCATAGTACATCTGAATGAAATGCGAATAAATGAGTTGATGTCAAGCATTCGAGAGATCATTCAATCAGAGGCCAGTGATGAAAACCTACTGTTGAATACGAGGAAACCTTCCATTGAGGCATGCAGGTACCAAGGTACTAGTGGTTGAATCCTAAGTCTAATTCCTGGATAGTGATTTGGCGTCGACAAGAATATACTCGTCAAAGGCGGGCCATATTGATTCCCACATCATCGACACGAAATCGGAATGAGATATAGTATGGAACGATGAAACAATGGAACATGTACAGACGCAACGAAAATCTTGACACAGTGGATGACTCAGAACAAATGCAAACCCTTTGAACATATAACAACATGAAGCGGAACCTGGCAGCAGGGATTATTGGTAGCAGAGGATAAACACATGACGAGTCGGCTTGTGGCCAAGGAGACGACTCGAGATGATGACTATGACTTAGCAAGAACAGATGAATACCCAAAAATAGACAAGGGACATACGCATGCCATGTTCAAAGGTGACGACTAACGAGCTGCCAATAGAATAAACTTGAGGAGGATAACAGATGCTCAGTATAGCTCATCTCATAGATGAGTCCGATCTCACATGTTTTACGAACCTAAGAAAGGAGGGGTTTGTCTGAAGGTGGGTCCTTCGATGTTAAATTTTAACGAGTCCAAGGAAGGAAAACTCGACAGTTTTTCACATTTAGAGAACCTGAAAAACTTAAAGAAGGCTCCAGAATGTACTTTTTCATAAAGTTAGTCCCTCAGTCTCGAAAAAGTGTAAAACAATTCCTGAGAGAAATCTCCTAGTCAAAAGTTGACTGAGGTATACCTTTCTCGTAAATAGTCTAAACGAGCCAAAAATGGGGTAGCCTATCACCAAATAGACGACCTTTCAAATAATTTTACAAGTGTGAAAGAGACAAGTACACTTGGAAATCTTTTCGAAATGAGGGAGCCTGAAAAGAGCTTAAAGAGAACTCCAATGGTCTTTTTCATAATTTTTAATCATTTTGGTCCGGAAAAAGAATAAAATAATACTGAAACGATACTTTCCTCATTGTTTTACGAGCACGAGTAAAGTTGACTAAGCTCGACACCATTTACTTGGTTTTTACAAGCACGATACAAGTGTGAAAAAGCGCTTGGAATCTTTTTCAGGTTTTAATCCAGAGCGTGAAAAAGATAAAGTCAACTCAAAATGAAGGTCAAAACAGTTATAAATCCCTAGTGTGAACAAGGTAGAGAGAACCTGTCAAAAAATGGTTAAGGAAACCTTGGAAACATATATTAGTAACATGAATAATGTAACCTAAAAAGGGGATTCAAATAAAATAATGAGCAAAAAATAGGTTATGTAGCTTATATAAGCAAGAGGTAAAAAATAGAAACTTACCATTTTCACTTTGCTATTTTTGCTCATAGAGAGATTTTTCACCTATTGGAGGGAAAAACTTCAAGTGGCTGTATCTGGAGATCCGAGACACCGTTTTGATCACCGTCTGCACCAGGCAAGAGATTTTAAACTCTTCTTTCCATTTATGTCTTTATTTTTTGATTTCTCATCCCTTTAGCAATTTTTTGAGGAATCCCTAAGGGGTCTTTTTCGCCTCAGGAATTACCGCGACCTTCCTATATCGGGAAGCACGGTAATACCGCCTTGAACTGAGACTTAGGGGTGCGGTAATGTCGTTTTTCCATGTAGTCGAGTGAAACCCAGGCGCGGTAATCACAAAAAATAGAAAAAATCAATGCTTCCTCTTCATGTTCGCGATGAGACCAAGCTTCCAAATTGCTCATAAACGTTTCTAATTGGTTTTTTCAGGATTTTACACCTCATTTGAAGCAAAATGGTGCAATGGAAGGAAAGGGATCATGAGGATGACAATCAAGCAGCTGCAAATGATCAAGTGACATTAAATGCATTGCAGGCGTGTGGCTTGCTAAAGTTTTTCAAGACCAAAGGTATCTGCAAGCATGCCAAACTTCTCACTTACATAATACAAATGTGGGAGCCCGACATTCAAGCTTTTCAAGTTGGAGAGCATACCTTAGAGATTGGACTCAAGGATATTTACTTCCTCATTGGCCTCTCCAAAAGAGGGGCGCAGGTGAACTTAACAGGGCACAGGCATTCAGTAGAAAGTACCAGTGAGTTAGTTTCCCATTATTACCATCACGGTTCGTCAAAAAAGAGTGGGAAGGTAGCTATCAAAGAGGTGATATAGCTCCCTTGGAATACTGTATTGTTTACTATAACTTGAGCAGCGGGTAGTGTGATCCCACATCAAGCATCTCAAACACAAATGACTCTTGCTATAGAGTGTATGCGTCTACTTTGTTCAATTGGTGCGAGGGGGTATTATCCAACCTCAAAGAACAAGTTACCAAGTGTAAGAATGGGGAAACTAGACAATTCGGATATGGTAGTATTTTGGTCACTTTCTTTTTAGAGAGAGTGCCATTATTGAGTCCGCAGATAGCCATGCCTATCGGCCCTGCCACCGAGCCTAGGATGGGTCGATGGAGTGAGTATGCAGAGTGGCTCGGGGGGCTACAACACTTAGCCTTTGGCGAGTAATTTTTCTCGTGGCTCGAGGAGCAGATCGTGATGATCGAGGACTACCCTTATGTGGGGGTGGATTTCTGCGAGGATATTGACTTGGCATTGCCTGATGACGAGGATTGGGATAATTCAGGTATGACCTTCACCAATGTGTTTTTAATTTTTTGAATATGTAATTTTTAGTTATTTTTTATGTGTGAAAATACCTAATGTATATACATATGCATGTCACAGATTGTGGAACGAGGAGACCCGCAGGTTACTTACCATTTCACCGAGGTGGAGTTTAGTGACAAGCGGCTACCAAGGAGGAAGAGGAGGATGAGGAAGAAGCAGGAGGCATCCGCGTTATAGAGAAGAACCTGCAGGGTTTGACTTCTGGAGTCCCAGCTATGAGGTTGGATGACATTCCTCTCCATCTTCAGCAGCATACTGTGGATGTGCCTAGACATATCGGCCTACTCCTCTGTAGGGTGGCCAGGGCTGTGGTTTGCTACCATGGGAAGCGCGAGGAATCCGAGGATGATCGCAATAGATCTCCTATATCTCCTTAGACAATAGTATTTTATCTTTTTGTGGCATGTACACGATATGTAGGCCAGAGAGCCGAATTTTTGTATGGGACGGGATCCCAAATTTTGTCTTTAGACACAAACTTTATGCATTCAGAAAAACACTTTTATATGCGATTATATACATGTGGACTTATTTCTATGATTTATTCATTTACAATGGCTTGTGTATTATTTTATGATGTATTTTTATGTAAGGGCTAGATGCCAATCCAAAATGTAGTTAGCTAATGAGTCAGCTACAAAATTGAATTCTCTTGGTATATGTTGATATGAAATATAATCAAAGAATCATTCCAAGAGGCGTACCCTTCGGAATAAGCGGAGTAATATGGGATCGCAGATAGCATAGAACCGATTCAAATGGGACACCATGAGTTGGGATTCTAGCAAGACTGATAAGGAGTTGATTCCAAGGGAAGCAGCTTCAATTAAGAGTCCAATGACTGCATGGTATTCTGCAATATTGTTGGTTGCGGGGCCCAGGCAAGTGCCTCCTGAAGATACCTACTCGCTAGTAGGAGAATAAATTACCCATGCTGCGGAAGCAAGGTTCCAGGTGTGTCGGCTTGCACTGTGAGCAAATCCGTAGTAGGCATACATCTGCGCATAGAAGCACAAGTCAAGGTAAATGGGGATACATGAAATAAAATCCATGCATACACACACAAAAGAAGAAAATGAACACAAGCTAAGTACATTATGTATAAAAATGTCTCGCACAGTATAGACCTACGCGTAGAAGCGTTTTAGGTACAGCCCGTTGCGGGGTCAGGCCAACGATGTGCCATCATAGTCGACGAGTTCATGGGATCCTTTCTCCAATACATGCTTTACAATGAAGGGGCCGTACCACATAGAGTCTAGCTTTCCTTTTCCTAGTTTGTCGTGCATCTGGTCATATGTGAGTACGAGATCACCTTCGTTAAAAATCTGAGGTTGAATGGATTTGTCATACTGTGCTTCGATGGGTTTCTTATGGGCTTCATTAGCTAAAGCAACGTCTTGGCGGGTATCATCTAGCTTGGCTAGGTATAGAAACCGTTCCTCTTTGGAGGTAGTATTGGGAAGTAGCTCTATGGCTATCTTGAGTGACAGTATTTCACATTCAATCGGTAAAATGGCTTCCAAGCCATACACCAGTTGGAATGGTGTGAACCTGGTAGCACTTTTCACTGAGGTTTGATATGCCCATAAAGCTGAAAAGAGAGCTAAGTGCCAACTGGACTTGTGGGTACCCATAATGTGCTGAATCATGCATTTCAAAACCTTGTTAATGGCTTCGACTTGGCCATTGTCTTGTGGGTAGTATGGGGTTGAGTTCTCATGACTAAAACCCAACATAGCACTCAATTCTTCAATCATACGGTTCCTAAAGTGGGAACCATGATTGGTCATGATGGACTGTGGGACTCCAAACCTAGCTATGATGTGATTAAATATGAAATGTGCGGTTGTTTTACCGTCTTCAACATAAGTAGGAATCACTTCAGCCCATTTTGTGAAATAATCCACAGCTACTATGACATAGCTATGCCCCCAAACTGAAGTGGGCTTACAGTGCGTGAAATCAATACCCCATTTGGCGAAGGGGGCGACGGCAACTACTGGATGGAGTGGAGCGGGATGCGAGCATGTCTTACTGTGGAAGAATTGGTAGGGTGGACATTTCTTAACCATTTCAATGCAGTCCTTGAAAATTGAGGGCCAGAAATATCCCTCTCATCGTATCTTTTGGGTTGTAGCCATCCCAGAGAGATGACCACCACATGCTCCAGTGTGGCAGTCATTAAGAACATGTTCAGCCTTGTCTAAAGTTAAACAACGTCGAAGAACGGTATCGACACCACGACGATAAAGGGTATTGTTGATGATGAGGTAGTACTTGGCATGGTGTTGGATGCGTCGACGTTCATCTCGGTTAAGTTCGGGCCGAAAATGTTGGGTTTGGAGATAAAGTATAATATCTCCATACCATGGGTCAAACGTGTTAATGAGGAACAACGATTCATCGGGAAGATAATCGATGGGATCAGGTTGCTCAGTAACACAGGGTAAATTACAAATCAACTATGCAAAGACCAAAGATGTCTTGGATTTGGCTTTGGCAAATTCCAATTCAAACTCTTGTAGGATAACAATCCAACGAGAGTATTTTCCCCCAAGCACTTGACATGTGAGGATGTAGTATATTGGATTGAAATCCGCTATGACAGTGGTCTGGTGGAGTAGAATGTAGTGGCGGAACCTCTGGACAGCAAAAACTGTCGCCAGAGCCAGTTTTTCAACATGTGAGTAGTGAGTTTCGGAGTCAAGGAGACTCTTACTAAGATAATATACCACATGTTCTATGCCGTTGGTATCTTGTTGGACTAACACCATGCCGATGGTGGAAGTCTAAGATGCAAGATATAAAATGTAATCCTGTGTGTAATTGGGGGCTTGAATTACGGGATCTTTAGTTAAGGCCGTCTTTAGATTATTAAAGGAGCAGTGGGCTTCGTCGTCCCAAAAGAAGGGGATGTTCTTCTTTAGAAGCCTCATGTAGCCTTTTTTTATCTCGGCAAAGTTGCATATGAAACAGCATAGAAAGTTTGCGTGTCCTTGCAAACTTTGAAGTTCTGGTATGTTCGTGGGGGAAGGCAAGGCTAAAATAAATTCTACCTTCGCTGGGTCCAATCATATACTGTCTTTGGAGATTATGAATCCCAAAAATTTTCCGGCTTCAACGCAAAAAAAACACTTATGTGGATTCAAACAAATATTGTAGCGACGACACCTAGCAAAGATGGCACCTAAGTGATTAGGGTGATCTTCCCGAGTTTGAGAATGAGTGGGAAGGTCATCAAGATACGGTTCTACAATATGTTTGATATCATGAAATGCGTATGAAATCGCCCATTGGAAAGTTGCTCCAGCATTTTTTAGGCCAAAAGGTAACTTTCGATACGCAAAGGTCCCCCCTTGGGCAGATAAAGGTTGTTTTATGCTAGTCGGCTGGGAGTATATCAATCTAATTATAGCCAGAAAATCCATCCATGAATGAAAAGATGACACTCTCGGCACAATTATCGATGATCTAGTCAATGAACGGAGTTGGGTAGTTGTCCTTTGGACAAGCTTTGTTCAAGTCATGGTAATCGACACAGATTCTAATCATACCATGTTTCTTGGCTACGGGAACGATATTAGACACCCATTCTATCAGTGGGACAGGATAGATAAAACCAACATGCAAAAATTTTTCAACTTCGGCTTTGATAGTGGCTGCCTTACGGGGGTGGACGGGTCGGAGTTTCTGCCAAACTGGTCGGGCACCAGGAAAGGTTGGAATCTCGTGGACCATGATAGAAGGATCTATTCCTAGCATTTCTTCATGACTACAAGTGAAAACATCACGGAATGTTTTAAAGTAGGCACTATAGAAATCCATCTCGGTGGGAGTACATGTCTTTCCTATATGAATGTTTTCCATGACACTAGGCTTCACTGAAATGTCAATGGGAGTAGTTTCCATAAGACTGGCCATGATTCCTTCGGAAAATATTTCATTGAATGAAGTGGGAAAATTGGTTTGAACCATCTCGAGTGAAGTGTTGGGTTTAGTATCTGGATCAACCACCTGGATAGTGGGAAAAGAAGACCGATCATGGAAATCTTCCCAGGGTGGTTCATCGCCGCACATAACCTCCATAATCGATTCGTCAATAGGAAACATCAATGTGAGAGGATCAATAATAAGTGGTGATGATGAACTAGCCTCAGACGAGAGCTATGCCACAACGTGATACGTAGAAGGATCAACCCAATCTGTGGCTGATTGGATCGCTTGATAGGTTGCGAGGTTCCTATTTAACGGCATGGAGTCGCCGTAGCTTTCGATCTCGGTAGGACTCGGTATCACCCAAGAATCATTGGATGGGGTGATATTTGATGATATCATGTTGACAGGCTGTACGGGGGATCTCAACTCTGGGAAAAATCCGATGAGGGAGGAATCCTTCATAAGACCAACACCAACATCTTGGAAACGATACCGGGACTGATCCAATAATGGAACAGTGTTGGCGTAGTTCGAATGAGAGTCTGGGATATAGTAGTCTAACTGATCTATAGTAACAATCTTCCCTTCATGAGGAAATTGTACTAGTTGAAAGACAGTAGATGCAATGGTGGTCATGGTGTAGAACCAATTCTGTCCAAGTAGGAGATTATAATCTAATGGCGCGTCTACGACTTCGATGTGTATAGATACTTGTTTTCCCCCCAGTTCAACGCCAATTGCAAGAATGAGTCCGTAGGGCTGAAAGCCATGTCCGTCAAATGCTCTGAAGTAGTGGGAGAAGTTGTAACTTCAGGTGAGCCTAAGGCTCTCCAACAATTCAAAGACATGATCGATGTGGAAGCACCTTCGTCTAAGACAATGTCATGAATGGTGTTTCCACGGATGTTTGTGTGAACCTAGAAGGCTAACTAGTGGGAGGGCCGAGGTTTAAAATACTCCAAGTTAAACATAATCGTGTTTGAAGTATCCGGGTCCACTGCCCCCAGTGCTGAGAGTAAGTTTCTACGCTACATGGGGCAGTGTTGAAGAACCTAGAGAGTCGACATCGCGCATGGTGCTTGAGCTAGATCCTCAACAATATTGTAATTCTAGGTTGCTCGCGCGTTAGGATTAAATGTCACTTTTCGTATGGTGCCCTTGGGTGGGCGTAGCACTATGTCTGTAACAGGTCTCTCAAAATGGAGATGACTATTAGGGGGAGGGATAAAAGAAGGATCTTCAGAAGGGGACTTGCCAGTGGCTGTCTCCTGTTTGTTTGAACTTGGAGGGTTATCATATGTCTTTGAACGAGTGGTGATATGAATCTCCTATTTACTCATCATTAGAATTTCGCGGTTTGCAGACGTCTCTCCGTGAGGTGGGTTGTTGGGATTGCCCCCTTGCGGGGGATCGTTTGCAACCATCTGTTGTTGTTGATGGGGGAAAGGGTCGGTTAACACTGCCGGGTGGGAGGATCCTTTGACAAATTTGTTGACTTCGTCCTTGTAGGGACAGTCACGTGTGTAGTGATCTTCCTGGCAAATTAGGTAGGGAAACTTTGCTTTTCGACGTGGTTTGGGATCGTTATTGGTAGGTTGGGGCTTGGAGTTCTCCTCTTGATTAGACGTTTTCTTGGATTTCCCACGGTTGTTCTTCTTCTTTCCCCCGAATGGTTGTGACGTGGATTGAACCGCGTTCACTTAGGAGGAAGGACCAGGAAAGGGAGAAGCTTTAGGAGCAGCCTGGGGTGGAGAGGGGGTAATGTTGGCTCGTTGCCCACTCGGTTTGGATGCAAGCTGAGCCTTAACTGAACAAACGATGTCATTGATGGGGGGTTCAGTGGCAGGCTTGGTTGGATCAGCAGCGGTGCGGGATGCATGGGGAATAAGCTCGTATAAAGTTTCGGATTGGGTATACACCAAATCCATATACTAAGCGCGAGAAATCGCTTGTTCCTCCGTGACAGGTCTGCCCATAGAAATATCCCTGGCGATGGGAGGCAGAAATGACTTTGTGAACCAATCAGTAAGTAGCTGGTCTGGAATTGGTGCCTTGATTAACCTACGGCGTTGACACCACTCATGGATATGATCGGAGATATGAGTGGAAGTGGTTTGACATAACGAGGTTAATAGGTCTATTCTAGTCTTGTACCAGATGGGTAGCTAGAAATGAGTCAGAAACTGCATAGCCAAGGTATTGAAATCGTGAAAACAGTGTTGCGGTAGCTCAATGTACCACTTTCTTGCCGTACCGGTGAGCGTACGTTGGAAGAGCCATAATCAAATGGAGTCATCCATCAATGAGTTCGAAGAACACCAAAGATGGAAGGTCATTACATGGTTTTTGGGTCTTCCTGGGTTTGGTATCGAACTTATGAATCTCCAATGGTAGTTTGGCTGGGATGGGTGGCCAATGTGGCTCATGCCAGATGGGATCGTTGATAAGTCACGGCAAATCGGGTAAGTCTAGCATAGCCAAGAAAGGCAGTTGACGGTTGGGCCGCGGGTATGAGTAGTAATTGTACGGTGTAGAGATTCCCGTAGGGCCTTGCACAGCATAATGCTACGTGTTGTACCCATACATGTTTCCCGTGGGATAATGTTGGAAATTATGTGGATAGTAAACCATCTAGTTAACCGGTTGTGTGTTCGAAATCATGGGATTGACCATTTTATTTGGAATCACATTAGTAGCCGGTTGTTGAATGTTCTGCTGAGTAGTAATGACTAGGATGGTAGCCTGGGGTTGTTGTGTCCTAGGAATGTTTCTCGTTCCTTGTTGAGGTATAGTTTCCTGGGATTATTGCGTCCTGGGAATGTTTCTAGCACCTTGATTGGGTGGAGGGTTGCCCATACCAGGGTTAGGGGCCGCCTGAAATAATGGTCTCCATGGAATATTGGTTCCACCTTGATAAAGGGGTGAAGGTTGAACAGGTGGGTTCCATGGAGTATTTGCGGTTGAAGGATAAGGAACGCCGAAATTCAAGTTGGGTGGTATGAAAGGTTGAGAAGGTTTCCCCCCAGCTTGATTCCTGTTCCCAAACAAAGCGTAACCCCCACTCTGTGGGATTTGGGGTCCCCAAGAAGGGAGAGTTCCTGACGTGGGATATTGAAAATGAGGTCCGGTTTGGGTATTGGTATGAGGTTGTCCACTGCCAGGATTATTGATGGGTCCAAAATACAGGTATCTGATAGGCTTTTCCCCACAGCAAAAACACAAGAAAGGGAGAAGAAATACACTTGTTTTATGGGAAAATGATTTACCTTAATTATTTAATGAAGTTGTTTAAGAGATTATTTCTGTTATGTTTTGAAACTGTTGTATGAGCTAATTGCATGACAAACGAGTTTGAATGAGCAGGTGTAGGTGCACTAAAGGACAATGCGCAAATCAAGTGAAGAACTGAAAGAACATCACCAAACTCAACGCCTTTTTCCTGATCTGTAGAGAACGAAATCCTGTTCAAAGAGAATCGACATTTAGACATTTAGTTAGGTTCAACATTAAGAATTATATAAATATGGACCTCTGGAGTAGCAGGAGGCCCCTGCTGCTATTTTGGGAGAATTATTGTTTTACGTTTTATACTATCCAGACAGTTGTGTTACAGACTTGGTTTTAAACTATGAAGTTCCTGTTTTAATTAAAGACTTGATGTTACTTGCAATTCAGCATTTATAAGTTCCTTTCACTCCTGAGTATGAGTTGGAGAGGGCCCCTCCAACACAAAAGTCAGGAGATCTCACTGTTCAAGTATTTCTCATGGTGTATTTTACATTGGCTGAATTTATATTGTAGATGAAAGTATTTTAAATAGTCTTTAAATCGCACGATTTGATTTCTGTAGCAGTTGAACCTTTCTGATTCCATAGTTCATTATAATGCACTTTGTAGTTTGGTAATGTTGTCTCTGTAGTCCTGTAGCAGCATTCCGCCAAGGCATAACTTAACACCTGTTTCTCTATGTACTTGCATTTGCTTCTGAAGCAGCGATTTAGATCTTAAGCCTATGTATTTATGTCATTATTAGAACTGCTCATAGAGATTGATTTCTTTCAGTATTTATTGGTTACATGATGACATTCACTCCTTAATGTTTTGATTAAAATTGCAGCATTAGATAATGGCATTACGAATTTAGCTTTAGCATTAGATTATGTTAGATCAAACTTTGAGTTTTATGCATTTGATTTACATTAATTACTCCTTAAGTTAGAGATCAAGTTTTCATTACGTTAGAATAGATCTGTTATGTTTTCAGTATTCAATTCCATAGTAGAATTTTTACTGCTTTCAACAAGTTAATTCTTAAAGATATGGTTAGTGTTTCCTGCATTTGATTTCTTAGACATAGATTTCCTGCTTTCAGTACTTAAATTTCTTAGTATAGGAATTTCACCTCCATAGATTAAACAACCCTTTTTACAGTTTATTGAATCATTTTTAGGAAACTCTTTAAAAACATGGATACAAACACCCAACTTCGATAAAGACTATCCTAGAGATCACATATAGTGCCTGCACCTCTGAATTTTGTACATCCCCCGGGTTGATAATTAAAGTAGGCTCTTAGTCCAACTGCCCTTATTAGGTATCCATTCTGACAGCTCACCAATTATACGTGCCTAACTGAGCAAAAGCTGTTGATTGAGAGGGTTGTTGGATGGTGCCAATGGGGGTGTTAACAAGTGGTTCTGCTCCAATAAAAGGGCTCTGTTGAGCCGATGGGAAAGAAATAAGTGGTGCTGTACCAAGGGGTTGTCCTCTAGCAGGTGGATTAGATGGTCCAGCAGGAGGAAGTTGGTGACTGGGACTAGTGTTCCCGAAACATGGTTGTCCTCCAATAGGCTGGTTGGATGGCCTGCCTGGGGGAGGTTGGTTGTTGGGATCAATGGTTCCAATAGTTGGTACTCTGCATCTGGAAATGGTGTAGATGGTGGCCAAAGATGAACCTCCGGTCAACATGGATGATCCAGCAGTATGACTAGATGTTCTTCCAATACTAGAAAGGTGGGGTATGGTTGTTTGGCCAATGGTGCCAAAAGTGCCGATTTGTGGGGGGGGTCTTCCATAAGTTACAAGCGAGGATGGAGAGAAAACTGGGTTATCCCTCATAAGTGGTGTGTCCCTTGAAGATACACCAAACATATTGGATGGTAGCAAATGTGGGGAATTTAACCGAGGGGTATCAGGAGTCACGTCCATCGGGTCTTGAAAAATAGAAGGACCATCGAGGGCTGGGCCTGGATTTGTATCTCGTGAGGGGTCGAAAATGAAAGATGATCCTAGTTCAGGATTCGAAAATAAATGATGTGAAGTAAAATTTGAAGGTCCGGAGCCGTCAACATAGGAGTGATGAAACTCTGTGTTAGACGGAACGTTGGGAGCTCGGTAACCAGGAGGACGGGTGGCAGGGGGATATCGAGAAGTTGTTGAGATCATTTGCTCTGTATCACATTTGAACTATTCCGACACTAAGTGGGAGTTAGTGAGACTAACCATTTTAGATTGGATTGACGCCATGATCTCTTGTCCTGAGGGGATAGGAAGGAGGGATACAGTAAATCGCACGTTACTAGAAGAACCGGTTTCCTGAGTGTGACCACCTGACGACATAATGGTGATAGGAAGAGGTTCCTCCTAGGAGGTGAGAAAGTCAAAATCAGGTTCAAAAGGCGTGTTAGGTAGTTAGGTTTCTTCAATAATTTCGACGTATCCGTCTGGGACTGCAATGAGTTCGGAGATATCTTCATCAAATCCTTCGATGGTTCCAACAGATCCTTCAAGGACATCATAGAAAGTGTCTATTGGGAGGGTAATGCTAACATATGGGAAGGTGACAACCTCTGGTATAGTATCGTGTGCAGTACTAACTTCAGTAGCTGTGGTGTTGTCCACTGTGAGAGGTATGTCTGGAATGACAGTGGGTTGAGTGACAGTCAGAATCTTAGGTGTGTTACTAGTCGTAGAAACTGCAAGAGTTTCCGAGACCGTGTTGTGAGTTACAGTTACAGGAGGAACTGAAGATGTACTGCGGATAGGTGGCGGAACACTCCCTCGGCCAGCACCGCGGCTGGTGTTGATGTATATGTAACTTCAGAATATATTTCACATATATGTATATTATATTCCTATAGAGATGTTATTATTCCTCTATACGGAAGTGTCATCATTTATATTGTAAGTGTCGTAACTTATACTTGATGGGTTATTAGACCACCTTGTTGGGGTCAGCGCTGTATAAGTCATGTGGGTCAAAGGGTTATTAGACCACCCTATTAGGGGTTGGCCATGTGGTTCAAAGGGTTATTATACCACCCTAGTGGGGGTCGTCCCAGTCAACATTATGTTAAGTGGTTAAGTTGAGGCCGACCTAGTTGAGTAAAGGTAAAGTCAAGTTAGTGTATAAATAGAGAGTGTGTCTCTCTCATTTTACACATTCTATTCTCTCACTCACACTTGGGAGAGTGGCGCACTTGTGGAGGAGGAGGCTCTGATGCTAGGAGAAGACTATCTCTTGTATTCTGGTTGTATCATTGCTCTATCTATCTCTGAGGAAGTTATTGGGGTTTTTCACCTTTATGGTTTTCCCCAAGTAAACTTTGTGTCTCTTGTGTGCTTGCATTATTGTGTCCATGATTGATATGCTGTAGATTTGCTATACATGTTGTTCTCTCAGTTAAGATCCTAGATCATATTGAAGTAAATTCTGAAAATTTAACATGGTATCAGAGCTAGCCTGAAAGAAGGCATGATATGGCATGTATGACACTTGTTGCACTTACGATGATAAGGCTTGATATAGCAAAAACCAGTCATCGTAGCACATTCGCTATAAATCCATTTTGGCGAAGTTTGCAGATCTAAAATTTTTATAGGTAGAATATCAGATCCCTATGTACCTTCTGTCCAAAGGAAAACCTCTAATTCGTTGTACTTTGTGATTTATGATCTGTACAATATAGGGTTTCTGCCTCTTCCAAATCTGTGTCAAAATTAGGTGACTTTGGGAAAAAGGTCATAACTTGGTTTAGGAAGCTCCAAATGAAATTTAGTAAAACGTGACAGGTAGCACACAGATTGTACTATCTCAGGAAACATTTTAAGAGGCCGAAGTTTAACCAGTGACACGTGGAACACCGTACAAGTTCACTCTCCTGTATTATACCATAAACAGGTCACGTTGCGACACTTGGCATAACTCTCTCTCAGAGAATCCAATTGAGGTCAGACCTATCGAGATGGAAAGATAACAGGTCAGGCTGTCTCAGGAAACTATTTCATACCCTACGGATCGAAAAGTTTGGAGTTACACTAGAAACAATCAGGTACATATTTTTGTCAAATTAGAATTATTTTTTAGCACCTTCATTCATGGCTTCCGGAATTTAGGGCTTTGGAGAAAGTTGAAATTTCTATAATCGGAGACCACGCCTGGATTCTACTCATCAAAATAGAAATTTAGAGACCAAGATCAGATTTTTTGGTTGGGAAGAAGGCCGGGCTTGATCAAACCCCAGTTCGGGACTTTGATCGGAAAGATGGAAAATTAGGGCTCCTGGTAAACTTGGAATTTTGGAAATCTGTGACCACGGCTGGAAGCTCCTCAGAAAAATCGAAGCTTAGAGATTTGAATCAAATATTTTGGTTGGGTGAAGCTCCAAGAAACTTAAGCCCTAATTCAGAGTCCTCCCTAGTGAATCCAGAAATCTAAAAGGCAATTTCAAGGGGTGAAACTTTGCAGTTTTCAAATTCTGAATATACCAACTTGATCAGCTCATCAAGGTGCATATTTCTATCCTTTCGGAAGTTTGAAATTCAAAGTTTGAATTTTTGGGGTTTCCTTGACAAACCCTAATCCAGCTCTATGTCCAATTCTTGCAAATCAAGTGGATTGGGTTAATCCTAGAAGAAGATGGATTGGTCACCTGCATAAGTGAAGAAGTTCCTGTCTCAGAGGGAGATGAGGCTAAGGCCTTCCATAAGAAGATTACAAGCAATCTTGACAGGTATGGCTTACAGGTATGTTTCATGGTTAATCTTATCATATGTTTGTCTTCATATCATTACAGTACAATCTTGATTAATTACTAGACTTTTCATATCACCTTAATAGAAGATATTCATTGATTAAGGTTTTGACACTTATGAATGTACTAATGCATTGTGATGTTGTATGAGGTTTATGTTGTTCGCTAACATAAAAGGTACACCAAGAAAGACAAATCATGTTCTACTTCAAGAACATATGATCATGGTGGCATGAAGACAAAGATTCATCCATTGTCATGGATCACATAGAAGATCTGCTTTCGAGGTATGTATAACTTGGTCCTACAATGGTTAAACTATGAGACATGCAGATTACTAGCACAAGTCACTGAAGAGAACCAGAAGACATTATGCGGGTATGTTATACATAACTAGCTAGCATGCTAATCCAGGTATGTTTTTCCTATATCAAGCTAGAATCCTACCTTGTGTTAGAATCTTATACTGTTGTGTTGTTGATAATGATTATTCATGAAGTCATAGGTTTGAATAGTCATGGTTGTATGCATATTATGTTTCTTACCATAATTGATGATATGACTAATCAGAAGAATCATGAAGGTATAGGTTTGAGTAATCACGGGTTTATGCATTGATGATTTAACTAATCAGAAGAGTCCTATGATCAAATAAGAATATGCATGAACAAAAGAAGACTTCTCTGAAACCTTGAATACTAATTTTTATTATCTGTGAATGATCATGACTATACATGTTTAAGATTATTGTGTTTTGATAGTATTAAGATTATACTAATAAATGTGTGATTATGTATGAGACCTCAAGGATAACACAATGATGATACTAATAAGCATGCATAGTGATTAAGGATGGATGTAAGTTCAAGGACAATTAATCTAGGAAGCAAAGATCAAGAGGAAGCACACTCCAGTTGTTCCTGCAAGAAAGCAAAGGAGCACACTTCAATAGTTTTTGCAAGGATGCAAATATTCAGAGGGAGTTGACCATCTTTCTACATTCCACAACAGAAAGGTGTAGAAGAAGCTACTTCGGAAGCTCCTGCAAGGAAGCAAAGACTCAGAGGGAGTCCACCCAGCAACCAAACAAAGATAAGTATTTTTAATTATCATTTCTTGCATATTTGTTTGTTTAAATAAAATTGTTCAATGATGTATATGCTCATGTTCCTAGACTTAGGATCTGTATTGTGCATATTAGAATGATTGCATTAATGAAAAATATACTACTAATATGCATGTGATGGGTAAGTGGCCTAAGGCACTGTACAACATTCCAGTGCTACTTATCTAGAATGAAACCTCTTTGCTGACATGTTGGGAGTAGTGCAAACTCTTAACAATGTTCTGGTAGAAACTGGAAGGCATCTAGAAAGTTGTGGAACATGGATAAATGTTGTATTGAAGCATTGGCTAAGATAATTGCATGACTGTATGACATATTTCTTTATGTGTAAGAATTTGTCTGAAAATTATGAGATGTTTCTAATCATGCAATTTAACTTGTTTTGTAGAAAAGACCGTATACCTTCACCTACAAAAGAAGGACTACAACATTTGTTCAAGCAACAAAATTATCTATTGAAGATATTGAAGTTCCCAGGATACGGGAAGAATGCCATGATCCGTCGATCATGAAGAATGATGTTTGGGATGCGGTCCCAAGAGCTGAAGGGAAGTCTGTTGCGACTTCCAAATGGAACTATCATATCAAGCATGCTGCAGATGGCAGCATAGAGAAATATAAAAGTGATGAAATAGAAAATACACCAAATGGATTTCAAGACATCCTTCTTGAATGGTGTAGTCATATATGTGTGTAGAACTTGGTAGGATAGACAGCTTTCTATCCAGTTTGGGCTTTACCAAGAGTAAATCGGATTCCAACCTTTACTACAAGGTTGAGGAAGGAAATCCAGTGATACTACTTTTGTATGCGGATAACCTGTTTGTTACAGGTGAAGATAGATTGATTGCCGACACATAGCGAAAGCTTGTTGCCGAGTTCGAGATGAAGAACTTGGGGATGATGCACTAATTTTTTTTGGCATGGAGGTGTGGCAGAGTGCAGATGGAATCTTCCTTGGACAAGGAAAGTATGCAGTAGAGATCCTGAAGAGGTTCGAGATGATGGATTGCAAGGCCATGGCCACACCTATGGCATCGAATCTGAAGCTTCTTTGTGATGCTTCATCTGAGCCGATTGATGTCTCTATGTGTCATCAGATGATTGGGTCCTTGATGTACCTGACAAACACAAGACCAGATATTTGCTTTGCGGTGAACACATTGAGCCAGTTCCTGACGGATCCGCTGAGTGTTCACCTGGTTGTTGTAAAGCATGTTCTGAGGTACCTGAAGGGTACAATGGATTATGGGCTCAAGTATGAAGCGAATCAAAAGTTTAACCTGCAAGGTTATGTTGATTCAGATTGAGCTGGCAGTGCTACAGATAAGAAGAGCACATCTGGATGCTGCTTCAGTATGGGATCAGGTGTGATCTCTTGGTTTAGTAGGAAGCAGTCCTATGTAGCACTCAGTATAGCTGAGGCAGAGTATGTTGTAGCCTGTTCAGCTAGTTGTGAGGTAGTATGGCTACGGAAGCTACTGTCTGAGTTATTTGATCTCCCATTGGATGCTACCGGTATCTTTTGTGATAACCAGAGTTGTGTGAAGCTATCCGAGAACCCAGTGTTTCATGACAGGTCGAAACACATAGAGATCAAATATCACTATATCAAGGATATGGTGCAGAGAGGAGTTGTGAAGCTCCTGTACATTGCGACGGACGAGCAGATTGCAGATGTGTTGACGAAACCACTAGCCAGAGTGAAGTTCGAGTACTTCAAAGAGAGGCTTGGTGTTCTTCGGATTGATGACACTTTGAGGAAGAAGTGATGGACATATTTGCAGAGGCCATTCCAAGCATGTTGGAAGGAGGATCCTTCACATGGCTGTGGATGTAAGCGCTGGATGATGAGCATCAGGACGATGCTCCAGTTACTGCTCTGTATATGCATCAGGATGATGCTGGCTATGATCAGTTGGATCATTTATATGTATATGTATGTATGCATCATGTTGGATGTTGGATATGATCAGTTGGATCATTTATGTATGTATGCATCATGTTGGATGCTGGATATGATCAGTTGGATCATTTGTATGTATTTTGTATATGCATCATGTTGGATGCTTGGACCATGTATCTGTATATGTATCAGGTGGATACATTATATGATTAGGTAGATCATGTATGTTGATATGTATCATGTATGATCAGGTGGATCATGTATCTGTATATGTATAAGGTGGATACATTGTATGATCAGGTAGATCATGTATGTTGATATGTATCATGTATGATCAGGTGGATTATGTATTTGTATTTGTATCAGGTGGAGACATTGTATGATCAGGTGGATCATGTATGATGATATGTATTAGGTAGATACTTGGTATGCATCAGGTAGATGCATGATATGATCAAGATGATCATGGATGATGAGCTTCAGGATGTTGCTCCAGATGACTTGCAACAGGATGTTGCAGTGATGATGATCAGGATGATGTATGATGAGTATCAGGTTAATACTCTATGGCCGTGGATCAGGTTGTGCAGATGAGCATATAATTTGGCCCTGGGAGATTTGTAGATAGTCTTTCGAGGTTTTGCCTATGGCATATAATTTGGCCCTGGGATATCTGACAAATGCTCTTTCAAGGTTTTGCTCTGGGAGGACATATAATTTGGCCCTGGGAGATCTGCAAATAGTCTTTTGAGGTTTTGCCTATGGCATATAATCTGGCCCTGGGATATCTAGCAGATGCTCTTTCGAGGTTTTGTCCTGTGGCATATAATATGTTTCTGTGAGATCCGATAGGTTGGGTTGTGTGCCCGTAATAAGTCCTCGGATGCTCTTGCGAGGTTTTTCCATGACCACATATAATCTGTCCCTGGGAGATCCTATAGGTAGAGTTGTGTGCTCGTAACAGCCTGGGATGCTCTTGCGAGGTTTTGTGGTGACCACATATAATTTGTCCCTGGGAGATCCTATAGGTAGAGCTGTGTGCTCGTAATAGCCTGGGATTAATTAGGTTTATTACAAGTCACCCCGCTCTGAAAAGATACACTAACATTAATTAACCACACAGCATTCATAATTACTTAATTTATTGTTTACTTATGCATTCTTAGCATAATTTGACTGTTGGATCATTCACTTAATTAAATAAAATTAACCGACGAACAATAATACCAATTACTAAGTTATGACACCCGAATCTGGAAGGTCCTCAACATACACATTTAATCCAATCTTCCCTCCTAACATCATGGTACACCTATCTACTTACTTTGTCTATCTAGTTCACAACTAACTTCCACATCCTATCCTTCCTCTGCTGGACTACCCTGAAGTGTCAAGCCATGACCGAATCCAGTTAGAACCCATAAGCAGAAGTGTCGACTACATCGACCAAGCTTCCCCAGCAGGAAACCACCAATCATCATTACACATGTAAGGTAACACCTTACATGATTATCTTAATAGATAATAGATATATATTTTTGTAATTGAATGATGGTTTTACAATAGGAATGACCGATATTAAATATGGCCTAACGGGAATAGACATGTCTATTGATAAATAGACATGTCATTTAATAATTAATAATCAATTATCCTAATATAATAATAATACATTTGAAATAATTAATTAGGTTTATTACAAGTCATCCCGCTCTGAAAATATTCGACCACGAATCTTCTACGAGCGTGCTGCAGCTGGAATTCTTTCCACAAATAACTGTGCCACGGTTTAGCGGTTCTTGGAATAATTGGTCACATTTTCATTCAAATCTTATCATGCTTATGATTCTGTAGATGAATGCATAACAACTAATCGACGTATATTTCGAATCTGCTAACCTGACAGTGTTCCTTTGCTCTTCCAATTTTATGTGGATCTTTGATAATTCTGCATGTTTTGATATGGTTTTCTTATCTGTGGAGGAAACTATTAGTAATGTACTTACTTCTTTGTCTAACAAGTTTGTCGTTAGTTGTTCCCTGGGATCCTTTCCATCTTGACATTCTCAAATATCTTGACTTGCGACAATTTGTAGAACTTTTTCCTTTTCAAGTGTCGCCTTATCTTCAAAGTTTCCTTCTTTATTAGGATATTTTTTAGTTTTTATATTTTCATCATTGTATCGTTCTACAACTTCAATTCTCTCATAATTATTGTTAACTTTGACTCTATTGACTTCATTGACTTCTATGACATCATCATTTTCTTTACAATTGATATTGACATTGTGATTGTCAATATAATCTTGATCTTTCATATCCTTGTCCTCTACATCTTCTGTTTCATCGTCTTTGGCATCGTCTTCCTTATCATGTACTTTGCTTTGACTGGGAATCGCAACATGGTCTCTAGTTTGTCCTTGAGTACCACTGGACATCTTTATAGTCTTTTCAACTGGCGCATTAATGTGACTTACTTCCCTACCTTGTAAGAAACCACAACGAATTTTCGGACAACGTGCATATTTTTTACTGAGTATCGCATTTTGAGGTTTGTAGTTGGGATGTCTTTTGTTATCCTTCCTAGTGACTGGTGGTTTGGATCTTTTGTGAG
Organism: Larix kaempferi; assembly: GCA_027924585.1. Taxonomy (NCBI): domain Eukaryota; kingdom Viridiplantae; phylum Streptophyta; class Pinopsida; order Pinales; family Pinaceae; genus Larix; species Larix kaempferi. The sequence continues at coordinate 6,077,544 of BSBM01000263.1, forward strand.
GAGGGATATAAGGAAGCGATTGACCTAGCTTCCCTTCTTTCCTAGGGTTAGTAGCGACCTTGGACTCCTCCTTACTAGAGTACTTAGATTCTTCCTTCATAGTCCTTTCTTCTGTTATGTGTGCAGAGGCAGTTCCCTGCCCTACTTGTCTTGAGAACTCAAGAGTTGTAATAGCTTTTTCCTTAATGATCATAGTCCCTTCTTTTGTCGTGAGTGCATATGCATTTTCCATCTCTATTTGACCTAAGAACTCGAGAGTCCCTTCCTTTTTGGTTATAGTAGCAACTTCAAACTCATCCCTACTTAAATATTTAGGAGTCATTGTAGAACCTTGTTTCGTCATAGGTGTCAAAGTAGTCTTGAGTTGTACTTGATCAATATCATTTAATGTTGCTTCATGTTTTTCCTTGCTTGAGAATTCAGATGGCATAGCTGATTCTTCTCCCTTTAACTCATCAATATCATTTAATGTTTCTTCACGTTTTCCCTTGCTTGAGACTTCTGATGGCATAGTTGATTCTTCTCCCTTTAACTCATCAATATCATTTAATGTTTCTTCACATTTTTCCTTGCTTGAGACTTCAGATGGCATAGCTGATTCTTCTCCCCTTAACTCATCAATATTATTTAATGTTTCTTCACGTTTTTTCTTGCTTGAGAGTTCAGATGGCGTAGCTGATTCTTCTCCCTTTAACTCATCAATATCATTTAATGTTTCTTCCCTCCTAAACTGACTTGAGGAGTGGGACGCAATTGCCTCTATTTTTTCCTTGTCCACATGATTCTTAGATTGATCTTCTTCTCGTTGTTGGTTAATCAAAATTTTGAATTCATCAATTAATTCTTTTATGTCTTCATGAAGAACTTGGGTTGCCACGTTGATATCCGATATTTTTCCTTCAAGCTCTTCTTTTAATTGCTTTTTTATTTCTTGAGTTGTTCTAGCTCTTTTAAAAAATGCATTGATGCCTACATCAAATACCATTTTGTCTTATACAAAATCTTCAAAAATTATGAAGATTTTTTTTCTTTATTAACTATTGAAAAATAAATAATGATAATTATTATATAATAATAATAATAATAATATGCATATATATTTTAATAGTTTTTTTTCCTTAAATATAATAATTAAAATTATTATTAGTAGTAATAATAATTTATAATATTATTATATTTTTTTAGATTGGATGTCAATTAGGGTTTTAAGCCCTAATTGTGAAAACGGCGTGTGAATGGGGTGCAGGTAAATGGACACGAGGGTAAGGCGAAACGTGGGCTGGGCGTTGGGTGATGGAGATGGTTGCGTGCTGTGTGGGGGATCTACGCAGGATGGATGGGAGTGCTTGGAGCTGGGCGTTGGGTGATGGAGATGGTTGCATGCTGTGTGGGGGATCTACGCAGGATGGATGGGAGTGCTTGGAGCTGGGCGCGTGGGTGGAGTGGAACTCAGGGGAGAGTGTAGGGGGTGGCGGGAGTACGTAGAGAGTTGCGTCAAAGTGTTAGGCGTGTTCGGCACAGAAGGGAGGGAAGGAGAGTGATAGAGGGAGTTAGCAGCTAGATAGAGGGTGTAATGACATGGGTGCAGGGATGGTATGGACGAGCTGAAGGGAGAAATGGTGGAGCATAGGTGTGAGAATGGAGCAGAGAGCATGGAGGGAGGTGTGTGTGTTGGGAGGGCAGTGGATGGATTTGCATGGAGCAGAGGAGATGTGCATGGGTGAGTGTTGGAGAGGAGCGCAGCACGGAGGAGTATGGGGAAATGGAGGGTGGTGGAGCGTTGGTGTGGAACGCAGGTGGGAACAGGGTTTGTGCCGGTATCGGGAGAGAGCAGGAATATGCGTGAAGGAGTGGGTGAGGAGTAGTAGAGAGGAGAACGTGGAGAAGAATTATGAAGTGGGGGATTTGGTGTGCTGGCGATGAAGGGGAGGTATGAGCGCAGGGTTGTGGGGGTTGTGGACAAGGGTGGGTGTACGCAATGGACAGGGAGTGGCATGGGGGGAGTTGCAAAGTGGAGGTGAGGAGAATGAGAAGTATGAGCAAGGGGTGGGGGACGTGCAGGCATAGGTGGGCAGGTGGATGAGAAGAGTGAGTGGAGGAGCGAGTAGTGTGTAGGGAGATATATGGGAGCAGTGGAAGTGGAGATGATCGGTTGAGTGAAGGAGATGAAGATGGAATATGAGTGTGTTATGGGGTTAGAGGAGCAGAACCGGAGGAGTTGAGTGTGAGCGCCAAGAGCTTAAAGCTCTGATACCACTTGTAAGGTAACACCTTACATGATTATCTTAATAGATAATAGATATATATTTTTATAATTGAATGATGATTTTACAATAGGAATGGCCGATATTAAATATGGTCTAATGGGAATAGACATGTCATTTAATAATTAATAATTAATTATCCTAATCTAATAATAATACATTTGTAATAAGTAATTAGGTTTATTACAACACACCTTGGGGAGCACGTCGTAGCATAGGCCTCCTATGACTTTGGGTTTCGGGGATAAACATGGGTAAAGCCTCCACCCCCCTAATGGAACAAGGGACTATGTGTACACCGACATAATAACAACGTTGCAACTTGTACTCAGTTTGTCTTCGTATAACCAATCTAGGTGGTTGAGTTTCCTGAACCCTACCCCACCCATACATCATGATAATAAACATAATAATTATGCGAAATAAATACTGCATCACTTGCATACCATTTATCTTTCGAATTCCATGTCCCCGAGGCACTCCCACCTCGTAGGATCCAACTATCTCTTAGCCATTTTAACCTGTAAGTTAGTCTCCGACATACGATCTAGAATATCGTGTAAAATCCTTGACATGTACACATACATTTCATCATTAATAAAAAATAATTAATTCATTTATTTTCACCATGCACCTGGTATAACATTTATCCATTCAATACATAACTTTTAATGGTATCCATGTACCCATCATTCAGTAATTGCATATATTAGACATAATTAACACATGATATATATCAAAAGATGACTACATATCATAACACTAACATCACACACACACACACACATATATCTCGTCAAAATAATAGAACCATATGTCCACAGTGTCTCACAATCAAGCAAATACAACATATAATAATAGTTCAGGTAGAAATGTCAAAATAGGGCATTACAATGCATGTGAAACTAGAGTGTAATTGGACCTTAATAGCCAACCAGGGTGCATTAGGCAGTTATGTAGTCCAAAACTATTAATTGAAATGAACTAATTAACACTAAAAAGAGGGGGAACTCGAGGAAGAGAGCCCTAATCTCTAAAAGAGGGGGAGATAATTGATTGTAAGCGTTCCTTTGACCCTAAAAAATAGGGTTTGACCTAATAAATGGCCCATTGGTCCTAAAATCAAGGGAAGAACTCTATTAAGAGAGATATTGTCCCCCAGAAATGAAAAATGAGTGTTTGACCCTAAAATAGAGGGAAGAACTCTATTAAGAAAGTTATTGTCCCCTATAAATGTAAAATGAGTGTGCATGTACACCAACATTAAGTTTATGTTTACTACTGATAGGGATGACCATATAATCTTCAATAAACTAAAGGGAATTCATGCTTGAATGGTAACAATGATTTTTAAGACTTTCATTCAAGTCCTGTAGGTGTCAGAACTCTAATAGATAGTTGAAAGACACGTCCCCACACTCCACATCCCACACAATGCAAAGGAAATGATCATGGTGTGGAAAACGGTGAGGTGGAGAGGACTTGGTGATGGGATGCAAAGGAATATAGGAATGTGGACCACGATGATCTGAAGACGTGATGGTGCAACATATGGTGAAGGAGAGCGATCATGAGAAATGTAACAAGTGATGCATGGTGCATAGTGAATGTATAATGTGGTGGTTAGATGATCCTTACAAAGGCATCATGCAGCATGTCGATTAGATGTCATGTCATGAAAAGGAAAATGAGAAGGTATTCCAAGATATGTTTGGAATTAGTGTGGCATGTACAACACCAATAGTGTTGCATGCCTCATACTTAGCCGAAAACAAAACTCCAACTTTGAACAAATTATAAAAAATAAATTATTAAGACACCTTGTAAACTCATTAAAAAAACCTTACATTAAAAAACCTTACATTAAAAGAATAAATTATTAAAACACTTTAGAAACTCATAAAAAAAAACCTTACCTAACGAAATTTTTTTATAATATCTAAAAAAGACCATTTCAACCAACTAAACTTATAATATCTAAAAAGGACCATTTCAACAAACTAATATAAGGTGTTATTTTACTCTTTATATGAACATGTTCAACATTATAAAAGTAATATTATAAAAGTAAGATTTAAACAACTTTACTTGAAAAGTATGTAAAAAATCTATTTCAACAAACTAATATTATAAAGGTGAGATTCAAGCAATCATATAAGGTGTTATTTTACTCTTTATATGAACATGTTCAACATTCTGAAACCTTTATTTGGTTATAGCAATATCTTCCATATGGACAATAGTCCCACTATACAATTCCATTGTGTTATATTTATTTATACCTCTCAAACACATTAGTGCAGATACATACATGTATCCCATGATTAAGACTTTGAAGGTGGGATTTAGACCATCATGTATGCATATGCTTTATGTGATGGTATGATCACTCATAATCCTTCCCACTTTACATACCTTTAGTTTACCTTTCCACTTTACATGCCTTTAGTTTTCATCTATGTAAGACAACTATTAAGAAGTCAAAATGCTTAAGGTGAAATAATTATGGATAATACTATGGAACTAGGTGTAGTACTATGAATATGAATGTAACTAAAGTTCGCAAAGTATTACTTAAAAATCTCAAAAACCTTAGAAACACAAATCTCTTTGGATAACTAAAGTGATCATGTCAGCACTAAATTGTAGATTATTTCTTATCGTTATTGGAAAATTAGTACTCATTAGCTAAAGTCTCGTTAGTTTCTCATTATTGCATAAAAGATGGTTTTCATTATTATATAATTATTATTATTATATAACAGATGTATTCAAATAGTTGATGGCGCTCATTATTTAAAAGCACAACATGGTGTAAATGATTCATTATTATTTTAAAGTAAATGCTTTCATAAAGAAATTATAATGTATATTTTAAATAAAATGGTATCATTTTAAAAAATTACAAATTTAATTATAAATTTTTAATAAATTATTACTTAAACAAATTTAAAATAAGTTTGTCTTAACACCTTGAAATGATTACAATTTTGAATTTAAACTATTTAGAAACTTATAAAATATTATTTTCCTTGGTCTTTAATTTTGAAAAGCATATACTCAAACAACACATAAAATATCTAAATATGTGTTTTTTTAATTCTACCTACTTACCATCTTCTACTTACTGCATTAACCTAGAAATAAACCTCAAACCTCTTTTGTAAGATTCTCCCTATGGCATAATCATATATGAGTAACACATATACTCAAATCATGGTAATATGGTTTATAGATGTTGTGCGTAATGATAATACCTTTTCACTTTGCATGGTTATAGTAGTTTGAACTATATAATGCTTTATACGGTAAATCTATAATGGAGGGGTAACCTTGTCATGAAAAGTTAGAAAAGAATATGAAGGTACCATGTGATTATAGAATAAAAGCCATTTCTCGTACTCATCAATGATTAAATTGAGTTATAACGGGATTTGTGAAAGCTTAGGGAAAATATTCTTTAAAGTAAAGTTACTTTAAAGAACTATAAATAGTGGACTACATCAACAATTTCTTGCTTTACTTGTCATAACTATAACATGAATGCATGGTGAAAAAAAATCTTTGAAAGTCGGCATATTTTGTTGTACCATCTCCTTTACTACACTCATAGTACTATTTATTTGGTAATAGCCTAAAAGGTAAGCTTCATCACATAATCCGGATCTCATAATTATCATCACATTTTCCCTAGACAACAATTGCTACCCATTATTTAGATATATATTTCTCTTAGAATGGATGGGAATAACATGTTATTTTTCCATAGTAACTTTCTTAGGGTTATTCCAATCACCACTGCTACTAACAATATTACCAATCTTCTTTTACTTCCACCTCCAAAGGAGGTAGGACTACCTCATGCATTCGTAAGCATTTGGCATATAACCTACCTTTATCAGTCCAACAGTGTAAATGCTGATCCTTTCTTGTTCATCCTCAACTTTTTATTAATATACCTCGTATGAAACCAATCAATGGAATGATTTATCACCCTAAGACAATGAATTCATGATTTCAACAACAAATGATTATTCCTTTTTCCTTAGTGGCATATTCTAGGTATGTTTCAATCTGACAAACTCTTTCATCCCTTTGCAGAAATCATCAAATATTTGTTAACAATGACAACCATATCCACCTTGATTAGAGGAGCAAGGAAGATGACGGAATTAAGTTAACTTTTACTACTGACAAGGACAACAATAAAATATTCAATAAAAAGGGAACATGCATCATTGAATGGTAACTACAATGAGTTTGAAAACATTCATTCAAATCATGCAATTGGTGGACTTTGATATATAGGTAAAAACCTATCCCCATTGTTAGATTTTTAACTTAGCAATATATTTTTCATTTCTTTCAACTTAATTCATAATTTATTTCATCCCACAATTATAGCATCATTCATTTGAAGTGGAAAATAAAATAAGGATCACTGAAAGAATAACCATGCACAAGAGACACAAAGATTTATCCCAAGAAACCCAAAGAAGGAGAAACCCAACAAAATTTTCTCAGAAGAAACAAATCCAATACACGAAAAATACCAATCATGAAGATTAATCCCTAACACAAGAGTGTGCCATTCTTCCACAAGAAACCCTAGCGAGGGTAGATATCTTCCAAGAGAATAAGAGAATAAGAGAAAACCCCAAAATTACTTCATGTGACTTTTGCTAGTCCTCCTTGAGAAGTGAGCAACACTTGACAGAAGAAGATGTGATATGTATGTGTCAAATGAAGTGTGAGAACACTTCTATTTATATTCTTCAGTTGACTATAAATTTTCACAATTAGATCAGCTTGTACTTTTATTTTATTCTTTTTTACCTTTCAAGCCGACTTGTCATTTTTTCTTCTAGGGTCAATTTACCCCTTTTAGTGGGGTAGTTGTGCTCTTCCTTGCCTTCCACTTTCTTTGGGACTTATTCAATGGATTGTCTTGACTCATTGGTTATTTCTTAATCATAGAAAAGTTCTCCTCATTGATATATCCTCACATGCGGTCAAATTCTTTTCACTAGAGATCTAATGTTGGTTTGACCATACTCTAAGAAGTCCCGCACACTTCTTAGAGACAACTTTCAAATTCAACATTAGATTAGACTTTGTCTAATATACAAGGAGATAATATCTCCTTGTAACACAGACAAGTCATCTTACTCTACAAGAATATAAGATCACTTCGGCTAAGGATCACTCCCACTTGGAGTACACAATATGAACTCTAACCCCCTACATTCCAATCCACATGATTGAACGAGGCAAAGCATCTGAGCCACAATCAAGGTCTACGGTGAGGCCATTCTCTCTGGGTCACAAAGTCGTCCAAGAGAATGATCTGTAGAATGTTTTACCAATGTTGGAACCATGGAGATCATCAACACCCACTCTCCATGTCACTCTAGGCTGCTGGCATTGATATCATATCATTTAAAGGCGGTGGATGCACTTCTTTGGATTTTTTTGCAACATAATTCCCACATGAGGCCATTAGTAAAGGTACCCTGGTTAGAAATTGCCTCACTACTACTCCTCATTTTCAACAAAGGATAGCTTCTTGGTGAAAATATTTGTGATCCTACACTATTATGTCCATGACATTTGTAAAGAGAAAGAGAAAAAACCAATTTTTACATGTTCCTTGAGCACTTGGTGATAGAACCTATTAATTATGGAAGTGGTTATTACTTTTGTCCAAAGCACAAACCATTGTATAAAGATGTGAAAACCATTGAAGAGGATGCTTGTCTTGTCATTTTTCATGTTCCAGATCATTAATGGAACAAATAAGGGCCTGACTTTTAGGAAGTGGTTGAGAGTATTCTGTAAGTTTTAGAAACGAGTGAGCCTGCAAATGAGAAACAAAGTGCTACCAATTTCATCCATAGCCCACAAACTCACAGCCATAGTTCTTTGCATCCATTGAGCTACCAAGAAGCTAGACGTTTTTACATCGCTTGAGTTTTTCCAAACAGATGAACATTCCACAAAATTTTCACCTTCCAAAAGAAGCTAACACATGTTGTATACCCCATGGTCTTGTTTAAATACAAGGGCAAGGTGATGACAAGGGGAGGAATCACATTGAAGGTAAGGAGCAGGAACTACTAGGTTCCTTCTCATTTTTCTCCCTTCATACGTATTTATACAAGAAATTATTTGTGTGGTGATGACAGGTAAGACTACTTCTAGGTACACCCATTTGGGTGAAGGTAGAGTGACCTTCCATAAAAACTATGTCATGTTATTTTGCATGTTTTTATTTTTTTTAGTAGCTTAGTCTCATTTCATTTCATCTTAACTAAGAATTCAATTTACGTCATTAGTTTTTGTTTAATCACTTTTAAATTAGCTTTATTTCATTTTCATAATGTTAGCACAATTTCTCATTGTATATATTTTCAACTAACATTATAAATTTAATTCATTGATGGCTTTAAGCATCACTTGGGTTTCCATCTCCATCTTATCCTTTACCAGCTCTCCAAGGTTGGTTTGCAATGTTCTTTCCCGAGTAGCATCAACATAGAGTATCCTCATTATCCCATCCTTCCTTAAGGGTTACAAATTAAAGATAACATTTGGTATACTCAAAGAAATATAAGTAGATAAGAGGTAAATATCATACCTAGGGTTTTCAAGTGCTTCTTTAAACTTAAGGGATTCAAATATTTTGGGCCTTATCATTTATATGTGGAAATTTCTTTACAAACATTCTTTAGAGGAAAAAAAGGTGCAGATATAAATTGTTTCTTCTTGTTTAAATGGGAAGTTCCTCCATTTTATGCATTGTTTGGCCATCTTTGCTACAAAAGATCAATCATATACAAATTTAGGAATGTAAAAGGGTCTCCCTTCAAGTACATACTTTCTAATATTGGTAAATGTTCTTCTTCAAAAAAGCTACCCTTTACTTATTAAGAAAATCCCTTGCATCAAGTCTCAAGGAATTATGTTCCCTTCCTAAAATAATTTGTTGTAATTGCTACAAAACATTATTCAATTTCATAGAAATTATGGCGATCTCTATTCTTTCAAAACAAAGGATACCCCAAATAAATAGGCTCAACATTCAAATCATGCCCACCATCATAGGTAAACCGACAAAATCCATACTAAAAACTAGGGCGAGGATTAAGCAGGAAGACATATAGAATTTCATAGTCTTTTCAAATTCAATTAACTAGTACAACATATCATTTTAATTCATCTTAGCCCAACCAAAGATCTCATTTTTAAGTAAGGTGTAGTAAATGATGAAAACCACATACTTGTATGGGAAGGTAGTGGACACATGTCAATTAAATGGATGATCGACCACGCCACTTATGGATATGGGTCGTGTAAATTAATAATGTCCACCTTATATAATTTATCAACATGAAATTTTGGTTGCACCATCTAGTTATTTAAAAAGTGAACCCACCATCATGAGAGTTCAACGTCGGGTATCTTTAATGTATTCATGGGATTCGAGGTCTTAAGCATTTTCCTAAACATGCTAAAGGTGAGGGGAATTTGTACTTTTCCTTCTCTATTCTCATGAGGTAGTTAACTCAATCATGCATGACAAACAAATGTTTAACTGGACACACATGTGAAACTAGAGTGTAATTGGACCTAAATAGTCGACTAGGGTGCATTAGGCAGTTATGTAGGCCAAATCTATTAACCGAAGTGAACTAAACATTAACAAGTGGAGGAACTCAAGGAAGAGTGCCTTAATCTCTAAAGGGGGTGATAATTGATTATAAGGGTTCATTTGACCCTAAAAAATAGGTTTTGACCTAATAAGTGTCCTATTGGTCCTAAAATCAAGGGGAGAACTCTATTAAGGGAGATATTGTACCTTATAAATGCAAAGGAGATGCAAAATGAGTGTGCATGTACACCAACATTAAGTTTATGTTTACTACTCATAGGGACGGCCATACAATATTCAATAAAATAAAGGGAATGCATGATTGAATGGTAGTAATGAGTTTCAAAACTTCCATTTAGGTTGTGCATGTGTTATAACTTTGATAGATAGTTGAAAAGACACATCCCACACAATGCAAAGGAAGTGACCATGGTGTGGAAAAAGGGGAGGTGGAGAGGACTTGGTGATGGGATGCGAAGGGATATAGGAATGTGGACCACATTGATGCGAAGACGTGATCATGCAACATATGGCAAAGGAGAGTGATCATGACAAATGTGACTTGTGATGCATGGTGCATAGTGAATATATAATGTGGTGGTTAGATGACCCCTACAAAAGCATCATGCAACATGTCAATGCGATGTTGTGTCATGAGGAGGTAAATGAGAAGGTATTCCAAGATACATTTGGAATTAGTGTGCATGTAAAACACCAATAATGTTTCATTGCTCATATTTAACCAAAAACAAAACTCCAACTTTGAACAAATTATTAAGACACCTTCAAAACTCATAAAAAAAAACCTATGAACTTTTCAAAAAAGTTATAATATGTAAAAAGATCATTTCAATAAACTAATATTTTAAAGGTAGGATTTAAACAAGCATGTAAGGTGTTCTTTTACTCTTTATATAACATCTTCAACATTTTGAAACCTCTCTTTGGTTATAGCAATATCTTCCATATGGACTTGGTATGTGCTATTGTATAATTTTACTATACAATTTCTTAATTATGTGTTATTTATCTATATGTCTCACACACATATGTGCAGATATATACATGTATGTATATTAAGATTAAGACATGGAGGATTTAGACAATCATATATGCATATGCTTTGCGTGATGGTATGAATCCTCATAATACCTTTCCACTTTACATACCTTTAGTTTTCATCTATCAAGACTAACACTAAGAGGTCAAAATCCCTAAGGTGTAATAATTATGGATAATACTATGGAATTAGGTGTACAGCACTCTGGATATGAATGTAACTAAATTTCGCAAAGTATTACTTAAAAATCTCGAAAACCCTATAAACACAAATGTTTTAGTAATAACCATCATTTTCCCTGTTGGATAACTAAAGTGGTCATGGTCATGACTTAATTGTAGATTCTTAATTGTAGATTCTTTCTTATCGTTATCGGAAAATTAGTACTCATTAGCTAAAGTCCCGTTGGTTTTTCATTATTGCATAAAAGATATTTTTCATCATTATATAATAAGAAATTTATAAAATATTTTTTTCCTTTTTTCTTTTTCCGCGAAAAAAAGCATACTATTGATATTCACTTCTAAATTAAATAGTACATGATATCAATATACGATACTGTTTCCAATCCTTCCTCTCAACAATAAAGAGTTTCAGTATTTTCAAATTATACAAAATAAACAAAATATTATAGACAGCAAAATATTTTTTTCCTTAGTCCTTAATTTTAATTTTGAAGAGCATCTGCTCAAACAACACATGAAATATCTAAACATGTGTTTTTTAATTCCATTGACCTAGACATGGACCTCAAACCTCTTTTACTTACCACATTAACCTAGAAATAAACCTCAGACCTCTTTTGTATGATTCTCCCTATGGCATAATCATATATGAATAACACATAAAACACATATACTCAAATCCTTGGTTTATGTGATGTTGTGAGTAATGATAATACCTTTTCAGTTTGCATGGTTATAGTTTGAACTATATAATGCTTTATACGGTAAATCTATAATGGAGGGGTAACCTTGTCTTGAAAAGTTAGAAAAGAATCTGAAGGTACCATGAAGGTACCATGTGATTATAGAATAAAAGCCATTTCTCGTACTCATCACTGATTAAATTGAGTTATAACGGGATTTGTGAAAGCGTATGGAAAATATTCTTTAAAGCAAAGTTACTTTTAAAAAAGAAAAAGATCCACATCAAAATATAGATTAAGAAAGAGTTAGAGAAACATTATGACAGAAAAATATCGGAGGATATAAAAATGAATTTGGTTTGGTGTATTGTTAATTATTAAATTCTTACTATGATTATAGAATGAAGTACTGTTACATTTGTCATGATAATTATACTCAGCAAAATCTATAACTGTAAGAGATGACTTTCCCACTGACCTTATACAATAATTCAGTGATTGGATTTAATAAGTTAAAAAATACAAATGGCTCATTTAAAGCACACAACAATAAATAAATGTGTTTTAAGGTTAACAATTGGCAAAAAAGGTTTACTTTCACATAGACCTTATTTCCTCTTCCCCTCTAGTGGAATCACAACCCTTGTAGTGCTATTTACATAGCAATCTTGGACCATTTTATTATTTGTCAACCAAATATTTAGATAGCTTTACATCATTGTTATAAACCAACCACATGGCCCATATATGTATATTTACATAATACATGCCTAACCACTTACTATAATACATGCCTAACCACTTACTAGTCGGGACTTGGCCTTGAGCTTCACACTAGGAATTATTACTAGCATATTTATATCATTTTACATAATCTAATTTAATACATCCCATGGGTCAAAATTGGGGTATTATAAAGATGAACATAAGATGGAGGTAAGGTACATTGTGGTGTTGAAGGTCTTCATGGAGGACCAAAGAAAGGTTAATATCGTCTCTAAGGTGGAGAGCCACCATAAGAAGTGCTAGGACCATATGACTAGGATGCACCATTATTGTTATGTTGACCATTTCATGAGGGGTAGTGCACATGTTGGGAAGTGTGAATTCTTAAGTGAGATGCAGTAGCACTGAGATGGAGGTCACAGTCCTTCAAAAGGAAAGTTGGGGTTGGGATATGGAATACTGTAATTCCCATATGAGGGTTTTCCATATGATTTATTAGGTTGGGGAGGTAACATGATATCTATATTGTAGTGATTTTCATATATCCTAGTACCAAGGGATAGATTCATCTAACCCTATGACTAGGATGTACCACTATTGTTATGTTGACCATTTCATGAGGGGTAGTGCACATGTTGGGAAGTGTGAGTCCTTGAGTGGGATGTAGTAGCATTGAGATGGGGGTCACAATCCTTCCAAAGGAAAATTGGGATTGGGATATGGAATACTACAATTCCCATATGAGGGTTGTCCATATGATTTATTAGGTTGGGGAGGTAACATGATAGCTATATTGTAGTGATTTTAATATATCCTAGTACCAAGGGATATATTCATCTAACCAAATTGGTTGGTGGCATTCAAAAGTGACCCAATCATAATATCAATGGCATGAGATTCCCCGAGTGTATGCGGCTCAAAAGAACTAGATGAAGGAGAATTGGAAATAATGGACTACATCAATAATTTCTCATTTTACTTGTCATAACTATAACATGAATGCATGGTGACAAAACCATCTTTGAATGTAGGCATATTCTATTGTACCATCTCCTTTATTGTACTCTAAGTACTATATATTTGGTAATATCCCTGAAGGTAAGACTCATCACATCACATCATTACAATCTCATATTTATCAACAAGGTCAAGCTACTACTCAATATTTTCCCTAGACAACATTTGCTACCCATTATTAGATATATATTTCATTTAGAATGGATGGGAATAACATGTTATTTTTCCATAGTAACTTTCTTAGGGTTATTCCCATCACGACTGCTATTAACAATATTACCAATCTTCTTTTTACTTCCACCTTCAAAGGAGGTAGAACTACTTCATGCACGTCGTAAACCTTTGGCACATAACCTACCTTTACTAGTCTAGAAGCCTAAATGACGATCCTTTCTTTATCATCCTCAACTTTCTTTGAATATACCTTGTATGAAACCAACCAATGGAATGATTTATCACTCGAAGACAATTGTAATGCACCCAATGTTACAATAGATTTTAAAACATACTAATAATATATTTTTTTCTAGAATGTTACATGAATAATGGTTATATAAATTCCTATAACAAATGCATAAAAAAAAACATATTAGCGAAAGCATAGTAGGTCAACATAATTGATCAACATACATTACACCAGACCAAACCATATTTCACAACACAATTTGATTTAGTATATATTTAAACATAATAAAGTACTTCTTAACTATGACTCAAAGTAACTATGACACAAAGACACTGTGACACAGAGGAACTATGACACAAATAGAGTTTATAATAACAATGGCACAAATCAACTGTGACACACATCAGCTATGACACAAGAGTTGTGACACAAGCTCTGTGACAAAAGCAGTGTTTATAACAACTGTGGTACAACAGCTATGGCACAATCATTGTGACACAAGCAGTGCTTATAATAACTGTGACACAAGAGCTATGACACAAGAACCGTGACACAAGCAGTGTTTATAATAACTATGACACAAATCAATTGTGACAAAAGATCTGTGACACAAGCACTACGACATAAGCAATTTTTATATTAACTGTGACACAAGAGATGTGACACAAGAGCTGTGATGCAAGAGTTTTGACACAAGCACTGTGACAAAAGCGGTGTTTATAATAATTGTGACACAAATCAACTGTGACATAAGAGCTCTGACACGATCATTGTTTATAATAACTATGCCACAAGAGCTGTGACACATGCACTATTCTGCACAATGAAACTTAGTTGCAATGAACCAATAAAATATAAGTTATTTAATAAAAAGGATGGCAGCAACTGCATTCATAAATATTCAAATACACTAAGCTTGAGAACAAATATCACAACCCTTCTTGTATCATTTAATGACTTACAAATTATTCATTAAACACACAATTTCAACTATGAATAAGAACTTGTTCTATCATTTAAAACACGGATTCAATAACACTCAAACATTAACTCGTGGGCAGATTTACACCAAACGAGCATAAAAAAGTCTTCTAGCAAAGTGTAAAATGACTTGACAAAAATGTTTTATGGAATGACACACAAGTAATGGGAATACAAAAATGCCCTTGTGTGTACGTATGCATAACAATAAAAACTGGAATTGCCAAGGATTCATTTACACTTCCAAAATTTACAACTTATTCACCTATGAAAAATAAATACCTATAAATACATTTCCAGACTTGGAATTTCTGTTATTTCCATTATAATTCTAGATAAACTTGGAATGCATAACCAACCCATCATCCACATACATAATTCAAACAAATTATTCATTGAATTCTATTCATCATTTAACTACCCATAAACGGTTAAATAACAAGAAAATTTAATAAAGATTTTTAACCAATACTCATATGAGATTTCAATTGAATGGGTAACTAGCACCATGTGAGACACGCTCCACCCAACCATAGGAATTTTTTCTCATTAATCTCTCAGTAAAATGCCACCCCTGAGTTGAGAGTCATGCATTCTCTAGATAGACATCTCACCAGTCCTATAATTTCTCAGGATTAAACACTTGGCAATCAAGAAAATTGGCTTAGGTCCAATTCCATGCCAAACAATGCATTTCACTTCCTTGATTTTTTTCCGACTACACAACAATGAGACACATCACTGCCATCTATGCTCATAATTCCACCAAGACATATAGATACACCATTTTCCACTTCACTACAATGACCAGAGGAAAAATGGATAGAGTTTAACAAAAATTCTTCAACAATTTGGTTAACGAGTTCAGGAATTCATATCAGATTTCATTCTCAAACAAATAATTACCTCCTTTGTTCGCTCAGAACTCTCCACACAATGGTCTTGGGCCAAAAATTTTGAATTCTGATTTTGCATGCTAATACTCTTCCCAATGTGGACTCTCCCATGAGCCATGTTTCTCCTTTTTAATCAAACACTAAATACTTCCTTAATCACACTTAATTCCCATCATACCGTTAAATAATTTTTAAATTAATAAAAAGGGATTTTTGGCTTAAATAATTTCTTAGGGTAAACTTTAGGGACTTAAAGGTTTAATGGGGTCATAACATGGTTTCCCCCCTTAAGAAATTCTAACCCCCTTACTATCTATGGTGAATACACGAGTCCCCAATATCTTCATCTTACCGCCTCAAGGAAACTAGTTGTGGATTTTAATATTAATAATTGCAAAAATACAATATGTTTAGCCTTGAAGGCATCCCAGATAGTAATTACATATTGACATCATCAAATTAGGGGTTTCAAACTAGGGGTGTTACATTCCCCTCCCCCTTAAAGTCTACACCATCCTCAGTGTTTCATTGTCCAAAAACAGATGAACATAAGTTTTCAAAACCTATTTACAACACACACACAAGTCCTCAAAATAAATACAGGTATTATTCCCGCGTAACATCTTCTATTTCCCAAGTCACTTCTTCAGGAATGTAATGGGTCCATTGAACTTTTACATGTTGTTGAGTGTCTTGACTCGTCTGTCTAATATTGAGACTGGTTGTACTTGGATTTCCCCTTCAGATTCCACCTATACTAAAGACCAATCAAGTATGTGATTAGAATCATAAACATATTATTTCAATAATGAAACATGAAAAACATTGTGTAATTTAACAGTAGGGATAGAGCTAGCTCATAGGCTACAAATCCAATTCTGCTTAGGACCTAAAATGGTCAACAAAATATGGTGTCCAACTTCTTGCAGTCACCCAATCACAATGAACCTTTTTAGCCTCTAACCTTTAGGAACACTTTGTTCCCAACCTAGAACTATCTTTTGTAATGACGTAATCAGATTTTCAATCCAAGGGATATCTATAAGTAACTCGAATAAAAACAACACCATGCATGCTCTATTTTCAAACTTTGTTCGAAGCTTACAATAATGGAGTAATATAATCTTTAATATTAGCAACTGTGTAAAGGAATCCCATTATTGGAAGAAAATTAGACGTTGCTAACATGAAGAGTCTGTTTACATAACATATCGCTACAGATGAGCTTGTAATGTTCGAAGTATCGAATTCTTCCATACTTTTAAAGCTGGAACATAAATTTCCCATTAGCATTCCAAGTCTTTTGACATTTCTCCTGACTTTATTTTATTAAAATCGATAAATAGAATTTTTTTAAGAGACAAGGCATAAGTTTCAATACTTATATTCATTTCTCTAAAGCGTACTTGTTAGGTATAAACATGTGAAAAAACAAACTCTTTGGATTTGTTTCCTTTTTGACAATCGCAAATGTGCCATCGTTGCATGACATGCAGGCAAGGAGGAAGATGCACATATATAGTTCATATAAAGATCTCCGGTCAGATTCCTCCAATTATGAGGCAGGTGCAGTCGTTTGATCATTTCCACCAAAGTAAACTATGTGGTTGATTTGAAATGGTAGTACCATGTGGGGATGAATTGTTTGTCCAGTTAACCCATTGATGTGTGGGGATGAATTGTTTGTCCAGTTAACCCATTGTCATTTTTAGGTTCTATCTTGGGAGTTAAGGCGTTGCCAAGGTTGTGTGCTTCGACTTCACTATCCCATGTCATAACATTCTGTAGCTTAAGGTTTAGCAAGGGGCATCTTATGGCTTTGTGCCCTCGAACTACCAGAGATGCATGCATTTACTTATTGACCGAGAATATGTTGCAACACAATTTTCTCTCCTTATTATTATTAGTAATGTAAGACAATTTATGGACATACATATGAAAGATTTAGATATAAGAGAGGCTATGTGTTATGTATCCATTTTTCCTAAATGAAACTTCCTAAATGATGTATTGATATTGGAAATGAACAAGAATATAAAAGCATTGAAACAACTATGTAAATTATTATCTATAAATACTAATTATTTGAAAGAATTATGGCTTTTCATTATTAATATTTTTATTACTAATTATATGATTTAAATAATTGATATGTTTATAGAGTAAATATAGATATGTGCTCGTGATAAGGTGAGGACCCAATGACTTAATATGATTGGTGAACTTAGATGAGTGATTTACATGGGTGAGCATTAATAGAATGAATG
The DNA here is from genome assembly GCA_027924585.1 of Larix kaempferi. Lineage (NCBI taxonomy): Eukaryota > Viridiplantae > Streptophyta > Pinopsida > Pinales > Pinaceae > Larix > Larix kaempferi. The sequence continues at coordinate 6,095,680 of BSBM01000263.1, forward strand.
ATTTCCTATATGGTGTCAATAAGTTTAGTGATCTCTAGTGGAGAACCCTATAGCCCAAGGCAAGAGGTGTAATGGATAAACCCTTTATATTTATATTTTTATCTATATGAATAAAAACAAACAAATATTCTCTAAACAAATGGATAAGTTGAATATCGATTTACTATTACATTGTTATTCTATGATAAAATGTATTCTTGGATACTATATTGTTATCAATATGTATTTTTATATGATAAAAAGTATTTTTGGATATTATATTGCTATCAATATGTATTTTTATAACAAATGGATAACTTGAATATTGATTTACTATTACGTTGTTATTCTATGATAAAATGTATTCTTGGATATTATATTGCTATCAATATGTATTTTTATGTTAAAAATCATGTCAAATCAATAATGGTAAGTCCTTTTTTCTTCATAAAAATAATTGTAATGTGAACTATTAATTAAATAAGATATTCTAAACTAAGAGAAATTTCTCTTTACATTTGGTATCAAAATTTAAATTCATATTTCTCAATTTGAATAAATTAATAATAAAACAAATAAAAATAAAATATAATATGTTCTTAAATATTGTTACTGAATTTATAAAGAATATAAAATATAAATATTGGAATATTGATACACAAATAACTTTCTCAAAATAAATTTGTAACCAGCCTTAATCTTATATGTGCATTACACAGGTTTCTAGATGCCAAAAAATTAATGCAATTTTGAATTTTGAAATAAAAATTATTCATATGCACAAATCATAGACTAATGCACATAACATAGAAAACGTGATAGTGAATCTCCACTTATTTGATGGATCGAGTGATAACATCTAGGATGAGGGATGTATTTGCAAATATTCTTTAATATATATATATATATATATATTTATTATGGATTCAGTGATAATATCCAGAATGAAGGATGCATTTGCAAATATGATATAATTTTTCATTATTAAACTTGTAATGCAGAGTAGTATATGCATTGTTTCTTGTCATTATAATAATCAGGCACTAAATTGTCAATAAGATGACAATTAAGAATTGATCAAACAAGTACTTCAAAGTGGCTCAAGGAAAAGAAAATTGATGATTCTAATCGTAGTGTGAAGGATTAAATTATATATTATAAAAGCAATTACAACTCTCCATTTTCCAACCATAATGCCTAAAACAATCAAGTTTAGATATAAAATAAAGTGGAGTTCAATTTTTATGGTAAATAAATATGTTATAAGTTGTAATATGTAGTGTAACTTATGGAGAAGTCACTTTTGTGGGTAAGTAAATATGTTAGAAGTTGTAATCTGTAGTGTAACTTGTGGAGAAGTCACAAGGGATTGATATTTCCTACTAACATTGAATTATAGTTGATTGGTTGCAGGGTGATTATGCTTTCTTGCTTGTTCTTCCCTCGTGGATGGCATGTGCATCTTACTTTTTCATGGTTATCATGTGCATATTCATGTATTTTTAAAGTTATAAGGATGTAAAGGAATTGTTGGCACACTTTTACTTTGACCAGGGTTCAACACTTAACATTCACCAACAAACACCACAATCCACAGATATCAGCCCGAAAGGGGATTAATCCCTTTCGGAAACACCTATAGAGCAAATGAAGTCTCACCCAAAGTATCTTTGGGGACTGCAGGAACCAGACTTCATGCAGCATAGAAGGGGAATACTCGATGAGCAATACATTCATTATTATACTAGTCATAGATCATCGACAGATTCAAAACATTGACAAGCTTCATGACTTAACATAAATAAGATTACATCCAATTTCCATTCACTTAAGCACATCATACATTTACCTGATTAATTAACAGAGAAAAGAAACACATATCATGCCACATCAAATCATACATCAACACACATGAAGACACCATATTTTATGTGGAAAACCCATCTGGGAAAAAGCACGGAAGTGCTTGTATTTTATTAAGAGCCGTAACCAAATAAGCACTTCAGGAAAACTTACAGACTTCTTCGTGTAATACAATGGATCTGCACACACAACCTGTAGATTAGCGACTCAGATTCTCCAAAATTTCTTCAACATACATATCAGATATCTTCATTACAGAGCACAAAGACTCGACTATCTCGACTACTCGCATCTAACCACAAAACATCCTTCTTAATACATATTTATAGGGCATGCTAAGCTTGCCCCACTTCCACTAACCTACTAATTTCCTAACCGACTAATTATTACAATGTGCACCAATTCTAACTAACTGACTCAACTCCGACCTTTGACATGATCAACATGATCGTTTTCCCCATTTCCTGGCCACTTCATCGGAGTTGGCCATTTGCCGAACTGGTTCCATCATGTCTTCATCCACACCAAAACTGTTTCTTCAAAAATGGCACCTTCAAAACATTAAGCCCAACAAGCCCCCAACACTCATATATTGCTTGTCCCAAGCCACTTCAGGGCTGTGAGTCAGGTTCCTGTAGCTTCGACAAAAATTCTTCATATAAGATTTTTCTTGCTTTGACCAACTGCTGAACTTCGTCCCTTTTCTGGCCAACAATTTCCACTACTTCTGTAGTAAGATGCGCCTGGCTCACCTCGACAGCTTGAGTGATTGCTTCCTGGATGGAAGTATGGCTACTTCTAATGTCCTCTGATATGCGTTGTGCCTCATACTGAAGTGTCTGTGTTCGGGTACATAGGGTACTCCCAAAAGACCGAACACCTAGAGCAACCACTTCACACAAACAGATCACAGATCGATACACCGATGTTTTGATGTGATTTAAACCCTCGAGGGGGGAACACTCCAGGGCCCCGGCCAAATAGCTTCTACGAAGCAATTTATTATGCAAAGAAAGAAAGTTACAAATGAGCTTCTCATAATCGATCAACTAAACAATGACCGTCCATGCTCTTTAAATAGAGATCATGGACCAATCGGGTGTTAAGCCACGGATCATGGTTAGGTATGATCTAAGAGAAGTTGAGTTGTCGGATCACAACATATTTACAAATGCATACTAATGCATACTAAAGAAACACACTTTTCCTAACGGATATATTACACAAGTTGATCTTAACTAACTCTTAAGTGTCTAAATATCCTAACATCCCCTTTTAAGAACAACTTGGGATAGGATTGAAGGATTTACAAAAGTGACACTATTAGGAGAAGAAAGGAGGCATTAGAGCTTATCCCCCCTTAATGAAAAATTCCTGAACTCCTAACATAGATCGAAGTTGAGAAAACTTTGCTTCTGTAAGCGACTTGGTGAAGATGTCTATAACTTGATCATCTGTAGGACAAAAGAGCACTTCAAGAACACGATCATGAACAAGATTTCTGATGAAGTGCATATGTGGCCCAATGTGTTTGCTGCGTTGATGTAGGACTGGATCTTTGGCAAGATTGATGGCACTTTGATTGTCGCACCAAAATGGAGTAGGCTGCTGCTGCTCAAATCCAAACTCTGAAAGGATCTTTCAAAGCCATAAAGCTTCCTGACTGGCATTAACTGCGGCTCGATATTCCGCCTCTGCTGAAGAAAGAGCAAGAGCTTGTTGTTTCTTACAAGCCCAAGTGACAGGTCTAGATCCCAGATTGAAAACATAACCTGCAGTAGAATTTCGATCATCAGGATCGCCGACCCAATCTGAATCAGTGAAACCAACCAACAAAGGTTTCCCCCCTGTACTGTAATGAATCTCAAACTGAATTGTACCTCGAATATATCGAAGTATTCTTTTAGCTGCTTTCCAGTGACTTTCATGAGGTGTTTGCATATAATGGGCAACACGACCAACAACAAAGGAAAGGTCAGGACGGAAATGAGTCAAGTATAAGAGACTACCAACAAGCTGACGATACAAGGTGGCATCTACTTCATGTGAAGTACAAGTGGCAGAAAATTTGACTCCAGAATGGAAGGGAGAAGGGGTTGGTGTACAATATTCCATGTGAAAGAGACAAAGAAGGTCACAAGCATACTTAGACTGAGAAAGAAAGATTCCTTCTTTGGTTTGCAGGACTTGAAAACCAAGAAAATAATGGAAATGTCCTAAGTCTGACATTTCAAAATTTTTCTTAAGACTAGATTTCACATGGGTGATAAGCTTAGGGTCACTACTAGTAAGAATAAGGTCATCAACATATAGAACAAGTATGATGAGATGGTTTCCTACTTTCTTGGTATAGACATTGGGGTCAGAATGGCATCTAGAAAAACCAGTGTCAAGGAGAAAGCTATCTATTTTGGCATACCAATCTCTAGGAGCTTGCTTAAGGCCATATAAGGATTTCTTAAGGCGACAGACAAGGCTAGAGTTATTGTGAACATATCCAGGAGGTTGTTCCATGTAAATTTCCTGCTGTAAAACACCATGTAAGAAGGCAGACTTGACATTCATTTGATGGACTTCCCAGTTATGTAAGGCTGCAAGGGAAAGAACAAGGCGGATGGAGTTCATTGTTGTGACAGGAGCAAAGGTTTCATTGTAGTCAATCCCTTCAACTTGGGAAAAACCTTTGGCAACTAACCTTGCCTTAAGTCTTTCAACACTTCCATTTGATGCATACTTAGTTCTGTAGACCCATTTACATCTGACAAGTTTTCTTCCTTTTGGAAGAGGTACAAGATCCCAAGTATCGTTCGCCATTAAGGAACGATATTCTTCATCCATAGCTGCATCCCAATATAGATTTCCTAAAGATTCTACAAAGGTTTCTAGATCATGATTCTCGAAAACTTGAGCCAAAAGAGAAGAGGCTCGCTGAAATTGAGAATGTGTTCGACGTTGATCTCTAGGATCACCGGCGAGATCACCAATTGCTTCACATGTTGAACGGACCCATAGAGGAAGAACTTGTGCTGGTGCAACTGGAGGAACATGAGCAGGCGGAGGTGGATTTTCATCCTCACTGTCATCATCAGAAACTGGAGTTGGAAACCTGTCAAGGAAGTTGGAAGAAGAAGAAGGCACAAACGCCGAATCAGGCTCGCAGGCCAAAGATGGCACAATCGCTGAGTTAGGCTCACAGGCCAAGAGATTTTCATCAAATTTAACATCTCTTCTAATGATTACATCATGAGAATGTGGTTGAAGAAGTCTATAACCATTTACATCTTCAGAATATCCAACAAATATGCACTTTTCACTTTTAGGCTGCAATGCTTTCTGTTTTTCATCTGGAATGTGAGCCCATGCTTCACTACCAAACACACGGAAGTGACTTACATCTGGTTTAAATTTACTCCATGCTTCTTCAGGTGTGATACCTTGTAAAGATTTAGTGGGGGTGTGATGAACTATGTAATTTGCACAATTATGGCTTCAGCCCAAAATTAAAGACTTAGTCCCTTAGATTGGATCATACAATTAGCCATTTCTTTTAAAGTGTGGTTCTTCCATTCAGCTACACCATTTTGTTGTGATGTATCTGGAACAGTGTGTTGTTGTTGGATTATTTGTTCAGTGTAGAAAGTAGTGAACTTTTTGTTAACATATTCTCCTCCATTGTCAGATCTTAACTTAATAATTTGATGACCAGATTGTTTTTCAACAAGGGCCTTGTAGGCCAAGAACATGTTAAATACTTCACTCTTAATTTTTAGGAAATAAACCCAAGTGCATCTGGTGTAATCATCAATGAAAGTTAAGAAATATTTGAAACCAGAAAAGGAAGCAGATGGAAGAGGACCACACAAGTCACTATGCACAATCTCCATGGGAACCAAGGTGTGCCAAGAGGCACGTTTGTCAAAATTGTCCCGATGATGTTTTTCGAGTACACAACCGGAATAGACACCATCCCTGCAAGATACCATCGAAAGACCTGTCACCATATTGTCTTTACATAGTTGTTGCAATGAGCGATAATTTAAGTGACAAAATCGCTCATGCCAAAGTTTGCTCAAGTTATCACTATGAGCAACAAAAACTGAAGGAAAAGGTGATGACCCAAAGTTGTTAAATTTGTACAACTTGGTAATATCATCAACAATTCCAGTAGCTAGGACCTGTTGAGGATCTTTAAAATCCTTGATTACAACTTGGTGAGGTGTAAATGTCACAGTTTTACCTTCACCAAAATGAGTGATTTGATAGACTGATAACAAATTGCAGGAAATTCTTGGAACACATAGTACATCACTGAAATGACCATTATCTACTGGAACTATTCCAACTCCTACAACACTTAGAGATCTATCATCACCAACAAATATTTGTTTGGTGTTACATTCATGCATAGTGGAAAAGATGGCTTGATCCTTAGCCATATGATAAGATGCTCCAGAATCAATGAGCCATTCATTTGAAGTAGAAGAAGAAGATGCATTATAAGAATAACCAGAAGCACAAAGTGCATGTCCATGAGAGGTAGATTCTGAAGGTGAATCTAGGTTGATGTGATGCTTCTTCATTGTTGCTTCCAAGGCTGTCATCTTCTTGAAACACTTAGATTCATCATGATTATATTTTCCATACTAGTTGCAATGACGCTCAGTCTTCTTGCCTTTTGGCTTGGATCATTTGTCATTTTTTAAAGAAGGAGCTGACTGAGAGGGTTTGGGACCCTTGTTTGACTTATTATTGCAAAAATTTTGTTTCTTGGGAGGCTTGGACTTTTCTTTTTGTTGGGACAATAAGGCTTTCCTAGATGTATCTACATTGTTAATTATTCCAAGATGGATGAGCTTATCTTGATCTCTAATCAAGGAATCACAAAAGGATTCAAGACTAGGCTCTTGATAGCTAGTTGCATTCAAGGATTCCTTCATGGAGTAAAATGTAGATACAAAAATAGAATATGCAGGTCCAAGTTTGGAAAGAATATGACAAATGCATTGTTTGTCTTGTCTCTTTATCTTGCATTCTTCACATAAGAGTTTAAGAGTTTTGTACTTAGATAAATAATTTTGTATGCATGAAAAATCACTTGGATTTAAAAAAATCAACTCATTTTCGAGTTGGTGACCTCAAATTTCATTGTGTTTACCAAACACAGATTCCAACTTGTCCCAAGCAGCATTAGGTTCATCAATTCCATATATGTGGAATTGCAAATCAGTAGAGATTGACATCCCAATCAATCCATGAGCTTTGTCACATCTATTTGTCGATTTGATTTTCTTATCATCATCAGTAGGTTTTTTTTCTTTCCCTGAGGTAATTCTGAAAAGTTTTGTACTTCTTAGAACATCCTCCATACGAGATTTCCATGAGAAATAGTTGGAACTAGTAAGTAGAATATCACAAGGGGTGGACATATTTGAAAATTAATGGGTGTAAAATCAGAAACCAATAGTTTTGAGGTAAAGAGCTTGAAAAAATAGGTAGTTTAAAAAAATGGCACTGAAAACTGACTCCGTATGATGAAGTTATGCTTGATTAAAGAAAATGTTGAATATGTCCCGAATAGTGACATGGCAGATAGAGAATGACCAGCTAAAAAAAAAGGATCCCCCTCTTTCCAAGATGAACCTTTCACAATCACTTTACAAGAAATTTGCTTTAAGTGAATCACTTTTGTAAAATAAGTGATTTCACTTTTACAATGATGTTACTTTAAATAGTGCAACAATAAAAAGGAACTTAGATGCACTTTTACAATAAAGTAACTTGAAAATAGAAATTGCATGCACTTTTTCTTTTAAAAGTAACTTCCTAAGACTTGAACTCAAGACCTATTAAGGAATAAACCAACTTTGAACCAAGTGAGCTAGATTAAAATGTATATAAAATATGGGAAGGAGGAAGGGGGCTTTTTTTTTTTTTTACTCTTCTTGCTCGGTTTCCGTGCTTGCCTTTATTTCTTCAAATCACACCATAAACCAAAACAAACAAAAAAATTTCCACACTTGTGGGGTTAGATCTCGTTAGCTTGCCCAGAAAGTCTACGTTTTCTCTTTGTTTCTGATTTGCTGAGATCGCACAAGGTGCGCGGTAAATAGCATACGCAGCCGAGAAAAACCCTTTCCTTTTCTGTTTCTGATTCAACGAGATCGCACAAGGTGCACGACAAAGAGCATACGCAGATAGGGAAAGCAACAATCCGAAACTAAAAAAATCTGATAATAAAAACTGATAAAATATGAGATATATATATATATATATATATATATATTTTAAAACAGAAATAAAAAAAGCATCACTGTAACGTTATACCTTCATATCTGATTAAATACGCATTTCTGAAGCAACCGGGAACTGTTTTCGATCAAACGAAAACTATTTCCCAATGGAACTCCAAACGCAATGTAACACCTCCCACGGCCCAGAAATGCACAGAAATACCAGAAACAGAAACCCTTTCAAGTTTCGGCAACAAAAGTTCAAGATCTAGATCATAACTGAAAGAGGTTCTTCATAAAAGCTCTGATACCATGTTCGGGTACACAGGGTACTCCCAAAAAACCGAACACCTAGAGCAACCACTTCACACAAACAGATCACAAATTGATACACCGATGTTTTGACGTGGTTTAATTCATCGAAAGGAAAACACTGCATGGCCCCGGCCAAATAGCTTCTACGGAGCAATTTATTATGCAAAGAAAGAAAGTTATAAATGAGCTTCTCATAATCGATCAACTAAACAATGACCCTCCATGCTCTTTAAATAGAGATCATGGACCAATTGGGTGTTAAGCCATGGATCAAGGTTAGGTATGATCTAAGAGAAGTTGAGCCGTCGAATCACAACATATTTACAAATGCATACTAATGCATGCTAAAGAAACACACTTTTCCTAACGGATATATTACACAAGTTGATCTTAACTAACTCCTAAGTGTCTAAATATCCTAATAGTCTGTATTCTCTCTGTGCATTGTCTATGTTGCAACCTCAATTGATTAACTTCCTACTGCAATTGTTTTCTTTCGGCATATCTGCTCATTCTATGTATTGTAGGTAGAGTTTTCAACTGCTCCCGTAGGGTGCTCATCTTTCCTTCATCATCCCCAAGCTATGTTTGAATTTCCAGTAGCTCCGCATCCTCAAACAAAGAGTCCTAGTATTGCGACACAACGTCATACATCTTCATAGATTCTACTTCTACTGCTTGAATATGCTAAACAACCTCCTGAAGCTCGACTCATTGTTGCTCAATGACTTATGGTGGGGTGCTCGGAACCAACTTTGCTTCTAACTCTTGTACCTTAAGATGGCATCCATAAATGACAATCTCTAGTTGTTGTACCTTCTCTTCTACTATCATTTTATTAATCACTTCTGCCTTAGGCACCACTTGGCACACAACTTCGACATCTTGCTTCACTTTTTCCTTCTCTTGTCACAACAGGTCCTTGTCCTACTCTTTTCCAACAAAAAACTGCGACGGGTATACCCCAGCCTTGGGTAAACTTGTAATTTGAGCAATAAGGTCTGTATCAATGGATACCTTGGTTTCCAACCAAAGGCACCTTCCATGCAAGCATACTAATATTTGCTTCAAGCATGCATTGGCCTCTATAGTGCGACCAAAGTGTGGTAGATGTAACAATGGTAGCATACCAACTCGGGCCACACTGAGAGCCCACTATTGCGGTTCTAACTCATTCGGATGACCCTCTTCTATAATAATGGGCTTCATGTAATTGGTATAGTTGAATCCTGTGAACTTACTGGTGTCATGATCAACGTAAGATAACTTCTGAATGTTCCCTGAGATGTCTCCTTGCATGATAACCCCCTTCAGCATCGGAACAGTATCAATTTGGTACCATGCATTCTTTTGCAGTCTCACTGGTTTTGCTCTGGAATTATGGGGTGGAACATACTCTAGAAATAAAATCACAGATCTTGCCACAGATGTGCTTGCATCATGGCATGCCTTCATTCATGGTTCAGGGTTTGGTCAGTTGGATTTCCTTGTCTTTCGAGGCACATTTACATGCACCTATGTCATGGAAATAGAGCCCGACATTTGGAATTCTTTGAAAAAACCCTGATACTCACTTCCAGTGGACAATTCAACCTGCATTTTGATATCGCACAACTTCACAATCTCTCAGCATAGAATTCACATCTAGCTTCTCAATCGCGACTGTAATAGCTCAAATTCATAAGGAATAACCAACAAGGTAGAAACAGGTTTTTAAATTTATCCCCACGTGCAATCCATCTGTCATTCCTGACATGAATTGATTATGTTAGATCCTCCAATTATGAAAGTGGTAGTGGTGGATCTCTTCACACATGCTACTCATTTCAACATTTAATTCGAAAATCCCACTAATGCCATCGCAGAACGCGTCATAAAAGAAACAATACATGCGTCCCAACTACAACTTTGACAAGTAAAATCACTCCAGAACTTTGACAAGTAAAACTGCAACAAACAACCCACTCACCCAAATATATAACTTCGACAGATCTAGAATGTTGGGGTTTCTAAGTGACAGAAATAACAGTTCGACAAGCTTCCTTCGAGAGATAACCATCTTCAACAAGACAAATTAACTTCGACATACTAGGAAGTTGGGGTTTCCAATCGACAACTTTGGAACTTTGATTATAAATATTCGACATAATTTTTACTTGGGGTTTTCATAAAGCTCCAACACAAGTGTACATCGACACAACTAATCTACGACAAAACAACTTCGACATAAATAAAAGTTGGGGTTTCCAATTTTTTATTTTATTTTATTTTATTATGTATAGACTTGCAATCAATTCTTTTCACTTCGACACAACACGACTGTCCCTATAGGGATTCAGCAGGCTCCCATTGACCAATCCTCAAAGGATTTGACCATCTAGTGTTTTTAATTGTACTGCGCCGCCTTCTGTAACAAAATTTATAACATGAGGACCAAGCTAATGCATCTGTAACTTACCAAGATGTTTGAAGAATTTGTTGTTATAAATAAGAACTAGGTCTCCTCGCTGGAAGTGTTTCTTAGTGATGTGGCGATCATGCCAAACCTTTTCTCGGTATTTCTGCACCTACTTATGAAAACCCACGACAAAGTGGTCTTCCTCCAATTGAAGTAACTGTGCCAATCTTTCTTCAATGGCCCTAGTATCAGACATACCCATAAAATTCACAATCCTTAAGATAGGGACAATGTATTCCATGGGAATCACAACCTCTTTTCCATACACCAACTTAAAAGGAGTCTAACCTATCAACCATTTACATGTCACTCTATAAGCCCACAATACTGTAACGATTCTTAAATCTTAGTCGTCGCGGTTCACATTACAAACTTTAGTAAGTGCATGTTTCAAAATTTTATTGAACGCTTCTAGAGTTCCATTTGCTTGCAAATGATATGGAGTACTTTTTTGATGATAAACTTGAAATTCTTCAGAAAGGGATTCTATAGTTTTATTAACAAAATGGGTGTCTTTATCACTTAACAAAATACGTGGGCATCCAAACTTGGTGATGAAATTGTCAGATAAAAACTTCGCAGTAGTCGCAGCGGCACAGTCTCGAACTGGTGCTACTTCAATCCATTGTGTTAGATAGTTTGTTGCAATGATAATATATCTTTCTCTCGGCCTTCTTCTTGGTGGGTTAATAGGTCCCACAAAGTCAATAGCCCACTTGTCGAATTATTGAAATGTAACTTGAGGTACCAACGACATTTCATCTCTCTTCGACGGCTTTCCAATTCTTTGACACACGTCGCAGTTCTAACAGTAGTCTTTAGCATCTTTATGAAGGGTTGGCCACCATAACCCTGCTCTTAAGATCTTTTGTGCGTTATATTTCCATGAATAATGGAATCCTACCACCCCATCATGCGCCTCAGACAATATGATTGGTCACTCGTGCTCCAAAACACAGCAACGCAATACTTCATCCGGTCCCAGCTTATACAACTGACCGAAAATCAACTGATAATCTATGGACTTGATGACTAACTGCTTCTTCTGAGCAGTTTTGTATCCTTCTAGTGGCATACTAGTGGACAAAAATGTCACAATATCCTGAAAGTAGTCATCAACCATCTGTACTGAAAAGAGTTGTGCATATGTAATATTGTCGTCTAGGCTAGTCGGTTCTTTGCCATTTTCCAAGCTCGACAGATGATCGGGGCCTGCATTCAACCTCCCGGGATTAACTATGATCTCAAAATCATATTCTTGAAATAACAACCACCGAAAAATCTTCCCCCTATCACTAGATTATTGACCAGGTACTTCAACGTAGAATGGTTAGTAAACATATTAAAGTGGCCTCCTAGTAAATAATGTCAAACATTTTGTAAGGCGTAGACCATAGCAAGACCCTCCCTCTTATTCGTTGTATAATTTTGTTCTGCAGTAGATAGTTTCATGCTGGTAAAATCAATGGGGTGGTCGATCAAACCCTCACCTGGTTGAGCAAGTACTGCCCCTGAAGCAATAGATGAAGCATCGACATGGACATGGAATTATTTCTTCTAGTAAGGAAATACCATAATAGGTTCTATAACCATTTTTTCCGTCAGTTTATCAAAAATATTATGGCATTCTTCGTTCCACTGAAATTTGGAATCCTTCTTGAGCAGTTTCTCCATCAACGTTGTTATCTGGGCATATCATTTAATAAACTTCTTGTAATATCCTTTTTTACCTAGGGTTGTCCTCAACTATTGAATTGAAGTAGGCAGAGGTAAATCAACAATGATAGCAATCTTTGCAGGATCTACCAGCATACCTTGCTTAGATACAACATGTCCTAACAGTATACCAAATGGGGCACAAAATATACATTTCTTCAAATTCAAAGATATTTGATACTGTAGACAACATTCTAACATCAATCTCAAATTGTCGATATGATTCTTCAGTAATCCATAAATTGTCCAATCATCGAAATATACTTCTCGAAATTTATAAATAAACTCCTTAAAGGTAGCGACAACTATTTTGGAAAAAATGGCACGGGAATTCTTAAGGCTAAAGGGAATTACTGTATATTGGAAACAACCCCATTTTGTCGCAAAAGTGGTTTTATGGAAATCCTCCTTAGCAATCTGTTACACCAAAATCTTGTCATCATGAGATATGTATCCTTGTATTGTCCTAATTCCTAAAGCATTGACGCCAAATTTATTGGAGGAAGGAGTTTGGAATGTTTTTCCCTTTGTTGTCACACTGACGCACCTTGCTTATTGACAAGTTGCGTCAGGCCCTTGATGACGCACTTTGCATATTGACAAAGCGCATCGCTAACGCTTCTTTCCTTTGATTAGAACGCGTCACCCTTCAATGATGTAGATTTTTAGTTGACAAAGTGTGTCATTTCCAGTTAGGAAAGAAAAAGAGAAGCTCTAGGAGCCTTCTAGAACAAGTGTCTTCATTGAGGCTTATCCCAATAAATTAGTGAAGGTGGCATTCGATCCCCTAACTTCTTGGGATGATCCCTTAGCCTTATCCATCAAATCCTCAACCCCTTATATCCTTTTTGGCCTATATATACAAGCCTCCTCTTCATGGTTAGGGGAGGAAGGATTAGAGCATCTAAACGCTGGAGAAATTATGCTAGAGTGAAACCCTTTCATCCATTGGAGGAAAGATTGGATCTTTGAGGCAAAGATCGTTTGGAAGAAATTGCAACGTGAAGGAAATGGTTGTAATATCCTCTTATTTACTTTCATTAATACAATAATATATACTCTTTCCATAAAGGTTTATTGTGCATTATAGATCTTTAGAATTAGTTTCCTTGACCACTAGTTTAGATTAATAAATATTCCATATTATTATTGTTTGTGTGTTTCCACTTGTTTGTTGTATCTTGTTTTGCAGCTGAAGATCAAGTGATACATAAAGTAAGGAGACATCACTACAGTTGCAAGGTAAGCAATCCCTCTCCATCTTTTGTAATTTTATAAATCTAGGAAAGTTTGTATGTTCTATTGTGTTTTGTTCTAGATCAATAACATTTAGACTAGAGATCTTTGTCCCTGCTCGCATAGACGAAGTGTCTTGAAAAAAAATTGGCCACCATACTGGGGATATTACATAGTATTTGGATTTTTTAAGTTGTGATTTTCTTTTTTTTTTGTTTATCCTCCTAAAGCCTTTCAATTTGCCTCTTTCTTTTGGATCTGTCTTCCTATGAGTTACTGGGTGATCCAGTATCTATTAGGGATCTTTAACTCAGCTAGTTACCTCTTTTTGGTTTGAGATTTTTTATTTTTTCAACCTTGGATCTCGCCTAATGCACCTGGGTGGTACCATACCTGCGTCACTCTAATTTTGACGCACCTTTTCTTAAGGAGGATCACACTTTGCCAGTGTTTAGAAAGCGTCACCGACACTCTCTCCCTGGGTACAAACCACGTCACGAGGGTATTGACACTCTGGTGTATATTGGAAAGCTGCGTCACCCTGCAAAGCTTGGCGTCTAGGGTTAAGTTTCCCACAAAATTTGGATTTGATTGGTTTTTTGAGATCTGTGTTCCACTTGTCTCAGCCATAGTCTTTCTCATGTTTGGATTTATTCTTTCCTTGATTTACTTTAAGATTTAGAGCTCGATTTGAATTCTTAGTGAGTCGTAGGTAGTCAAGCGGTTGCTTCCTTGGACTTAGGTAGTTCCAATCCCTTGCAAGTGAAACTAGTCTTGTGATTCTTTGAGAATCCCTGATTTGTTTTGCGATGAATTCTAAGTCTTTGATAAGCTTATGTTGTTATGGCTTTAGTGTAATCTGGTGTGAGTATTGATGTGAAATTCCATAGGGGTATATCACTAAGCTTGAACAAACCTCACAATTTCACAGTGTTTATTGCAAAGAAGAATTAGCAAGAAGTATTATCAAATTCACTCATGAAACTCAAAAGATATGAGAAACTGTTGTTGATACATTCATCAGCTGTAAGCTGAAAAAAATATGATAATACAATAGAATTAATTCGATACTCCTTGGAAGATTTGAATTCTCCTCAAGTCATGGATTAGTTTGCATTGGAACCATCTCCCGATAAGGATCAGTGGCCACCGATGGTGAAAAAACAGTCAACTGAGTTAGAACTGAACATAATTGAACCATGTGGGCACCAAAATAGGGGAGGAGACTCCAAGGGGGCGCATAAATAGCTTTCAGTGATCAAGGAGGGCACTCCTACACTCAGAAGCAGTCCACTAGGAGCTATAGTCAGTTAACTGAGCAATCAAGAGGACAAGGTTCCCTAAATCAAGGAACTAACATATAGGTCTCTTAAATATATACATGAGGCCACATTTGTAACTCCATTGATGGAAACAAGGTGCATGAGTGGCTAGGAGGGCTAATGATGGCCAAAAACAAGCTCTAGGGGGTAAAATTAGGGACTAGGTGCTAGGAGACTCCACTGTTGATGCATGGATGTATGGAATGCATGCATGCAATGCATGAAAAACCAAGATATGATGATGAGAATATTCCAACACCCCCCTGGTGGAATCCAGGAATGGATACCTAATTAGGGTAGCTAAACCGGAACTATACTTTAATTTATCAACCAAGGAGCGTACAAACTTAAGAGGTGCTAAGCACTGTATGTGCACTAAAGAGTGATCTTTGTCATTCAGGGTGTTGAATGTATCCTAAAGGTTTCTTTGAGGGAAATGGAAAATAGAAGTATTGGCTCTAAAACTAAGAAGTTGAAAACATGAAAGGATGCAAATATGTAACCTAATTCTGCTGAAGACTTAATTAGAAATTTAATGCCAAAAACTGGAATTTTAGTCTAGGAATGAAATGCTGAAAGCTTGAAAAATATAATCTAGAAATTAAATATTGAAAGCTGGAAAAGATAATCTAGAAATCAAATACCGAAAGCTGGAAATCTAATCTAGAAATTAAATACTGAAAGATGGAAATCTAATCTAGAAATTAAATACTGAAAGCTGGAAATCTAATCTAGAAATCGAATATTGGAAATCAATCAAACTTTATCTATTCAAATCAAGTACTGAAAGTGATGATCATTACTCTATTCAAATAAAAAGATGAAACAATTAACTTCTATGTGATTGAACTTAGATAAGGGAAATATGCATGGAACTGCAGATCTGAATCATTGCTGAGAATTAATATAAAACGATGGAAAACAAATGTAAAATATGCTTGCATAGAATGCATTTACAGGACTACTGACAATGTGTTGCAAAACTACGGAATCAATATTGTTGAACTACAGAGAAAATTGTGAATCTGAAATCAAAATCTGATATATAAATAACTATCAAAGTATTTTCACACATCACAATGATTGATCTAATTACCAAAATGCATGAAAAATACCTGAAGTAAAACAAGGATCTTGATATATGTGTTGAGGGGGCCCTCCCCAACCCGTATTTCAGGAGTGAAGAAGACTTATAAACTCAGATATTCGAAATAACACCAGTCTTCCATTATCAAAATCGTTATTTCATGTCTTAGGAAAAACTTGAAAACGAAACTGTCTTGAATAAAATATGTTGAAAATAGTTTCTCTCAAAATGTCAACAAGAACCCCTTGCTACTCAAGAGGTTCATATATATTCTTAATCATAACCTAACTTTACAATGTAAATGTCGATCCTACTAAACAAGAGTTTTCTTCTATAAATCAGGAAAATGGGAGTGCCGATCCACTTGTGATCTTTCAGTCTTTGAGCTAGATTCACTTGTTGTCTTCTAGACCACTTGCTCCTGCTCATACATGCCTATTTCGTATAATTAGCACATAAAAACGCCTTTACGCATAAGAAGAATAATCTCTAAACTACTTTATTAAATAACCAAAACAAATGCATTAATCGCCACAAACATAGGTATTTTCCTTATCCATTCTTGTGCTTGTGTGGCATAAAAATGCTATAGAGTACCTAATTTGGGGCTCATCATCTCCCCTAGACTGAAGGAGTCACCCATCCTTGGGTGACACATCTTGTTCTTGGACAGCTTATCCAATATCCCAGGCAATGACCGTAGGGGTCCCTGCCTGTCTATGATAGCCCAAGGTCTAGTCATCTTTGGTCCATGCTATTTTCTCCTCCTCTTCATCGACATGTTCTTTGATAATCAAAGGAGGAAAGAATGGTGGACTCAGTTTCATGCCTATCGATCTGAGCTGGTGCTTTATTAATGATTCCATGTATAACTTAGCCTTGGTTAGTGCAGTCTCTAGCTTGAGGGGGGAGTGAGGCTCCCTCTTCTTCAAATCTTCTACAATTATTGCCCACCTCTCACCGATGGCTTCCTGAACTTCCTTATACGTGCATTGAAGGGTGAGGTCAAAATGTGTTACTGCCTCCTGTTGTTTTTCAAGAAGGATATGAATTAAATCCTCATCTGTGGTGATAGTCCAGTGGTCCTAAATTACCTTTTCAGGATGAGTTGCCTCACCCCTGATCCATAACGGGTTTTTCCACTCCTCTGCAAGGTAGAGGTGAGCATCTTATGCTCTCTCTAACTCGTGGTTTATCCAGGAGCAAAGTTCTCTTAGCTGGAAGTCGCCCATGTAGGGATTTGGCGACCCGTTGGGTGAGCTCGGCACCACAAAGTTATGCAAGAAAACTCACATAATTGGTCTTTCTCCAATTTTATGTAGCTCAGAGAAGTGTCAACGAACTCCTTTGGAGTTTTTAAGTCTAGAGGCAGACCTTGCTTCAGCCTTTGTAGCTGAAACTTTCCCCACTTCTCCCTTAGGTAAACCGTATAGATTCTAGATGGTGGCCTGAGTCCCAATATATCATCATAGAGCTTAGCAATGGTAGTCAATTTATCCTCCAATTGTCGGATTCTCTGGTCTTTCTGAGCCAACTCTTCCTAAGCTTGGCCCAATTTCTCCTTCAACGCTAAATTTTGTTGCTCTGCCAGCTTTAATTCTCCTACATGCTGCATTTTTAAAATCTAGGTCTTTTCATGTGCAAACAGTGGGAGTGCTAGCAAAGCTGGCTAGCTTCTTTGGATCCTTGATTCAATTTTTAATGCGGCTAACTCCTCCCCGACTTTGGCTAGTTCGGTTAGTGCCTCAGTCAGTTGCTCACTGATTCCACGGTTTACATTTTTATCAGCAGGGTTCCATTGGAAAGCATCCTCTTCTTCAAGTGTAGTTGGGTCATCCTGGTCTACCTCGAAATCATCATCATCAGATAAATTTTGAATTATGGGGCTGGGCTCTTTTTCTAACTTCTTTGCATGCTCGTTTTTGGGCTGGTGTGCGAACCTTTTACTCCGTCGGTTTGACCCTTTCCTGCTGGAAGAAACCCCTGAGTCTTTTTGGTGGGAGGCATCCTTTGAATGCTTAATTCTAATCAGGGTGTCGGCCATAAATTCATTGTCTCTATCCAAGTCAATCTTTCGCTTAGCTCTCGTCGCAGAGGTGGATTTTTCTTTTGATCCAGAAGCTAGGGGTATGCCTGGATTAGGTGTGCCCCTCATTTGCTGCACATCTTCGGCTAAGACCAGCACAAACTCCTCCCATGAGAGTTCTGGAACCCGTACTATTAATTCTTCACAAATTATTAATTTGATCAGCCCATGGTGGGCTAGTGCATCTTCTTTTTCCTAAACTACCTTTTTGCTCATCTCTCCCAGAGATTGAAGAAGATAATAGGGAATGTTGATATTGTTATTTGGTGTAATATGGCCCTTGTGTCTTAGAAGATCTAAAATTCGAAAGTGGAAGATAGGGACATAGCTAAGTCTTCCTTTGCACGTTATATATTTCAAAACGACAGAAGCTATCTCGTCCCAGGGTGTTGGCATGGTGATTCTTTTGACTCCATTCTTGTATTCTTCATAGAATTCCCCCTGTTCGATGAAGGATGCCTTTGCCCTTTGGTTGGCTTCCCGGTCATCTCTTCCCCAGTGCAGACCAATGGGAAGTCCCTTGTATTTCGCAATTGCCTCCGCCTCAAGCCTGATACGTAGTCCCCTTATCCGAGTGACAAACTGTTCATCTTTTATGTGTTTCAGGTTCTTGGCAAATTCTAGGGCTACTTCAGTATTGGACCCTCTCAGTCCTGAGATAAAAGGCCTCCAACCCGCATCACGAAGGATGGACAACACCTATGGGATTTCATAAATGGGCGTGTGATCCTCCGACTCACTCTTCTTGAACCCCTTCGTCATTTTTGAATTTTCTAGTGTAATCAACAAACCAAAAAGCTTTGAGTGGTGGCTAACTTACCCAACTGGTCGGGATTGATCACAGGCTTGTGGGCAGCTTGCTGGTTGAGTGGCGATACGAACTTCCAGTTTTCTTGCTTCCTGAGTAGCTTGTATTGACAAATTGGGTCCTCTTGTATATTATGCTTCCTTATTTAGCTATTTTTCCGCACTCATCCTGATCATTGTGCATCATACTTGCTGACTTATACATTCCTTTCCATTATTGCACACTGCGTTCCTTTCCATCATTGTACATTGCGTTGGTGCTTTGATTATTTGGGGATATAGTAGCTAAATGCGGAGGTTGTCATTCTCTGACATGTCTAAGGTAGGTAATCATGATTCTGTGAGGTTACTCTGAACCGTGCCGCCAAATTATCTTAAAAGCTATCCTTAGCTTTGAAAAATAACTGCTTTGTGGGGGATAATGCTTTGATTTGAAAATAAAACAAAGATTTAAGTGATTACCTTCTATGCTAGCATACCTAAGTGTATGATGTGTCCTTGATTGTATGGGTGCGGAATTCCGTAGTTGATATCATCTGCGTCTGTAGTTCTTTTGGTCATGTCAATAGTTACTCCTTTTTTTCTTCTTTCTGTCGGTTCTCTTAAAATTGTTGCATTTGTTTGCTTGAATTTTTGTGCAAGTTTGTTGATATGACTTTTCATTGTGTTCAGCATTGCTTTTGTATTGGTGTTCTGAATTCGGTTGATTTGATTTCTGTAGTGCTAGATTTTCTGTTATTCTAGCTCGCTTGAATTGAATGCTGGCTCGCTTGATTGAAGATTCTGATATTGGCTATGCTGTCTCTCTTATTTGAATTTTGTTGATATTGCTTGCTGCCTCTCTTGATCGAGTTGTTTGTTATTCTTTTGCTGGGGTTGTTCATTTCTTTGCTGCTAAATTTTGTTGGCTCGCTTGAAATATGGTTTTTGGCTCACTTGAAATTGCTTACTGGTTCTTCATAGGGATGGATCAAGTCCATCAATTTTGTTTGTCGCAACCTGAGTGGATTTTTTTATTTTCCTCTCTTTTTTCTTTTTTCTTTTTTCTTTTTTCTTTTTTCTTTTTTCTTTTTTCTTTTTTCTTTTTTCTTTTTTCTTTTTTTTCTCTTTTTCATTTTTTCTCTTTTTTTTCTCTCTTTTTTTTATTTTTTTTATTTTTTGTAACTGGAATCAGTGATGATCTATGCTCTCTATCAACATTAGACTTTGTTGATAGAGTGTCTGTGTGAACTCCTCTCTGGAATGTGGTGTCTTATAAAGTTTGAGCCTGTGTCCATTCACCAACATGGGGAATTTTTCTTCATCGATTGTTGTAATTTTGACAGCTCCATTGTCATAGATCTTTTCAATGATGTAGGGTCCGAGCTATCTAGTTGTGAGTTTGCCTTAAAAATTGTGAAACCTAGAGTCATAGAGTAGTGCCCAGTCACCTTCTTTGAATTTATTATGCTTGATGTTTTTGTCATGCCATTTCTTCCTTTGCTGCTGGATGATTTCAGTGTGGCTAAGTGCTTGTTGGCGTTGCTCATCCAGCTGATTTAATTGTAGCATGCGTTCTTGTTGGATATCCGAAAGTTCCATGTTTAACTTGGCTACAATTCTCAATGTTTTGATTTCAAACTCAATGGGCAGCATTATTTTCTTCCCATAAACTAGCTCATATGGGGTGAAGCCTGTTGTTGTCTTCCATGTGGTGTTATAAGCCCAAACTGCCTCACTTAGTCTGTCTGCCCAATCTCTTTTATGTAGTTGTACTGTCTTTGTCAAGATTCTTTCTAGTTCTCTATTTGTCACTTCAACTTGACCATTAGCTTAAGAGTGGTAGGAGGAGGACTTCCCGTGTTTAACATTGTTTCTCCGAAGCAGGTCCTCGATGAGGTTGGATGTAAACTGTGTGCCTTGGTCAGAAACTAACTCTCTTGGGACTCCAAATCTATGGAAGATTTGCTCTGTAAATAATTTTGCCACATTTGTTTCATTTGATGTTGTAAGTGCTGCTACTTCTGCCCACTTTGTAAGGCAGTCAGTGCATGCTAGAATATAGCTTTTCTGATTTGATTGGGGGTTGAATGGACCAACAAAATCAAATCCCCATTTCTCAAATGCTTCCAAAGATATTTGGGGATGTAGAGACATTTCTTCTCTTTGTGTAGACTTCCCATTCGTTGACAGTCATCGCAATGTGAAACATATTCATAGGAGTCCTTGTGGAGTGCTGGCCAATAATATCCAGTTTCCAATATTTTATAGGCTGTTCTTTTTGCAGCATAATGTCCTGCACATGGCTCGTTGTGGGTGGCATGCAGTATGTCATGGACTTCATCTTCTATGATGCATCTTCTCAATATTTGGTCTGGCCCTTTTTTGAAAAGCATTCCTTCTATCCATGTGTACGTGGCACTTTGCCTTATGATTTTGTTCTTAAGTCTTGGTGGCTGTAATGTTGTGGGAATTAGAAGACACTAAGTAGTTTGCTATGTAAGCAAACCATGGGATTTTGTTGATATTGCAAAAAGGTGCTCATCAGGGAAGCTATCATTTACCAATTCATTGTCTTGTCCATGGGTGAGTCTGGACAGAAAATCAACCACTACATTTTGTTTACCTGGCTTATCCAGGATTGTTATGTCAAATTCTTGCAAGAGGAGTAACCATCTAATTATTCGAGAACTTGTATTAGGTTTATTCATAAGATACATGATTGCTGAATGGTCGGTGTGGACAAAAACTTGGTATCCAGTTATGTAGTGCCTGGATTTGTTTACGGCATGTATGACAACCAAAAAATCCTTTTCTGTCACTGTATAATTTAGTTCTGCTCCTGCCAAGTTTTTGCTAATGTAGTATATGGCATATGGTCTCTTTTCCTCTTCTTGCCCAAGGACTGACCCAATGGCTTTGTCTGAAGAATCAGAATGTATGTGGAACAGTAATGTCCAATTGGGTCCCTGGAGTATCGGGCTGTGATTGTCTTCTCTTTGATATTTTCAAATGCTGATATACAATTCTTTGTCCAGATGAATTATGTATCTTGAGTGAGAAGAGCAAACATTGGTGCAGCAATTTTGCTATAACTTTCAATAAATATTCTGTAGTAGCCTGTTTTCCCAAGAAAACTTCTCACATCTCTTTGTTTGATAGGTGGTGGCAGTGTTCTGATGACTGTGACTTTTGCTTGATCAACTTCAATTCCTCTCTATGAAATATGGTGTCCAAGCATGATGCCTTCTTCCATCAACATTCTGCATTTATCATTGCTCAGACATAAGCTCATCTCAATGCATTTTTTCAGGACTAATTCTAGATGTTTTAATGCTTGGTTAAAATTATGGCCATAGGGTGTGAAGTCATCCATGTAGACTTCCATTTGATCATTAATAAAGTCATAGAAGATGCTTAAAATTTCCCTTTGAAATGTTGTTGGGGCATTATAGAGTCCAAAGGGTAGTACTCTGTATGCATAAGTGCCCCATGGGCATGTAAATGTCGTTTTATCCTGATCAGCTGGGTGGATGAGGATTTGGTTGTATCCACTGAATCCATCCAAAAATGAGAAAAATTTGTTTCCATCCAATGTGTCCAATACTTGGTCGATGAATGGGAGAGGGAAGTGATCTCTCTTAGTTTCCTTATTGATCTCTCTGTAATCCACATAGATCCTCCACTTCCCTCCTTTCTTAGGAACTATAACCAATGGTGAGACCCATTCACTATCTGAGATTGGGTATATGAACCCTGCATCTAACAGCTTTTGTAACTCCAGCTTAACTATGTCTTTTAATGCTTGGTTCATCCTTCTTTGTGGTTGCCTGATAGGAACAACACCTTACTTGATATATATATAATGCTTGCAAATGTCTGGGTGGATACCCTTCATGTTGGTGTATGTCCATGCAAAAGCTTTGTTGTTGTATGACAATACCTTCATTAATTGTTGTTCTTGTCCTAGATCCAAATTGGAGTTAATATTAACTGTCTTTCCAGGAATGATCTCAACTGTTTTGATCTGTATTGAATATTGTTCAAGTGTGAGAACTTCTGCCCACATTCTGTCAGAGTTGTGGGTTAATGTTTTCTCTTCTTGTTACTGACCTATGCCAAAAAAACTTCAAAAATATCATGATTAGAAGATGCATTTTGAATAAATCTATCTAAATGACTGTCTTCATCAATGGCTTTTAGTGATAAGGCAGCTTCAATGGTAAGAACATGTTGTATGTTTTGGTCTGTTATATCATTATAATCGTCTATCCAGTTTTGATATTCTAGGTTTGTAGACTTTCTTGCTGGAGTATAAATCGTGATTTTCTTTCTGGCTTACTCACTGGTGATTGTCATGTTGCTAGATCTGTCGCCTATATAGGTGTCAACTGTTGCTAGCCAAGGTCTCCCTAGTATTATGGCATACCCACTGAGCTTACTTTTTACTTCTATAACTATGAAGTCAGCTGGGTACTCCCAGGATTCTATGTTGATAATGATGTCTTCGAGCATTCCTTCAGGTTTTACAGTTGATAATTATGTCCTTTGTCATCACGTTGATTTCAGCCCCTAAATCAATTAGGCTGCTGGAAATATGTCTGTTGTTGATGGTCACGTTGACTACTAGAATGCCTGGATCAAGGTATTTGGGGTTGACAATGACACCCAACATTAAATATGCTAATTGCCCTACTACGTTTATAGTTGGTAGGTCACGTCTTTTTCTGCCAGGTCTTTTTAAGCAATTTTCTTTAATAAACTTATTGCAGATTGGCACATCTCTTATGGCTTGTAAAACGGGTATTTGTATGTTCAAATGATTCAATTCATTGAGAATAGTGTTCTCCTCCTCCTCTTTGGTGTTTTGAATGAGTTTTTCAGGGAATGAAGGGTTTCTATTGGGCATGTGTGGCCATATTTCTTCTTCCTGAGGGTTTATCTCAGCTGGCTGCTGAATTTCGGGTTGTGTTTTTTGTTCGTGATATACATATCCTTGATTATTCTGCATGTGTGTGTTTTGTAATGTTTTCCTAGACCTGAGATTGATTTCGTTGATTTCCAAGGTATCCACTACATAACTAGGGAACTGCATGATTTCAGTGTTATAGGTTTGTTGTTGTCCTGCTTTGTTGTTGTTTGGGTTTGGAACCGGTTGGGTAGGAATTGGGGGAGGTCAGGGAGGTGGTTGGTTTTGTGGGGGCGGCATGATGAGTTGATCCTAAAATGGAGCCCTCCAGTTTGCTAAATAAGGATATGGATTTCCATAATTCATTGTTGGCTGAGCAAAAGGTGGGGGGTATGGAGAATAAGATTGTGTGTAATAAGGTTTTTGATATGGTGCTTGGATTTGCTTCCACTGGTTTGGAGTTGGCTGAGATGGCCATGGGGCTCATGCTGAGGGGTTCCAACTTTGTTTATTAATTCCCTGATTAAATTAGTCTTGGTTGTTGGGTTGGAAAGGCCTAACAAAATGATTTCTTCTTTGATTCACAAAATAGAGTTGTTCTATTGTACCTTCAGTTGTGGGATCTTGAATGGCAGCTTTGCATGAGGGAAACATAGGGAATTTATCAGTGGAGTGATCATCAGTGCAGAGGCCACATATTTCTGTGGTGTTTAATGTGCACTGCCCCTTTTCATGTCTCTTCCTGTAGCATGGGAAAAATACTGCCAATGCTTGGTTTATCTTGTCCTATTTCTTCTTTATTTGGAGTGCATCAAGTTTCATTGCTAGGGATTGAAGGATGTCAGTTTTCATATCATCAAGAAGGTTCCCTAAATCAGACTTTGTGAGGTTTGGCCCTGAATATGCTGATCCCCCAATAAATGGATGTGAATCCCTTGTCCCACTTTTACCTTTTCTGGATCTAGAATAGTTCTTGAAGATTTGTAGGATTTGGTCATAAGTTTTCTGGAATATATCCCCATCTCCTAGAAGGTTTAGGAATTCTAGATTTTCTTCTTTGATTCCTCTAAGAAGGACAAGTTTAAGTGATTCTTGATCTAAGGTACAATGACTAGCTCGTTTGTAACTAAGTTGAAAGCGTTGTGCATAGTCTTCTAGGGATTCTCTTTCTCCGTGTTGCATTCTGAAGATTTCATCTCTTGTATCTTTTGCCTTACAGTAGTCCCTGTATTTTTTTAGGAAGGATTGTTTCATTTGTTCCCAGGTGAAAATTTTGTTTCCTTATAGGCTCATAAACCATCTAAGTGATAGATCTTTCAATGTAGAAGGAAAGAGTCTCAGTTTTTGTGCATCGTTAGTGTAACCAAATTACCTACAAACTACCTCAAATTCAAATAAGAATGTGTCAGGATCTTCTGAGGTTAAGCCATGGAATTTTGACAGGTTATTAGGGTTGATATTCTTCATCTTGGCATCCCCAAGAGGTACACTAATGGGAAAAGTGAACAGTTCTCTAGGTTCATCCTCTTCTTCTGCCATAGTGGTATTTGAGCTAGAGCTAGCAAAGAAGTTATCTCTGTTTGGATCGTATCTAGAATCAACTTCGTCTTCTAAGTTAAGAAATTAAAATTGAGAATCACCAGAACTGTTGTTACTCATAGGGCGGTTAGGCAGAAAGCGACCAAATCTATCTCTCTGTCGTCGAGGCATTCATGGTATTTTTTTTATTAATTCATTTTTTTAAGATGTCTTTTATATATTAAGCACCTCCCCGGAAACGACACCAAAAAGTGGTGGAATCCAGGAATGGATACCTAATTAAGGTAGCTAAACCGGAACTATACTTTAATTTATCAACCAGGGAGCGTACAAACTTAAGAGGTGTTAAGCACTGTATGTGCACTATAGAGTGATCTTTGTCGTTCAGGGTGTTGAATTTATCCTAAAGGTTTCTTTGAGGGAAATGGAAAATAGAAGTATTGCTCTAAAACTAAGAAGCTGAAAACACGAAAGGATGCAAATCTGTAACCTAATTCTACTAAAGACTTAATTAGAAATTGAATGCTGAAAACTGGAATTTTAGTCTAGGAATGAAATGTTGAAAGCTTGACAAATATAATCTAGAAATTAAATACTGAAAGATGGAAAAGCTAATCTGGAAATTAAATACCGAAAGCTGGAAATCTAATCTAGAAATTAAACACCGAAAGCTGGAAATCTAATCTAGAAATTAAATACTAAAAGCTGGAAATCTAATCTAGAAATCGAATACTGGAAATCAATCAAACTTTATCTATTCAAATCAAGTACTGAAAGTGATGATCATTACTCTATTCAAATAAAAAGCTGAAACAATTAACTTCTATGTGATTGAACTAAGATAAGGGAAATATTCATGGAACTGCAGATCTGAATCATTGTCAAGAATTAATATAGAACACTAGAAAACAGATGTAAAATATGCCTGCGCAGAATGCATGTACAGGACTACTGACAATGTGTTGCAGAACTACGGAATCAGTATTGTTGAACTACAGAGAAAATCGTGAATCTGAAATCAAAATATGCTATGTAAATAACTATCAAAGTATTTTCACACATCACAATGATTGATCTAATTGCCAAAATGCATGAAAAATACCTAAAGTAAAATGAGGCTCTTGATATACGTGTTGAGGGGGCTCTCCCCAACCCGTATTTCGGGAGTGAAGAAGACTTATAAACTTAGAGATTCGAAATAACACCAGTCTTCCATTATCAAAATCGTAACTTCATGTCTTAGGAAAAACTTGAAAACAAAACTGTCTTGAATAAAATATGTTGAAAATAGTTTCTCTCAAAATTTCAAAAGGAACCCCTTGCTACTCAAGAGGTTCATATATATATATTCTTAATCATAACCTAACTCTACATTGTAAATTCCAATCCTGCTAAACAGGATTTTTCTTCTATAAATCAGGAAAATGGGAGCGTTGATCCACTTGTGATATTTCAGTCTTTGAGCTAGATTCGCTTGTTGTCTTCCAGACCACCTGCTCCTGATCATACATGCCTATTTCGTATAATTAGCACATAAAAACTCCTTTAAGCATAAGAAGAATAATATCTAAACTACTTTATTAAATAACCAAAACAAATGCATTATTCCCCACAAATAGAGGTATTTTCCTTATCCATTCTTGTGCTTGTGTGGCATAAAAAAGCTATAGAGTACCTAATTTGGGGCTCATCACCCCCCTTAAGCTGGACTATGAGGAAAAATTACTAAAAAAATAGGGCCCTGGTTACTGAGACCAAAGTTAACCCCATACAACAATCTAAAAAAGTGTGAGGAAAGAAGGAAAACCCAGTGGGAAAGTCCCCCCTCAAGCTAGACTGAAACAACTAATCAACCAAGGTATCACTCACCCCAAGAAGGGATCAGAGGTAAGTGAACTTCTTCACTGAAAAAGTCTTGGTGAAAATATCTACAATCTGCTCTTTTGTAGGACAATAGATCAGTGTGATGGTACGATCATGCACCAATCCTCAGATGCAATGCATGTGTATCTCAATATATTTGGTTCTTTGTATCAGAACCAGATCTGTAGAAATCCTGGTAGCACTCTGATTGTCACAATAAATGATTGGTGGAGTACTGTAGCGAATCCCAAACTATGACAAGATGCCCCACAACCAGATGCACTGTGTGGCTGCATTCACTCCACCTCTATACTCGACCTCAGCTGATGAAAGAGCTAGAGAAGTCTGCTTTTTGCTCGACCAACAGATAGGACCAGATGCAATAATAAAGACAAAACCAGATGTAGACTTCCGATCTGAGCTGTCTCTAGCCCAATTTGAAATTGTATACCCAACTAGGTTCAATGGAGACCCAACTGCATAGTGAATACCATACTTGCACATAATGCAATATCCTTTTGGTTTCCTTCAAGTGAAGCTCATGATGCTCCTTCATGTACCTGGAGACAACAATGATTGCATAGGATAGATTAGGGTGAGTATGTGTAAGAAACAAAAGACTCCCAATCAACTGTCGATACAAAGTACTATCCACCAAAGGTGAAGAAGAACCATCCTCAAGACTGATACCTAAAAGAAAAGGAAATGATGCTGGTTTTCATAACGTCATATGAAACCTATCAAGTAGATCTGATGCATACTTGTACTATGCAATCTTGATTCCTGAATCACTCCGAGAGACTTCTAGACCAAGAAACTGATTTAGCAGTCCCAAATATGACATAGATAAGGAGTTGTGCAAGTCTATTTTGATAGATATAAGACATGAAGAGAGAATCCCTGTAATCGGTAAATCATAAACATAGAGGACAATAAGGAGTAGATAGTTACCATCATGTCTCATGTAGACATTCGAATCAAACTTGCATATTTGAAAATCTTGGGACAGTAGAAAGGAGTGCATCTTAGCATGCAATGCTCGAGGAGCCTACTTGAGCCCATACAAGGACTTCTTCAATCTACACACTAGTTAAGGATCATCAATGCATCCTTCAGGTTGCTTCATGTAGATCTACTCCTCTAGATATCCATGAAGAAAATCACTCTTGACATCCATGTGATGCACTTCCTAGTGCTCGGATGCAACAAAATATAGAACAAGATGGATGGAGTCCATCTTAGCAATAGGAGCAAAAGGCTCTGAATAGTCAATCCCTTGAACTTGTGAGAAACCTTTAGAAACCAAGCGAGCCTTGTACTTTCTTGTGACTCCATCTAAGTCCATCTTGGTTCTGTATACCAACTTACATTGAACAAGCTTCCTTCCAGGAGGACGAGAAACAAGATCCTAAGTCTCATTCCTTTGAAGAGATTGGTACTCTTCATCCATAGCTGATATCCATCTCGGATCTAGGGAGGCCTCAAAGAAAATTTTTGGATGTGATCCAATCATAAGAAAACATCTATCAGCAAGAAATGGATCTGTATGAGAGAGTGCAAAACTTGCATTTTGAAACTCAGATCTAGTTCTTATTGGATCTTATGGATCTCCAACAAGATCATCGACAGATTCAAGGGTCTTGGCAGCCCATCTTGGAAGAGGAGGTGGATCTTTGCAGCAACCATATCCGGTTGGACTGTTAATAGTCGAATCCGACTCTCATATTGAATGATAAATAGGAATAATATATTAGATGATGTTGATAAATTACAATAAGATCGCCTTTTATAGGGCTTGATCAAGCATAGTGAAGGGTTACGCCCTTTCACTAGTAACCTAATAATCTATGAATTTATAGATAATAATATTAATTAAATATATACAGCATTGCCTTCCCCTTAGGAAAGTTGTGTCCTCAAAGCTTGAGTATTTTCCTAATGTCGTCTTTTATTTTGGCTCTATGTCGCACTGATGACTTGAGAGGTGCGATTTCGATTACGACCATTGCATCATTTTGATTATTATGTCTTGGTATTTGCAATAACTACGAACTTGGTGAAGTTTTGTTTACGTTATTTCTACTTTTGTGATTGCTTCTTTTAATTATGTTTGTCGTCAATTGAACATGCTCAACATACATTATGACCTTAATTATTTTCTTGTTGTTATCCCCAACACATTTTGTGTCAGTTCCCTTGAATGAGCTCCTTGTGCTTATAATGCTCATAAGAACACCGGTCTTAGCTTGTGTCTAATAGATATTATAGTTGCTTCCCTTGATGTTCTTTATAGCCGTCTTTATGATGATATCTATCCTTCATGTGTTTGTGATTGTGACATACTGGCCTACTCTATCTTCCTTTTTTTTATCAACTTGGGTGGCTTCTTCTATGTGATTTTCACCTCCATCTAAATTTACTTTAAATGTTTCGTCCATAGTCTTCTTTATTTCATCTATGTCTTTAAGGATTTCCTCAAGGAGATCTATGAATTCGTCACTCTTACTATAAGATGCCATGGACATTTGTAGAACGCTATTTTGTCCTTTTAAGGTGAAATTTTGAATAATAATATATTAATTAATTAATTAATTAATATTTTTATTTTTTCATAAACTATATAATATTTTGATATAGTTTTTTTTTTGTTTTTTTTAAACAAATATTATAATATTAAATATAATATTTTATTTTATTTTATAATAAAATATATTATTATAAATATATTATATTACAATATATTTGAATTAATATAATATATTATATTATATTATAATATATTGTTTATTGTTGTTTTTTTATTTGGTTGCAGGTTATGGAATTGGAGGCCGGAGCGACGATGTGGAGTTGGGAAGGTGGAGTGGACTGATGAATGGAGCATCAAGTGGTTTGCAGGAGGGTGCAGTAGGTGGTTCGCAGGAGGGTGCAGGTGGACGGAGTAGCAGTGGTAGTGGAGGACATGGAGGGATGTGGGATGGCTTGTGCAGGGAGATGGATTCGAGGCAGGTAGACGAAAGTGTTGACTAGGGAACGAAGGTTGCGGAAGTGTGGAGTGTTGGAGAAGAGCGCGGCAATGTATTTCATAGTGAGGGGATGTGAGGGTAATGGAGCATGGGCGTGGAAATGGAAGACGCGGTGGAAGCAAGTAGGGAGTGATGTTGATGGATGGAAGAGGAGGAACATAGGGATTGGGAGATGGGGGTTGCGTAGGAGAGAAGATCGGTGGGAGATGCGTGGAGCAGTCAACGGAAAGAGGTCATGAGGATGGAAAAGCATGGAGTGGGGTGAGGTGGGGAGAGAGACGAGTGAGATGAGAGCAAGGTGAGTGATGAGCGGAAGTAAGTTGATGAGCTGAATCTGAGCTCAGGTCAAAGGAGCGAATCCGCTCTGATACCAAATGCAACAACCGTATCCAGTTGAACTGTTGATAGTCGAATCTGACTCTCATATTGAATGATAAATAGGAATAATATATTATATGATGTTGATAAATCACAATAAGATCGCCTTTTATAGGGCTTGATGAAGAATAGTGAAGGGTTACGCCCTTTCACTAGTAACCTAATAATCTATTAATTTATAGATAATGATATTAATTAAATATTCCAATATTCAGATTCTATATCTTCAGTTTCTTGTAGATATGGATCTAGAATTCCTTCATCTTCACTTTCAAAGTCAAAATATGAACTTTCATGGGAGGATGCTTTGCTATCTTGTTCAATAGGCTATGGTGGAGTAGTTGGCAAGCTGTCTTCATCAACATGGTGGACATCATGCAATGGCCATTCCTCAAACTGAACACTTCTCTCAAGAAATGTCTGCATGGTAGATAGATCTAGCAGTTTGTAGGCCTTTGCACTCAGTACATAACCAACCAATATGCACTCTTTTATTTTTGGCTCTAAGGCTCTTCTCTTCTTGGATGGAATCCTTGCCCAAGATTTGGATCCAAAGACTCTCAGATGAGACACATCTGGTTTGTATCACATCCATGCTTCAAAAGGAGTTTTTCCTTGTAGGCCTTTGTGAGGAACTCTATTATAGAGGTAAGCAACACAGTTGAAAGCTTCTTCCCAAAGTCTAGGAGCCAATCCTTTAGACTCAAGCATTCAAGTTTCCATCTCTTTCAAAGTTATGTTCTTTCTCTTTGCTACACCATTCTGTTGTGGTGTGTAAGGAACAATTTGTTGCATATCAATACCTTCATCTGCACAAAATGACTGAAAATCATTCTTCACATACTCTCCTCCATTGTCAGTACGAAGGACCTTGATATTCTTATCAGTGAAATTTTCTACAAAAGCTTTGAAAAATTTGAAGTATCCAAATACTTTTGACTTCCACTTAAGAAAATATACCCAATTGGATCTTGAATAATCATCTATGAATGTTAAGATGTATTTTGCATTATTCAAAGATAGGTGAGGAAGAGGTCCTGATATATCACTGTGAATCGACTCAAGAGGTGATGAGGCTCTATTTTCCTTTCCTTTCTCAAACTTGTGCTCTGGATGCTTACCAATCAAGCAACCTTTATAGGTGCCTTTAGCAAATATGATGTTTAGAATCCCTTCAACCATTTTCTGATTGTGCAGTTCTTGCAAATATTTGTAGTTGAGGTGCCCAAACCTCTCATGCCAAAGTCTACTCACTTCATTTGCATGAGTAATAAGTGCAATTTGTTTTGATTAAGGAAACAAGTGAGAAAAACCATAGAGTTTAGAATGGTGATCTGCAATGCCTTGTGCAATGATCTTCCCAGATGAGATCTCTTGGATTTCAACCACATTAGGAGTAAAGATTGCCTTCTTGGGAAATTCTATATGGGTCATTTGGTAAAAAGAAAGGAGGTTAGATTCAAAATTAGGCACATAGATCACAAGTACAAGGACCATGCTCTAATACCATTGTAATGTCCCTTCTATGGAAATTTGTTCAATTTTGGCCAATTTTCGAACCTTGGACTACTGAAACCCAAATTGTCCCAAATGGTCCCGAATGGTTTCACATTCTGTATGGAGGGGCTTGAGAGGTATTAAGACATACTAATGCATCTCTTAGACACTAATACATTCATTAGAAACATTCAAGGCTTTCATTTCTCAAGGAGGAAGGAAGGGAAAAATACTAGGTGAATGCAATGGTTAAAAACCCCACTAGTCTATGAACTTTTGGGATTCCCAAACACTGGAGGACCTTCCCTGTTTTAAAGAGACTTTGATGTGATATAGTACCTCAAGGGAAACCAAAAATGCAGCATTAAATTATATTTTAGGGTCTTCTATAACTCCCATAAAACAACATGTTGTAAGACATTGAAATTGTGAGAAAATTGTTAATAATGGACATGATATTTGCTGCTCAATATTTAATAAAAAATTAATGGGTATTCACATCACACTTTGGCCATCAATATTACATCATATTAAGCTTTAAACATAAGCAAAAACTCAGAAAAATTCTCATCTAAAACATATAGAAAATCACTCCAAAATTCCTTGTGAAGATAGAGGGGGAACTAGCTTGAATCAAGAGTTTGTTTGGAAATATCACGTGGAAGGTATGGAATTTCAAGATATGGCTCCAAATTATAGCTGATTACAGAGATATAAATCATTTAACATGACCATGGAGTTAATAAATCATCCTCCACAAAGACTACACAATTATGAGTGCACCATCAATAGTAGAATATGGACATTGAGAGAAGATTGAGAAGAGATAATGAAGAAAGAAATGGTAGATGAGCTCGAACTGAAAGGGGACTCGAACCTACATCAAAACACCTTCATTAAGCTCTGATAAGAGTTATGAATGAACTCTCCTCCAACCAGCTTGGACAGGGATATTTCACCTTCGAAATTGGTTCTATGACAGGGAGAATGAACATCCACCATGCAAGGATAAGCTAAGTTCTCCAAGAGTGCAAAACAAAATGATCCAAAACCTGCTATCATTTTTCATCCTCGTCTTTTATTAACCTCATGTGGACTCATTAGGTCTAATTCCCTCCAAGATAATTCACTCAACTTGAATTAGTGATAGATTCTATCACGAGACATGTGCCCACTTCTTCCTTGTATTCCTCTTTCCCCCAATTGACCATATCTCCCTATATGCTCCCTCTTGGTGACTATTTTTAGACCTGATATGACAGATGTGTCATAGGTCTGCAATAAGGTCTGAATTTTTCATATTTTTCATAGATCCCTTCATCATTATTGTCATAGGTGCCATGGAATCTAACTACAACTGTCATAATGCCTCTTCCTCTTCCTTGGGAGTTACTGTTCCACTCCAATTCGACCTTCCTAGATTCTTGAAATGAGTATTTCCTCTTCATCTCCCCCAAGTACGTTACCCTCCACCTTGGACTCGAATTGGTGAGAGAATGATGCCAAGTGTAGCGGGGAATCTTGCCACATGTGGGCTCCACACTCTCTTATGTGCCCTCATGACCAAATGCCACCTTATTTTTCTTTTATTATTATTTATTTGACCCAATTAATGTGAATTTGTAATTCTAAGGTCATTTTGGGTCTTGTAGCTCCGTTATTCCAAATTTTTTATGCTTCCAGCCCCAACCTAGGGAACTAGTAAGTTAGTGTATTTTTTCCTCCATGATAGTTTATTTTAGATGGGGACACTACAAAATTTGAATTGGGAATTTTCTCTTCATGTGACCCACCTTGTACATTTGGCTCTAATTTTACATTATTACTAACTTGGACATCATGCTTGGAAATTGTTTGATCCTTAGCACCAATTTGACAAACTATCGTGAACATGGCCAAGTGACTTAGGCCACTGTGATCCAATGCAGAATTTGGGGACATGACATGAGCATACTTGGTTGGGAATTTTGACTGGGTAGACTAAGTTGGGGATATTCGGTTGGGTGCACATCAAGTAGAAGCACTTAGATGCACATCAAATGGATAGATGTCGGTTTCATGCACTTGTTGGGCACAACATCTAGGAACACTTGGGCACAAGAGAACTGGATGCACTTGGAGGCACCTTGCAAAACGCACTTCCTAGGAACGTGGGAACAACTTGTCAAATGCACGTTAGTCACACTTTTCGGCCCACTTACAATGGGCACCTTCGAGCACACTTCCGAGAGCACTTGGATGAACAACATTGGGCGCATTGCTGGGAACACTTGGACATTGGGCACATCCATTTGATGCTATGATTGTGTAGCACAATAAGTATGAAACTATTGGATATGGACATTGACAAGCAATTCATGTAGGTGCAGTTGAGTTGGTGATGTCGAAACTTGGGTTCATTTAGACTTGGAGAGGATTGCAAATGAAACACAAGTCCTGTATATATAATGGAGCACATAATTATACTTCTTTCTCATACTGAATTATAGAAAATGCCTCTCAACACAATAACTAAACCCAGGTATCCATTTTATTAAAAATATATATATTTTTAATTCTACTATATCTCAAACCTTTATTTTAAACTTCTACCCCCCACACACATATATATAATGTTGTGAGTAATGATAATACCTTTTCACTTTGCATGGCTATAGTTTGAATTATATAATGTTTTATAAGGTAAAACTTTAATGGAGGGGTACAACAATAATTGCAAAGTTAAAGAAGAATATGAAGGTACCATGTGATCGTTAATAGTTGGTGATCAAATTGATATATAATTGGATTTGCAAAAGTGGACGTAAGATGCTCTTTAAATAAAAAATTAAAGTTACTTTTATAAAAGAGAAGTATTCCCATCGAAATGTGGATTAAGAAAGAGAAAAATGATGATAGAAATATATACAATTGAATTTGGTTGGGTGATTATGGCGAAAGATGGGAACGATGATTTATTAAAACACAATTATAAGTTTTGTAACATGGTAAAAACTGTTACCAAATGTCAAGCATGTTAAAATGCATAAATAAACTAGATCTATTAAATTAAGTTGTATGGTGATTTTATTTTGTGAAAATATGATTAAAATAAGATTTTTCTCCCCTACTATAAGGCCCTATCCTTGAGAGGCTTTGGGCACCTCTACCGCATGTTCACCTTGGTGGTCATTGGTTGGAACAGATAGACATGACATGAGGTTAATGGCTAGATGAGTCGCTTTTTGGGGTATCTTGGCTCATCAACAAGGCACACCATGTACATGTCGGGCACCCTTTCCCGAAAGTTGGGCACACCATAGACATTGGCATCTTCCATTAGTTAGACAAATCGAGAGAAGCTTGGAGGAACTTGGAAAGCGGAGAAGGTTGTCACGGGAAAAATTGTTCGTAGGCATGTGCTATGCATGATAGACAAAGTGGCAAGAGAACTAATTGTCTTATATATGTATTGGGCATACTTAAATGGGATATAATGTCCCTTCTAGAGAAATTTGTTCAATTTTGGCCAATTTTCGAACCTTGGACAAGTGAAACCCAAATTATCCCAAATGCTCCCAACTACTTTCGAATTTTGTATGGAGGGGATTTAGAGGTCTTAAGAAATCCTAATGCATCTCTTAGACACTAATACATTCATTAGAAGTATTTAGGGCTTTCATTTCTCAAGGAGAAAGGGGAAAATACTAGGTGAATTCAATGGTTAAAAACCCCACTAATCTATGAAATTTTGGGTTTCCCAAACACTGTACGACCTTCCCTATTTTATGAATAGAGACTTGGTTTTGATACAGGACCTCAAGGGAAACCCAAATGAAACATTAAATTAGATTTTAGGGTTTGCTATAACTCCCATAAAACAACATGTTGTAAGACATTGAAATTGTGAGAAAATTGTTAATAATGGACATGAGATTTGTTGCTCAATCTTTAATAAAAACTTAATGTGTATTCACATCACACTTTGGTAATAAATATTAGATCATATGCAGCTTGAAAAATGAGCAAAAACTCAGAATAATTCTGATCTAAACCAGATACAAAATCACTCCAAAACTCCTTGTGAAGATAGAGGGGGGACTAGCTTGAATCAAGAGTTTGTTTGGAATTACTACATGAAAGGTATGGAATTTAGAGATATCGCTCCAAATTTAATATTATTACATAAATATACATAAGATAACATGACCATGCACTCAATAAATCATCCTCCACAAAGACTACACAACTATGAGTGCGCCATTAATAATAGAATATGGACATTGAGAGAAGATTGAGAAGAGATAGTGAAGCAAGAAATGGTAGATGAGCTCGAACCGAAAGGGGACTTGAATCTGCATCAAAACACCTTCATTAAGATCTTATAAGAGGTCTGAATGGCCTCTCCTCCAACCAAAATGGACATGGATATGTCATGTTCGAAATTGGTCAATGGAAGGGAGGATGAACATCCACCGTGGAAGGACAAGCTAAGCTCTCCAAGAGTGCAAAACAAAAATGATCCAAAATATTCTCTCCTTTGTCATCCTCCTCTTTTATTAACCTCATGTGGACCCATGAGGTCGAATTCACTCCAAGAGACTTCACTCAACTTGAATTAGTGATAGATTCTCTCATGAGACACTTGTCCACTTCTTCCTTGCATTTTTCTTTCCACTAATTCGAATTGGGAATATTGGATGTCCATAACTCCCTCTATGTGCAGGGATAATTTTAAGGACCCATACTTATTTAAAAGTGTATAAACCTTGGCGAATCTTACCAATTCTTAAGATGTCAAATATAAAATATTTTGCGATATTTTTCTAAAATTCTTTCAATTTCTAAGGATTTTATATAGTTTATATAATAATTTGGTGATTTTTAGAGTGAAAAAAGTTTACCCCATCAAAATTGGGCAAAATGGGGCTTCAAAAAATGCAAATTGGCGAATCTTTTTTTGGAAAAAAACATGGAAAATAGCCCATGGGCTAAATTTCGCCCCTAAAATTATCCTTGTCTATGTGCCCTCTTGGTGGCTATTTTTAGCCCTGACATTTCATATGTGTCATAGGTCTGCAATTAGGTCTGAATTTGTCATATTTTTCATAGATTCCTTCATCATTGTTGTCATAGGTTCCATGGAATCTAGCTACATTGTCACAATGCCTCTTCATCTTCCTTGGGAGTTACTCTTCCACTCCAATTCGACCTTCCTAGATTCTTTACATGAATATTTCCTCTTCATCTTCCACAAGTACATTACACTTCACCTTGGACCCGAATTGGTGAGAGAATTTTGCCAAGTGTAGTGGGGAATCTTACCACATGTGGGGCCCACGCCCTCTTATGCTCCCTCATGACCAAATGCCACCTTATTTTTCTTTTATTATTATTTATTTGACCCAATTAATGTGAATTTGTAAGTCTAAGGTCATTTTGGGTCTTGTATCTCCCTTATTCCAAATTTTGATGCTTCCACCCCCAACCTAGGGAACTAGTAAGTTAATGGAATTTTTCCTCCATGATAGTTTATCTGGATGGGGACATTACAAACTTTGAATTGGGAATTTTCTCTTCATGTGACCCACGTTTTCCATTTGGATCTAATTTTACATTATTACTAACTTGGACATCATGATTGGGAATTGTTTGATCCTTAGCACCAATTTGACAAACTATCATGAACATGGCCAAGTGGCTTAGGCCATTGTGATCCAATGCAGAATTTCGGGACATGACAAATCCTTCCCTCCCAATATTCCTTTTCCTCAATAAATTTCAAACATGGATGTTGAAGAACCTGCTTTCCTTCCAAAACTTTGCTTCCAAAAATTTCCTTCCAAAACTTTGAGTAGTGGCACTCATGTACTACAATTGTGTGTTTCCAAAAGTAAAGAGATGTGGATTTTATTTTTCATATTGATA
Organism: Larix kaempferi; assembly: GCA_027924585.1. Taxonomy (NCBI): domain Eukaryota; kingdom Viridiplantae; phylum Streptophyta; class Pinopsida; order Pinales; family Pinaceae; genus Larix; species Larix kaempferi. The sequence goes on from BSBM01000263.1 coordinate 6,133,874, forward strand.
TCTTCTGTGACATCACCACTAAACAACAAAAGATTAATTAAATCCATCAAAACAAAATTTGCACAATTAATCTTTACCTCTTTCATATTTTGGAAACCCTTTCTAAATTTTCAACCCTTTTGATCACTATATAATTATTTGAAGTTTCCAAACTTTGAGTCTTCAAGATTCCAAGAAAATTTCAAAGGGGAAACATCATGCTTGTTGTTGCACTACTCTAATTACAATCACCTTCTCAAGTGGTGACTCAATATCCCAGACTGCTTGCTTCCCCCAAAAGTTGAAACCAATGAGACAAAAAAATGATCCCAAGATCCCATTACTTGTATTGCATTCCAACAATTAGGAGTGCTCTCCAATCCATACCATCATGAAAGAGAATGCCTGGATCCCATTGCCCTATATGCATCCTTCCAAAAATCATAAGTGCAAAATATAGATCATCAAACTAAATAACAACATCATACAAATGGACATCAAGGAGGTGCCTCATCAAAGAATCATGAAAGTGCTTGTACCTCCAAGTAAGTATACCACCATTTTCCAATTTCATATAAGCATCAAGTGACCAATCAAATATGCTCCAATGACATAGGTGAGGATCCCATGTCCTATAATGTTGCTCCAAAAGGATGTAAGATGCATCAAAATAATCGGCCATGTGTTCTTTCATCCAAGAAGTGAATGAAGAAACTCCACTAAAATATGAACCAATTAAGGAACAAAGCAAACAAGGAGACTTCAAGTGGCTCAAAGAAGTCTCATCCATACACCCATGAATGTGAGAGTCATACAAAAATAACAAAGGATGTGGCTACCAATAAGAATGTTCTCCAATCATAAATCTCTTCACCCAAGTATTGGATGAAGTTCCTCCAACATCAAATGAACTAAGCAAGGAGCAAGGAAATCATGAGTCTTCAGTGACTCGAGTAAACATCATAGGTGCATCCATGTAGATGTGTATACTCATAAGGTAACAAAGGATGCTTCTGCAAATGTAAAGAAGAAGGTTCTCTAGTCATGTCATCATAAAAATGAGAGATAGGAGTTTCATACTCCTCATGTGGCACCATCAGAAAGAACCCTTTCACGCATACTTCATTAGGATGAATACTGCAAAATATGGATGTGTAGGATGTAGGAAAATGAACCAACTCACCCAAATGATTAGAAAGTGCAGAAGTTTCATCATGTGAACGATCCATAGGGGTAGGATCCTGCACCTCGCTCAAAAGTGTGAAACGTTTCTCATAGGTTGGTTCCAAGGTAGAAGAATCATGCACTTCTTCAAAAAGTGCATAACCATCATCAAGAGGCAACTCAAGTTCCTCATCCACCACAACAAGTGCTTGGCTCTCATCAAGCTCATCTTCAAACACATCAAGCACATGCAAATTTCCATGTTTCTCATACACAATAACTAAACCCAAGTATCCATTTTATTAAAAATATATATATTTTTAATTATACTATATTTCAAACCTTTATTTTAAATTTCTACCCCATATATATATATATATATATATTGTTGTGAGTAACGATAATACCTTTTCACTTTGCATGGCTATAGTTTGAATTATATAATGTTTTATAAGGTAAAACTATAATGGAGGGGTAAAACTATAATTGAAAAGTTAAAGAAGAATATGAAGGTACCATGTGATAGTTAATCGTTGGTGATCAAATTGATATATAATTGGATTTGTAAAAGCGGACGTAAGATACTCTTTAAATAAAAAAATTAAAGTTACTTTTATAAAAGAGAAGTATTCCCATCAAAATGTGGATTAAGAAAGAGAAAAATGATGATAGAAATATATACAATTGAATTTGGTTGGGTGATTATGACGAAAGATGGGAACGATGATTATTAAAACACAATTATAAGTTTTGTAGTACCGAGGACCTCCATCGAGATGTCCACATTCTTTGATTTGGTGAGGAAAAGAAATGTCCACATTCTTTGATTTGGTGCTTATGATCAATCACTTATGAATATTCTTTATCAAAGGACATGCTACAACGTACTAAATAATATGACGTCATCTTTAAAATTATTTTAATTTGTACATTTATTATTGTTATATTATAAAATGACAATTCAATTGGCATAAACAAATCAAATTCTACATCTCTTTACTTAGTGGAATTAGTGTAATTTAAAATGGAAAGAATGTAACCGACAAGGTAAAAATTGTTACCAAATGTTAAGCATGTTAAAATGCATGAATAAATTATCTATTAAATTAAGTTGTATGGTGATTTATTTTGTGAAAATATGATTAAAATAAGATCTTGCTCCCCTACTATAAGGCCCTAGCCTTGAGAGGCTTTGTGCACCTCTACCACATGTTCACCTTGGTGGTCATTGGTTGGAACAGATAGACATTACATGAGGTTGATGGCTAGATGAGTCGGTTTTTGGGGTATCTTGGATCATCAACAAGGCACACCATGGTCATGTGGGGAACCATTTCCCGAAGGTTGGGAACACCACAAACATTGGCATCTTCCATTAGTTAGACAGATCATGAGAAGCTTGGAGGAACTTGGCAATCGAAGAAGGTTGTCACTGGAAACCTTGTTCGTAGGAATGCACTATGCATGATAGACAAAGTGGCAAGAGAACTGATTGTCTTATATATGTATTGGGAATACTCAAATGGGCTATAATGTCCCTTCTATGGAAATTTGTTCAATTTTGGCCAATTTTCGAACCTTGGACTAGTGAAACTCAAATTGCCCCAAATGCTCCCAACTGCTTTCGAATTCTATATGGAGGGACTTGAGAGGTATTAAGACATTCTAATGCAGCTCTTAGACACTAAGACATTCATTAAAAACATTCAACGCTTGCATTTCTCAAGAAAGAAGGAAGGGGAAAATATTAGGTGAATTCAATGGTTAAAAACCCCACTAATCTATGAAATTTTGGGCTTCCCAAACACTGTACGACCTTCCCTATTTTATGAACAGAGACTTGGCTGTGATAGAGGTCCTCAAGGGAAACCAAAATGCAGCATTAAATTAGATTTTATGGTCAGCTATAACTCCCATAAAACAACATGTTGTAAGACATTGAAATTGTGAGAAAATTGTTAATAATGGACATGAGATTTGTTGCTCAATATTTAATCAAAACTTACTGTGTCTTCACATCACACTTTGGTCATAAATATTACATCATATGTAGCTGGAAAAATCAGCAAAAACTCATAAAAATTATGATCTAAAACAGATACAAAATCACTCCAAAATGCCTTGTGAAGATAGAGGGGGAACTAGCTCGAATCAAGAGTTATTTTGGAAATATTACATGAAAGGTATGGAATTTCGAGCTATGGCTCCAAAGTGCATCTTATTTTAGAGATATACATTGTATAACATGACCATGGAGTCAATAAATCATCCTCCACAAAGACTACACAACTATGAGTGCGCCATCAATAGTAGAATATGGATATCGAGAGAAGATTGAGAAAAGATAGTGAAGAATGAAATGGTAGATGAGATGAACACAACCTAGTTCTTTTGAGGAAGGTATGATCGAGGGGTGAAGTACTGGTGGACGAAACCCTTGGTGTGAAGCTCAGCGATTTCAGCGCCTCTACGTTTCAGGCTGTAGGGCGTGGACACGGCTAGCGCACGTGGATCTAGGTTCTGACGGATAGGGTGGTGCGGGATTGGGGCCCTCTCCCCAGGCTTGTCAGATGGGGACGAGCTGCCCCCCGCCGACAGGTGATACGGCAGATATGCGTGATGGAGATTCGTCTGAGATGGGGAAAGGGACCAAATAGATAATGGGGCCAGGTGGGTGCCTCCCCAGGACCCAGAAAATTCCGGCCATTCAAATCAAATCGGGGAAAATCCACGAACGAATTGAAGAATGGCAGGGAAAAGCCCTAATCGGTATGTTTGTGGGAATAGGATCTAAAGAAAGGGAGTTGGTGAACTGGATCAATTCAACCTGGAATCCCAAGGGCCATTATGATCTACAACTTGGTGCTAAGGGTTTTTTCACCATCATCTTCTTTAATGTTGCTGATCGAGTCATAATTCTAGAAGGGGGTCCCTATTTCTTCTTCTCAGGAGGGCTATATCTTCGCCCCTGGAAGGAAAGGTTTAATCCAGAGACTGAGGATGTGACTGTCGCCCCGGTATGGATTAGGATTTTTTCTTTGCCCTGCGAATATTGGGATCTGGAGATTCTGTAGGATATTGGTAATACCCTCGGCGAATTTGTCAAAATTGCATATCAGACCAAACAACAATGCTATATGGAATATGCTCGGATATTTGTGTACATGGATCTATCCAAGGAGCTTCCTGAGGAAATTAGTTTAAACTAGGAAGATGAGGAATCGATCCAACCCCTGGACTATGAGCAACTTCCTTTTCGTTGTCGTCAATGTCATGAGTCCGATCATTTGGGTAGAAACTGCCCTCAAGTAAAATCAATATCTCCCCCCCCAAAAAAGTGGCCAGGCTAGTAATATGGACAATGAAGGGTTTACTGAGGTTCACAATAAGAGGAGGAACAAGCTGATAAGGCAGAATAAGGAAGCCAAGGAGAATCCTGGGAAGGGTATTGAATCCTCCAATCCTTTCCAAAATTTGGAAGATCCGTCGGAAGAAAAGGGGATCGATAAGGGAAAGGAGAAAGTAGATCACATGGAGGGGATCCTAGAGGAAGGTTCGCAAGACCAAGAAGGTATAGACCAGTTAGAACCTATGGTAGAGGACGAAGAGGAAGATATGGAGCTTGGACAACTTAATCTTGATGAAATCGAACGGGAGTGGGAGAAAAAAGGAAAAGGTTATGTCAATCGACAACAACTGGAGCTTCTCAAGGAGGCTATCATTAGAGCCAAGGTCCCTAGACAGGTTGTAATAGCCTCTAACCCGCAAAAAGGGAGCAAGAGGAAATCTCAGGGGGATGAACTGAAACGACGAAGGAAGACTAACAGGCAAAGGATTGCTAAGATAGGAGTGAAGCTAATTGAGTCTGGCCTGTATCCTACAATACTGGAGGCTTTATCTGAAGTTAATAAGGTTACTCAATGAAGCTGATATCTTGGAAAATTAGAGGGTGTAATCACCCCAGGAAAATAAAAACTCTAGCTAGGAAGATTAAACAGGAAAACCGGATATACTCTTTATCCAAGAAACAAAGTGTAGTTTGCATTATTTGGAATAGGTGAAACAGAAAATATGGAGAGGCTGCGAATGTATGACCGTAGATACCTCAAGTTATGTGGGGGGTATGGCTATATTATGGAATCCTTATTCAGTTGATCTTTCAGACTAGTGGGCTAACCACTTTTTCCTGAGCGTCATCTTCAAAGATCGAGTGTCTGGCGCCTATGGTAGGCTTGTGAATATTTATGGGCTAAGTGCATTTCCGCAAAAAATGCTTTTCTTCAACAACTATCGTGGTTGAAAGACCAAGCTTCCAGTGGGTCCTAGATCATTGGGGGTGACTTTAATCTGATTGCGTCTTTGGAGGGAAAAAAAGGGGGAAGAAGGAACTTGGATAAATACCAGGAAACCTTTGGGGACTTTATCACCCAAAGTCCCTTTGTTGACATTGAGACTGGCAATGGGTTGTACACTTGAAACAACAAAAGGGGAGGTACTCATTTGGTGGCCTCAAGAATTGACAAGTTTCTGACCACGGAAGATCTGGTAAGAGATGGGGGTGAATCCCATGCGGTTGTTCTGCCATCAACTGGCTCTGATCATTGGCCCATCTGCCTCCAATGGGAATAGTCTAAAGCATAGCTTTTCAAACCTTTTAGGTTTGAACAATTTTGGATAGAGAATAAGGATTTCAAGGAATTGGTGGGCCAGTGGTGGTAGGAGATTGTTCCCCCCAGGGGGACCGGGATGTTTTAGTTCCAACATAAATTAAAGGCTCTTAAAGTCAAAATAAAATATTGGAATAAGTCAGATTTTGGGAAGATCTTCCAATACAAAGCTAGAGTGGTTGCTGACTTGGAACTGATACATAGGAGGGGAATGGAAGAAGGCTAGATAAATGAGCTTAAGGAGCAGGAACTCAATCTCCTAAATCAACTAGAAGCTAGGGAGAAGCAGGAAGAAATTTTCTGGAGGTAAAAATCTAGAAATTAGTGACTTCAAGAAGGGGATATGAACACAAAATTCTTCCATAATGTTGTGGTCCATAACTACCACAAATAAAAAAATTATAAGCTTCGCAAATCGGATGGGAGCCATGCTGAATCTCGGAAGGATATTGAAGAGGAACGTTTTCTTCACTTTGAAGATATTCTCAATGAGTACCAAGTGGATCATAGCCCTGCTATCACTCGGATTACCAGGCATATCCCCAGACTAGTCACTAATGAGCACAATGAGCTCTGAAACAAACCTGTGACCCTTCAGGAGGTTGAGGATGCAATGCAGCATATGGATTTAGGGAAATCCCCAGGTCCTGATGGTTTCACCACCAATTTTTTTCACTTCTTCTGGGACTTAATTAAACAGGAAGTGACTAACATTATGGAAGAATCCCGCAAAATTTGTGGTGTCCTAAAGGCCTTTAATGCCACTTTTCTCGCATTAATTCCAAAGGAAGAAGGGGCCAAGGTGCCTAGCAAATTCCTCCTATAGGCTTATGTAATGTCATTTATAAAATCATTACTAAAGTGGTGGCCAATTGTCTGAAGCCTTTACTCCCTCTGTTGATCATCCCAGAATAATCTGGCTTTATGGAAGGAAGGTAGATCCTTGATGGTATTATCTTGGCTCATGAAACCATACACTCCTTAAAATCCACTAGAATTTCGGGCATGATGATCAAGCTTGACATCGCCAAAGCATATGATAAATTAAATTGGCAGTATATGCGTGGAATACTGGAAGCTTTTGGCTTTGGAAATTCCTGGATTAGTTGGGTTATGAATCTGGTGACTACCCCCTTTTTTTCTATTCTGCTCAATGGATCCCCTACCAGGCTCTTTCAATCTTCTCGGGGCATCAGGAAAGGCGATCCTCTTTCCCCTTTTCTCTTCATCCTCATGGCGGAAGGGCTTGGCCATCTCATCCATTCCCAAGTTGAGCAAGGTGAAATCAGAGGCCTAAACCTCCACAATGGCATGACAAAATAGACCCACCAACAATTCGTGGATGACACCATGTTAATGGGGCACCCTTCAGTCCAAGAAGCCCATGCCTTCAAAAAATTTCTTAATCTTTTTGTGAAGGCCTCTGGGCTTGAAGTTAACCCGGATAAGTCTCTGGTGCTCTTCTTTAACACTCCCAATGTTACCCAATGAAACATCCTTCGCATCCTGAACTTTTCCAAAGGTTCCCTTCCTACCAAGTTCCTGGGCGCTCCGCTTTCTGAGGGCAGCCTCCATGGAATTTCGTGGCAAGATCTTCTAAACCGTATAAAAATAAGACTCAATAGCAAGATCAACAGACCGCTTAACTTCCCTAGCAGGCTTACATTGGTTAAGTCAGTCCTACAAGCAATGCCAATTTATTTGTTCTCCCTTTTATCTGCGCCTAAATCGGTTCTCAGAGAAATTAGAAGTATACAACGTAATTTCTTATGGGGTGGCAGGGAATCCAAGTCAAAATTCTCCCTGATCAGATGGGATATTTTGTGCCTACCTAAGGAAAAGAGAGGCTTGGGGATTAGAGATCCAGAAGTGGTTAGTGAAATCTAGGGCTCTAAATTGTGGTGGCGCTGGTGCAACCATAACAATGAACCTTGGGCTAAGCTTTGGCAAGTTAAATATGCTAGGACCCATCAAACCAACCAATTGATTCGATTTAACGCCGATACTGAGGGTTCCCATATCTGGTTAAAGGCTCTGAAAGGTAGGAAATTGGTTCAGGACCACAGCTTTGGGGAGGTGGGGGATGGGGAGCTAGCCAATTTCTGGGAGGACTCTTGGAATCAATTTCCTAAATTGGGGAATGATCACAGGTGGATGACTATCAGGAACCATGGTCTGATGGAAGGTAAAACTAAGGTGTGCCACTTCTGGTCCAACCAACCCGGCGACTTTAGCAAATCTTAGCTGGACCAACAATGGTGGGATGGTTTAATTAATGAGGAAGATGGTCGAGTGTTTGGGGAAATCCTTCAAGAAAGATACATCTGCAAGAGAACTGGTCTTGACAAATTGCGATGGGGATATTAACAGCAAGAGGTTTTCAGTATCAAAGAAGCGTATGATCTGCATACGAATTGGGAAGCTGGTGGGGGGGAACCCTAGGAGAAAATATGGAAGATGAACCCCTGGCCAAAAATGACCATTTTCTGTTGGTTGGTACTTTGGAAAAGAGTCCTGACATGGGAGAACCTTAAGAAACGTGGAATCCAAGGCCCATCTTATTATCCTTTGTGCAAGAATAGTGAGGAAAATCTCAGCCATCCGTTAGATGAGTGTGAGTTCTCCTCTTTCCTCTGGGATCAAGGTGCAATAATTTTTTGAAGGAGTGATCGGGCTTTTGGCCAACCTGGGCTTACGTTAAGCAATTGGGATGTCCAGGCCTTCAATAATCCAATTATTTCTCTAATTTGGCAGATGTTCCCGGGCATGCTCTTTTGGATCCTGTGGAAGGAACGCAATGGAAGAATTTTTAGGGACAAGAGCCATCGTAAGGAAGAGGTGTGGGCTAATTTGGTTCGCAACATCCAGGAACCATTCGCAGTCAACAATGGACTGATGAAGATAAGAATCTCAAGCAGGGAGATTTGCTCATTGCTAAGAGTTGGGATCTGGGGAAGGATGACTTGCTGGGGTTACGTAGGCGTGAAAATATTTGCAGACCGTCTAGCCCCAGTTTTTGGCCCCCTCCAGGATTGGCGACTTTCAAAATCAATTTTGATGGGGCCTCGCGGGGAAATCTAGGGGCCGCTGGTTTCGGAGGGTATGCAGAAATACGGATGGAGAAATCTTGCAGGTATTTTTTGGTCACCTTGGCTATGATACGAATAATTCGACGGAGCTGGATGGTCTCATCTTTAGCCTGCATATAATCATTTAGGGGGGGTTTTTTCCTACTATTATTGAGGGCGATTCGAACATCATCATCCAAATGGCTAAAGGTCTATTGTAGGGGAAATCGACTGAACACGTGACATCTAGCTGGCAGATTTCTCACCGCTTGGACACCCTACGTCACCTCTCCTAGCTCATAATCAACTATCCTTTCACCACATCAGACGTAATGCCAACAAGGTTGTTGAATTTCTTGCCAACCTGGGTGTTGATAGGCAGGGAGGCCACGTGTCGGGTCACATGGCACTCTTTAGAAATGAGATGTGGGCCCCTTAATGTTTACAACTAACTGCTGAGGACCTGAGCAGGAGCCAAATGGTTGAAGAAGGACAACACAGGCCCCATGGAAGGGACATGAGTCATTTGGTGGTCATCCCGATGACGTCTAGATGATGGGGTTGTTTATTTTACGAAGTGATAAGTCCCACTTGATAGTTATTATGAGAATAAGGGGACTGTACGTCTTCAGGATTTTTGTGATCCGAAGGAAGGATTCGCAATGTTCATATCCTATTGGCATGATGATCGCCATTAGTTCATGTAATGGTGAAGGTATGACTAAGGGCCTGGACAGTTTCCTGGGTGGCAGGGTCATTTATGGCCCTTTTAACCTCATCATGAGCAGTTGGTTTTTTATGGTGGTTCTTTCGTCCTCAGAATTCATTCTTGTGCTGAGCGGGATAGCAGTGTTTTCAGGGTTTCTTTGGATTATCTTCTAAGTGTTTCCTCCATGGTAGGTTTTTCCCAATTGCGACCCCCTGAATTCTACCTGGTGGCTGTACCTAAAGTTTCAATTTCCCCGAAGCGTGAGTTTGTGGCTCCCTCTGGTATGGGATCTGCTAGCTCAGGCATGAAGGGTAAAAGGAAAGTTTCAGAAAGGAAGGAAGGCTTGGTTAGGGTTACAAGAGCGCAGGTCTGGGCCCAGGCAGCAGCCCATTTTTTCTGTAACCATATCCCTACCTATGTTAGGGAGGATATTACTGATATAGAGAAAAACCTATGGAACGAGGTTCAGAACCTTCCCATGGAGGATGTTAGGAGTTCGGTTGAAGCTTGGGTCACTGATCCAGGGACTACTATAGGCCGAGCCTCGGTGTATGACAGAATCTTGATGACTTACTGGGTCACAAAGAACCTCATGGCGCATGTGTTGATAGAAGGTATTGAGAAGAGGCAAGGAGACGAGGAACCGGTAAAAGCGTGGAAATCCCACAATGTGGATAATAGGCTGATGAATTGCAAGATAGATGCAATTGCAAAGAAGCTGGGCCTATCCTTTTTGTATCCTGGTCTGGACGATAAGGGGAATGGAATTCCCACCGGAAAGATAACCAAGAAAGACTCACCTCAGTCGAATGTTGCTTCTGTTTCGGCCACAACAATCCCCTAGCAAAAGGTGGTGGACGCTCAGGTGCAAGAGTTGGAGACATTTGGATCTCTGGTCAGATCTCTAAAGGGGTCGGGGATTTAGTGTTTGTAATGTTGTCATCCTTTTGTTTTTTCAATTATCTGTAATTAAGCTGATGGGTAGCAAGGGGTTTTTATGGATAGTTGTTAGTCGGGATAAGGAAATCATTTAATTTTTGTCCAATTTTTTCCTGCTCAATCGAAAGGTCTGGATCCAGGGATGCTTTCCCTGTGAATATGTAGTCCTCTTTGCTTTTTGAGCTATGGGTGTTGGGGTTTAGACTCTGTAACTCTGGAACGCTTCAAGCGTGATATGTATCTCTGGTTTATGCAATAATATGAAGTCTTTTTATTTACAAAAAAAAAAAAAATGGTAGATGATCTCGAACTAAAAGGGGACTCGAACCTGCATCAAAAGAACTTCATTAATCTCTTATAAGAGGTCTGAATGGAATCTCCTCCAACCAAATTTTATAGGGATATTTCACCTTCGAAATTGGTTTAATGGTAGGGAGGATCAACATCCACCATGCAAGGACAAGCTAAGCTCCCCAAGAGTGTAAAACAAAAATGATCCAAAAGCTTCTCTCCTTTGTCATCCTCCTCTTTTATTCACCTCATGTAGACTCATGAGGTTGAATTCCCTCCAAGAAACTTCAATCAACTCGAATTAGTGATAGATTCTCTCATGAGACACTTGTCCACTTCTCCCATGCATTCCTCTTTCCCCCAATTCAAATTGGGAATCTTGGATGACCATAAATCACTCTATGCACCCTCTTGGTGGATATTTTTAGCCCTGATATTTTAGATGTGCCATAGGTCCGCAATTAAGTATGAATTTGTCATATTTTTCATAGATTCCTTCATCATTCTTGCCATAGGTTCCATAGAGTCTAGCTACAAGTGTCACAATGCCTCTTCCTCTTCCTTGGGAGTTACTCTTCCACTCCAATTCGACCTTCCTAGATTCTTTACATGAATATTACCTCTTCATCTTCCCCAAGTATGTTACCCTCCATCTTGGAATCGAATTGGTGAGAGAATGATGCCAAGTGTAGTGGGGAATCTTGCCACATGTGGTCCCCATACCCTCTTATGCACCCTCATGACCAAATGCCACCTTATTTTTATTTTATTATTATTTATTTTACCCATTTAATGTTAATTTGTAATTCTAAGGTCAGTTTGGGTCTTGTAGCTCCCTTATTCCAAATTTTGATGCTTCCACCCCCAACATGGGGAACTAGTTAGTTAGTGGAATTTTTCCTCCATGATAGTTTATTTGGATGGGGACATTACAAAATTTGAATTGGGAATTTTCTCTTCATGTGACCCATCTTATCTAGTTGGCTCTAATTTTACATTATTACTAACTTGGACATCATGCTTGGCAATTGTTTTATCCTTAGCACCAATTTGACAAACTATCATGAAGATGGCCAAGTGGCTTAGGGAATTGTGATCCAATGCAGAATTTGGGGACATGACATATCCTACCCTCCCAATATTGGTTTTACTCAAGCAATTTCAAATATGGATGTTGAAGAACCTCCTTTCCTTCCAAAACTTTGTGTAGTGGCACTCATGTATTGCAATTGTGTGTTTCCAAAAGTAAAGAGATGTGGATTTTATTTTTCATATTGATATCTCTTGTGAAATCACCACTAAACACCAAAAGATTAATTAAATCCATCAAAACAAAATTTGCACAATTAATCTTTACCTCTTTCATATTTTGGAAACCCTTCCTGAACTTTCAACCCTTTTGTTCACTGCATAATTCTTTGAAGTTGAAAAACTTTGAGTCTTCAAGATTCCAAGAACATTTTAGAGGGGAACCGCCATGCTTTTTGTTGCATTACAATTATTACAATCACCTTCTCAAGTGGTGACTCAATCTCCCATGCTTCTTGCTACACCCCCAAAATTGAAACCAATGAGACAAAAAAATGATCCCAGGGTCCCATTGCTTGTATTGCACTCCAACAATTAGGAGTGCTCTCCAACCCATACCATTAGGCAAGAGAATTCATGGATCCCATTGCCTTGTATGCATCCTTCCAAACATCATAAGTACAAAATATATATCATCAAAGTACATAACAACATGATACAAATGTACATCAAGGAGGTGCCTCAACAAATAATCATGAAAGTGCTAGTACCTCCAAGTAAGTAGACCACCATTTTCCAAGTGCATACATGCATCAAGTGACCAATCAAATCTGATCCAATGACATAGGTGAGGATCCCATATCCTATAATGTTGCTCCAAAAGGATTTAATATGCATCCAAATAATCATCCATGTGTTCTTTCATCCAACAAGTGAATGAAGAACCTCCACTAAAATTTGAACCAAGTAAGGAACAAAGAAAACAAGGAGACTTCAAGTGGCTCAAACAAGTCTCATCCATATACCATGAATGTGAGAGTCATAAAAAAAATAACAAAGGATGTGGCTGCCAATAAGAATGTGATCCAATCATAAATCTCTTCACCAAAGTATTGGATGAAGTTCCTCCAACATCAAATGAACTAAGCAAGGAGCAAGGAAAATCATGAGTCTTCACGTGACTCAAGTGAACAACATAGGTGCATCCATGTAGATGTGTATCATCATAACGTAACAAAGGATGCTACTGAAAATGTAAAGAATAAGGTGCTATAGTCATGTCATCATCAAAAAGAGAGAGAGGAGTTTCAGACTCCTCATGTGGCACCATCAAAAAAGAACCCTTTCACCCATACTTCATTAGGATCGATGCTGCAAAATATGGAAGTGTGGGATGTACAAAAATGAACCAACTCGCCCAAATGATCAGAAAGTGCAGAAGCTTCATCATGTGAAGGCTCCATAAGGGTAGGATCATGCACCTCCCTCAAAAGTGTGAAACTTTTCTCATAGTTTGATTCCAAGGTAGATGAATCATGCACTTATTCAAAAAGTGCATAACCATCATCAAGAGGAAACTCAAGTTCCTCTTCCACCACAACAAGTGATTGGATATCATCAATCATCTTCAAACACATCAAGCACATGCAGATTTCCATGTTTCTCATGATCCACCATGTCATGAGAATCCTCCAAGCAATCTACCATATGACAATTTCAAACATAGAAGGAAGAACAAGTATCTCGCAACCTCTCAAGAAGTTGCTCATTTTGAATTTTGAGCTTATGCATATTATCATTATTCTTCAAGTATGCCTCATGTGAAGTTGATCCTTCAAAAAGCAAAGACATGAAATTTCCTTTGATGTTGCACATTGCTCTTTGAATCTTCTCTATGTCTTCAAGGAAGGATGGCTCCTCCAATGAAGAAACTCTCCAACAAAATTTTGACACCAATGCTTGAGTGTCAAGGAGTATGCTAAGGGCCGAATGGATCTTCCTTTCACTCATATTCAAATACCCTTCAATGAAGTATTGTTCATGAGACCAAACCTCCTCTTCTTCTTTTTTCTTGGGATCAACTTCACATGGGAGCTCAAGTGGTGATGGGGAAGTTTATCTTGGTTCTTCTTAAACTATTACAAGGTATTCATGTCCAGGGTCAATGGAAATTTGGATTGCAGTAATACCTTAAAAATTGATCTCTATGTCACCAAAATCGAGGTGTGAGTACCCATCAGTAGGTACTCCTTCACAGTTCAAGCATCCATCAGTAGATGCTCTTTGATCGATGTCCAAAGTAGAATGTGTCTCAGAATGATCTTCATTAGTTTCAATGGAATCTTATTCATGCTCATGTGATGTTTCTTCATCTTTTTCATAGTCACTTTGGAGTGACATTCGATCCTCTTCATGTAATGCTTCTTCTGCTTTACGACCTACAGAACTAGGTGGCTCATGGGTCTCCTCATTTCACTCCTCATTTCCACTCAAACATATATGATTTTCTCTCAAAGGTATTTTTCAAGAAGGGCATAGACATTTCTTCACTAACTCCACATATTAATTCTTGGGCCTATATCCAAACAAATCATCCACAAAAAAATTGAACAGAACTACTAGGGATGACTCCATAATAACATTATAGGTTCGATATTGTTGGGGCGGGGTTTTGCAAGTTCCCTCCACCATGCTACTTCATTCAAAGGATCTTTCCTTAGTGGTGTGATATCTCAGTCTACATATTCATTTTACAAGTGATCACAATAGTAACCATGATCATCTCTACATGTGAACTAGGTAGAGGTTCTACAAGAGGGTTTCTCATCCACATAGCTTCCATCATACATCTCAAAATCATCTTCCTCTGAGAAATAGAAGTAATAATCCTCCTCATAATATGAATATAAATAAGACATGGCTGCAATTTACTTATTTAATGGATGGCCCAATGCATAGGTTCAAGGACCATGCTCTGATACCACTGTAATGTCCCTTCTTTGGAAATTTGTTCAATTTTGTCCAATTTTTGAACCTTGGACTAGTGAAACCCAAATTGTCCCAAATGCTCCCAAATGATTTCAAATTCTGTATGGAGGGGCTTTAGAGGTATTAAGAAATACTAATGCGACTCTTAAACACTAATACATTCATTAGAAAAATTCAGGGCTTTCATTTCTCAAGGAGGAAGGAAGGGGAAAATACTAGGTGAATTCAATGGTTAAAAACCCCACTAGTCTATGAACTTTTGGGCTTCCCAAACACTGTACGACCTTCTCTATTTTATGAACAAATACTTGGCTGTGATATAGGACCTAAAGGGAATTAACCAAAATGCAGCATTAAATTATATTTTAGGGTTTTCTATAACTCCCATAAAACAACATGTTGTAAGACATTGAAATTGTGAGAAAATTGTTAATAATGGACATGAGATTTGTTGCTTAATATTTAATAGAAAATTAATGGGTCTGAACATAACAATTTGGTCATAAATATTACACCATATTAAAATTTAAATATCAGCAAAAAATAAAAATAAAATATGATCTGAAACAGATACAAAATCACTCAAAAACTCCTTGTGAAGATAGAGGGGGAACTAGCTCGAATCAAGAGTTTGTCTGGAAATATTACATGAAAGGTATGGAATTTCAAGATATGGCTCCAAATTACAGCTTATTACAGATATACACATCAGATAACATTACCATGGATTCAATAAATCATCCTCCACAAATACTACACAACTATGAGTGCCCCATCAATAGTAGAATATGGGCATTGAGAGAAGATTGAGAAGAGATAATGAAGAAAGAAATGGTAGATGGGATCGAACTGAAAGGGGAATCAAACCTGCATAAAAAAATATTCATTAATATCTGATAATAGGTATGAATGGCCTCTCCTCCAACCAACTTGTACAGGGATCTTTCACCTTCAAAATTGGTTCTATGGCAGGGAGAATGAACATCCACCGTGCAAGGACAAGCTAAGCTCTCCAAGAGTGCAAAACAAAAATGATCCGAAATATGATCTCCTTTGTCATCCTCCTCTTTTATTAACCTCATGTGGAATCATGAGGTCGAATTCCCTCCAATAAAATTTACTCAACTCGAATTAGTGATAGATTTTATCATGATATACTTTTCCACTTCTTCCTTGCATTCCTCTTTCCCCCAATTCGAATTGGGAATCTTGGCTAACCATAAATCCCCCTATGATCCCTATTGGTGGATATTTTTAGCCCTGATATGTCAGATGTGTCATAGTTCTGCAACCAGGTATGAATTTGTAATATTTTTCATAGATTCCTTTATCATTGTTGTCATAGGTGCCATGGAATCTAGCTACAAGTGTCACAATGCCTCTTCCTCTTCCTTGGGAGTTACTCTTCCACTCCAATTCAACCTTCCTAGATTCTTGACATGAATATTGCCTCTTCATCTCCACCAAGTACGTTACCCTCCACCTTGGAGTCGAATTGGTGAGAGAATGATGCCAAGTGTAGTGGGGAATCTTGCCACATGTGGGCTCCACACCCTCTTATGTGGCCTCATGACCAAATGCCACCTTATTTTTCTTTTATTATTATTTATTTGACCCAATTAATGTGAATGTTTAAGTCTAAGGTCATTTTGGGTCTTGTATATCCCTTATTCCAAATTTTGATGCTTCCACCCCCAACCTAGGGAACTAGTAAGTTAGTGGAAATTTTCCTCCATGATAGTTTATTTGGATGGGGAGATTACAAAATTTGAATTGAGAATTTTCTCTTCATGTGACCCACCTTGCCCATTTGGATCTAGTTTTACATTATTACTAACTTGGACATCATGCTTGGCAATTGTTTGATCATTAGAACCAATTTGAAAAACTATCGTGAACATGGCCAAGTGGCTTATGCCATTGTGATCCAATGTAGAACAATGATAATTTTAGGGGCGAAATTTAGCCCATGGGCTATTTTTCCATGTTTGTATCCAAAAAAAGATTCGCCAATTTGCATTTTTTGAAGCCCCATTTCGCCACATTTTGATGGGGTAAACTTTTTTCACTCTAAAAATTGCCAAATTATTATATAAACTATATAAAATCCTTAGAAATTGAAATAATTTTAGAAAAATATCGCCAAATATTTTATAGTTGACATTTTAAGAATTGGTAAGATTCGCCAAGGTTTATACACTTTTAAATAAGTATGGGTCCTTAAAATGATGTAGAATTTGGGGACATGACATGGGCATACTTGGTTGGGCATGTCGACTGGGTAGACTAAGTTGGGAATATTTGGTTGGGTGCACATAAAATAGAAGCACTTAGATGCACATCAAATGGATAGATGTCGGCTTCATGCACTTGTTGGGCACAACATCTGGGAACACTTGGGAACAAGAGAACTGGATGCACTTGGAGGCACCTTGGAAAACGCACTTCGTAGGAACATGGGAACAACTTGTCAAATGCACTTCAGTCACACTTTTCAACCCACTTACAATGGGCACCTTCGAGCACACTTCTGGGAGCACTTGGATGAATAACATTGGGTGCATTGCTGGGCACACTTGGACTTTGGGCACATCCTTTCATTCTATGATTGTGTGGCACAATAAGTATGAAACTATTGGATATGGACATCGACAAGAAAATCATGTGGGTGCGGTTGAGTTGGCAATGTGGGAACTTGGGTTCATTTAGACTTGGAGAGGCTTGAAAATGCAACGCAAGTCCTATATATATAGTGGATGCCTCAAAGTGGATAAAGCATCATCTTTGACAAATTTTTCATTCACACAAGTGTAAAGTGAGCTCTACGATTGTGCTAAGTTATGGGTTTGGCATAGTAGGGAGAATTTGCATTGGTTGTGTGAAAAGCAAAGAAGTGAATAGGACCTACAGGAGAGAATCCTACATTAGTTTCATGGGTTGGTATTTACATGATTATTGGGCATTGGAAGAATGTTATTTTTCCTTAGATTCATTTTAATTTTGTAAAAGAGTGGTAGGTAGGTTCCTACCATCCCTTGTTGTATATTGTGAACATTCTTCTTATAAATAAAGTTTAAGGGATATTCCTTGGGTTTCACATGTACATGTACATATGTATTATGACTTGTTTATTGGGATGAATGTTATATTTCCTGTGATTCTTTATGTTGGTTAATTGTTAACAATGGCTCAGTGAAATATTGTCTAAGTGTTGAATCTTCTTAAAGTATAATTATTGTTGGGATACTTTAAAAGGTTATGGTTGGATTAATGTTGGACTATTGAATGAACCTGATTGAGTTGGACATAGTTTCAATCGATGGTTTGTAGTCTAAATCGAAGTTATGGGTAGGCCTTAATGGAGAAGGCATAGTCGAGTTGCAGTAGGTGTAGGCTAGACAAGCCCCTACAACTAAGGCAAGGCAATTCCACACATCCTTAGGTGCTGAAGTGAAGTTGGGAAAACGCCAAGTTTGAACAAAATATTTAAGTTAGACTATAGGTCCATGACACCCACCCTCTACATTGAATCCCTAACCTTTAAATCCTTGGTGGGATCCTCCAATAAAAAACACTTGGGGAATAAATCTTCTCCTTCATAATTTATCTAGAAAATTGAAAATGTCACCTCTATGAACTTGCCTTCAATGGTATCTAGGATAAAAATGCTCACCCACACTTTGATTGAAAAGTTCACAAGTCTATCGCCCTCTCCTCATGTAGAGAATTGATGGATCCAAAGGAATGCATGGCACTCATCAAAGGTAAGATTACATACTTTTGTGGGAAAGGATTTTATGTTGTTCTATTTGAGTTAGCAAAAGACAAATATTTGATCTTCAAAAGTGGGTCTTACTTCGTAGGTCCCCAACTAATGTATCTAAATTGCTAGGCCTTGTTCTTTTCTATGAATTTCAATGTTTTATTGACAATCCATATCTAGGTACACTTCCCCATCTCCCCTTGCACCATTGGAACATTGAAACCCCTATATATAATTAGAAACACTCTTGGAAAATGCATTAATAGAGCAAATAAAAAATATGGAATGTTTACTTGTGCTTGAATATGTGTTGAAGTTGATCTCAAAAAAGGAATTATTGAAAAGATAAATCTAAGATTGGATGACTGGCCCCATCTCAAACCTTTATATTATGAAATAATCCCTTGTAATTTCAATTCCTACAATGAAAATAGCCACGTCGCCAAAGATTGCAAGAGAAAATCCAATACTCAACCTCCTATAAAATGGTAACCTGCTAAGAAATGATTGGGAAAAGGAAACATGAGAAACCTAAACCTACATCTAAACCCAAAGGCAACGCATATTAAATCTCGCAATATATTTGGTGTTCTTGCTCATCTCTACTTCGATATTCAAGCTCCCCTTAACTCTTCTAATGCCTTTGAACCCTCTACCCCCCTCTTTGAATGTCCATTAGCATCCTTCTCTCTGAACATTGCCACCAAAAGAGAGACGTTGACCCCTATGAAACTTCCAAACCCCTCCTTAGACTCACTCTAATTCCTTACAACCACCCGAATCAAATCTCCCATCCAATTTCGACCCTCCTAGACTCGCATGCTCACCCAAAAACAAGTATCTCTACTACAAAATAAAGAGGAAGATGAAGTAACAATTTTTAAGAAACCAGGACATAAAACAAACAAACATAAGTATAAACATGTTACAAATAAGGGAAAAGCATTGGCTACCCAAGCAACTCCTCAAACCACAAAATGAAGATCCTCTCCTTGAACCACACAGGATTGGGTACTACAAGAATGCATTAAGAATTATGAGATTTGACCCATTCTAAAACCTTGGGCATCATTCTTCTTTAAGAAACTAGGGTGGAAGAGGGAACCGTTCAAGATATTAGTAACAAATTATGAAAGCATAGTCACAAAAAAGAACTTTGTGCTCAAGGAGCTTTTGGGATCATTTGCACCTTATGGTACCTATTAATATCAAAGATTGCCCATCATCAATACATGAGGTACAGTGTAATCTCATGGAATTGTGTTTAAGTTTTCATAAACACCACGAGGGCTTCACTAGAAGGAAATATAGTATCACGTTCATTCATATTGGGGTATTAAATAATCATGAAAACCTAACAAATATATTGCTTATATATTAAGGGGCAAAGGGATTTTTTTATTTAATCTAACAATACAAAAATACTTTGGGGTCTTTTTTATATGGACGGGCTGACAAATATCCGCCAAATGAAGATGGCAGGATTACAACCGGATGAGAAATCAAGTTGAGGAAAGGCTTGGGCTTACCAGTACGTAGGGAAATCGTATCTTGAGGCATGCTTGAGGCCAGGGGTTTCATGGTTAAGAGGGTTTCCATTCAATCATAGTCGAGAGACAGTGGTCATTGACAGCCAATTGTTACCAACAACACTCAGCCAGTTGTTACCAATAGCCTTGGGAGGCTCTAAGCCTCCAAGGCCTATTATAGTCCCTCGATAGGCCTTGGGGGCGTGAATAACCAACCATTCGTTCCTATTACAGGCCTTGGGAGGTTTAGTCAGCCTCCTAGAGCCTGTTACAGGCCCTGGGGGCTTGGATACCTAGCCCACAACAGGATTAGTTAGCGATTAGGGAACTGTAACATGCAATCTAAATGTTGTACTATGTGCATTGGCTCTAGTGACATACAAGAAGTGATCTCCTATCTCTTCATTAGACCATTAGATGTTGCAAATCATAATGATATGTGGTTGAGTAATTGCATTGTGGGTGAAGTAATGTGCATCCACAATATACATCGAAAGAAGCAAGGTGCATTGTAGAATGCATGTGGGGTCATAAGAGGGGTATCATATCAATATACTAGGTAGAAATATAAAGGGGTATAAAAAATGTTAATGAAAAAATTGATACATACAATATCTAGTGAAAATAGGGGTTTTTTTAAATTGGGAAGGCATATTGGGAGGGGGTTAAAAAACGATTTTGGAAGATATTTTCCAATATTTAGTGAAATTAGGGGTATTCTTTCATATGCCACGAACGAACGTGCTATGATAGCGGGTTATTGAGTGAAGCCCCCGTGATAAACACTCAACGTTTCGATCCCTTCTCTGAGATCATCCTCAAGAGGTAGCAAAGCCTAAGCGATAAAGTTTCCCAATAATTTTAATAAATATTCATGGATGTATCATTATTATTATTTTATCGTTAGCTTGATATGGTTATTTTTCTGAAGAGTATGTAGAAGAGGGATCCAAGTGTCACTCAATTTTTTTATCACGTCGATTACTTTTTTAATTATTTCTTGCTAGCGTTAGAGCTTAATTTCTTATCCCTCCTCACCACAGGATCCTGCATTTTCCTTCTCCCAATCCATCCGAATTCCCGCCACCTCACACGCATCTCGTCCACGACGCAGCTGGTATCACCACCTTCCAAGCCCGAGTAATCCCTAAACCACACCGCAGCTACCACACGTAGTTTCCACTTTCCTCTTACACTTACCGTTTCTCCCTCTCTGCTCCCATCTTCCTACGCGCCACTCCACAAAAACCTTGAAACCAAAACAAAATTTTAATAAAAATATTATTCTAATAATATTACTATTATTATTATATAATATTGTTTTTATTAAAGTTTTTTTTCCAAACCTTATAATAATATTATTATTATTATCATATTTTTTAAAACCATTAACCTCTTCCCTTCCCAAAACTATAAAAAATATTTTTATTGTTAATAATAATAATTATTATTATTATTAGTATTATTCTTTCAATAGCTAATTTTTTTTAAGAAAAAAAGAGGGCGAAAAGGAAAAAAATAAAGGTCAAAATAGAAGAGGTTGACTTTATTAATGAGGAAAAAAGATTTTTCAAAGTTCCGATCAAAGTTCCTATGGCGATATTGAAAGTTTATGGAATATTGGATGAAAGTCCTATTGCCATTGTTATTTGTCCATCCAATAAAGAAAATTTTATTAATGTTGACGTTGCTAATCAAGTATAGTGAAGAACTAGTCGAATGAAGATCAAATAAATGAATCACACTTACAGATCGATGATTATAAGTTTGCATCTCAATTCATTGTTGCAGCTATAGACGAAAATCTTATTGACATAATGCTAGGTTCCAATTGGCTGGAAACATTGGGAACATCACTGTCAATACAAAAAATTTCATGAACTTCTTCCATGAAAAGAATAAAATAACAATACATGACTTATCAGTGAGAGTTCCCCCATCACAAAACATAGATGAAGAACCAATTTATGGAAACTACGAAGATTTAGAAGAAGAATAAAGCATTTAAACAAGCTTATCATGGACAAAATCCTGAAATTGCAGAAGTCTAGAGAAAGTTAGAAAGTCAAGAACTGGATATCGGTCAATGTCAACATTAAATAAAAAAAAACTAGTAGCAAAAATACGGCATTAACAACTTCCATCAATCAGAGATCACAAAAATCAATAAAATGTTATCATACGATACTAAAGAAATCTTCCAAATAAGAAATCATAACAAAATTCTTGTTTCAAAAATTAAAAAAATTAAAAAGTATTGGGAAGTTAGAGCGAGTTAATGAAGACATTGAAGGGAAAATACCAAAAAAGCAAGAAGAAAATCGTCTCCTTAGAAATATTAATCAAGAACTAGAAGAACAAATTAAGAAGTTAAAAGATAACGAAAGATTTCAAGAAGAGACAATCAAGAAGATTCAAAATGATAACATATTATTAGAAAATAAATTAGAAGAAATCTAGAAAGAGTTACCGAAATCATCAAGAATAAAAGTATAAGATTCGGAAAAAGACACAATTACATATCCAGTACAGATCATAGCTCAAGAGGATCTCAAACTAGTGAATAAAGTCTTACACGGACTCCCTATCGACATCCACATCATAAAATTAGATATCTTGAAAGTTAGAAACAACTGACGAAAATATGTATACTACGACACATGAATTCCATGACGTCAGCCTATTGTGGAAGTATGACACTTTGAAAAAAATTGAATTAGGATGGATCAATCCTTTGACATTTCGAAATTTGTGTTTAGCACTTAGAAACTCATATCGTCATGTAGCAACAACTACAACAAAACATACACTAAGGTGACAAGGATGCAAACAAAAGTAGGTTGAAAAATATTCTTCAATATGCTTTGAGGACAAATCACTTATGAAGAGGAAGACAATGTAACATATAACATATATATATAAATAATATTAATACATCAAATAAATCATAATAAATAAAATAATAAATACTTAACAAAGAGTTGCAACTCTTTACGAAGAGTTACGATGTGGCCTTTAGACATTATATATAAGGGCCTTTATACATTTGTAAATCATCATATCTTATTTCATATTTTTATATTATTATCCATGGATTATTTATATTTATTGAAGTGGAAGTTTCAGTGAACAAATATTGATTTACTTACTAATTGATTTGAACATATTATCATTTTGATTGTAATGGACATGGTGCTTTACCTGGGTGAAACTCAGAATGGTCTCTATATCCCTAAATTTATTCAAAAACTCCAAATCCACTGATTTTTGGGCAATCTTTGGCATAAATTCTCTATCCCTACATGAGGTACTTATTGTATACTCCTTTTGTAAATGAGACAACTAGGAAAAATATCCAACCTTTTATTATATATCCACCTATGCATCATAAAAAAATAAGAATGCTAGATCTCTCTTTTATTTTATTTTTTCACTACCTATTTACAATAGAGTTCTAGTAGGTGACCTAAACTAGGTATTATCCCCTATCAAAATTATTTAGATTTATGTGAAAAATGAAATGAAAGAGAATATATAGAAACATATACATAGATATATTGCAGGAACAAAGTGATATGGTAAACTCATTCTATTAAGTGAGTGAAATAGAACATACTGTAAAATAAAATCAACTAGAATGGTGGTAACTTTATCTCTGAGAAGAGATGTGGAAACTACGCTCATTCATGAAAAGATAATTACAAAAGGAGGTTGAAGGGCCTTTTTATCATAATCATGAAGGAATAAATCCTAAACATCCAAAAACCTAACCCTAGGAGATGAACAGTAAAAAGGTTTGGCATGGGCCTCGAGGTGGTTAGTTGATGTGTCAATTTCTCGAGGGCATAACTTTTGCATACCATCTTTGTTTAGGGTACTCAATAGCCCATTGGAAAGGTATAGCCGAGAAGTACACATTTCACCTATCTAAAATACCTTTAACTATGTATAGAATCTGGCGTTTCCAAAAAACTTCATTTAGGGTCTCAAAATGCCCCTAACTAGAAAAACTGTTTTGAGCTAGTGGAATAGGTGTGTGGCCACTAATATCTATATGGATCATTCCTCCCCCTTTAGGAACCAATGTTATCCATTTCATTAAGTTATGCATCAGATGGGGAAACTTCTGTTGAATCTGACTCCTAGTGAGCCACTTGCCTTAGTGGAGACACTTCCCTACTTTGACAACCCAATAGAAATGAACAGATTGTTAACGAGTGCCCTTCACCTATGTATCCAATATCTGGCCAACGTATCCTACTCCAAACATTCAGGTTTGAATTATGACGGTGCCAAATTCTCTGCCAGCTCTAAGGTGTCCAACAACAGTGAGAAATATGGGAAAAGGAGCTCCACATTAAATACTGAGAGAAATCGAATAAAGGGAGGAATGCTTAATTTGAAGGCATTCTCACTGCCTACCTTAATTATGGTGTATGGACCATATCTAAGTGGACGAATCTTGTGATGAGGTCCCATGAGACGCTCTTTTTGTACATCGGTTTGGGGGTGGAAGGAAATTGATTGGGTGAGTTTGGTGTCCATTAGTGACCACAGGCTAGACCAAAATGTGCTCAAGAATCTACTATCCTGATCTGAGATGATAGTCTTTGGTATCCCAAATTGAACCCAAACATGTTCAAAAAATATCTTAGCAGTGGCTTCGATGGTGATGCTCTTCGTGTAGGTTGTCAAAATGGCCATATTAGAGAATCAATCCATGACCACAAACAGACAGTCAATACCATTCTTTGTTTGAAGGTATTCCTGACATGTGGTCCATGGATATGGACTCCAAAGGCCCATTGGTAGTAGGAAAAGGGGTGTAAAACCCTTTCTTCTTAATGGAAGGTTTCACAATGGCACAGGAAGTGCATGATATGATATACTTGTTGATGTCTTGTTGTAGCTTCGGATAAAAAAAATAATTCTACAAAATCGCTACAATATTTTATGTGCCAAAGTGCCCTGCCACCCAAGTGTAATGTGCTTCCCAAATCAGCTTCACACGCTTGCTTGAAGGAACATAGAGATGACCCAGATGGCATAACGGTCCATCCTAGAGAATAAATTCTACCAATGGTGTTCCTACACATAATGCTCGATAGGTAGGAGCAAACTCGGGATCATTATCATATAGTTGAAACAACTTGGAGGTATCATGGACACAAGAGTTGAGCGCCATAGTCAAGGCTTCCACTAGAGATCGACTGAGGCAATAAATGAATCAATTGGTGCTACCCTTCTTATACTTGATATTCAGGTGGAATTGCTACATGTATGTGGACCACTTTTGGTGGTGATCATTATACAACTTCCCTTGTGTTTGCATGAACTGTAGGGGCATGTGATCAGTGTGGATGGCTGTCTCTTTATCGAGAATGTAATTCTTCCATTGGCAGCAAGCTTGGACAATGGAATACATTTCCTTTTCATAGGTGGGGTATTTGCAAATTGCATCTAATAGTTTCCCACTATGATATGCCATTGGATGGTCATGCTGAGTGAGGACTGTGCCATTAGCATATTCCAAAGCATATATCTCAATTTCAAAGGGTTGTTGCAGATCAGGTAAGGTAAGGAAAGGTGTCAAACATAAGCGTTGCTTCACATCCTCAAATACTTGATATTGTGACTTGGAACTAGCAAAATTGGACTTAGATTCTCCTTTGGTCACCCAGATAAGGGGCCAAGCAATATGAGATAATCCCAACACAAATATACGATAGACGTTGGCTAGGCCTAGGAAGCCACGAAGTTCTGTGAGAGTCATCAGGGTCAACCAATATCGAATGTATTGGATCTTGTTTGGATCCATATGCACACCATGGTCATCCACAATGTATCCCAAATATTGAATTCTCTCCATGCCAAATGATCACTTCTATAGATTGGCATATAACTTGTACTTTCACAAGGTACTGAGGACCTATTGAATATGTTGCAAATGTTCTGCCCACATTTTTTTGTACATGATAATTTCATATAGATATATGACCACAAAATAATTGGTGAATGGATGGAGAATATCATCCATCATCCTCATGAAATTTGTTGGTGTGTTAGTCAAGCCGAAAGGCATGATCAACCACTCAAAAATTCCCTCCCAATATTTGAAGGTGGTCTTCCAAACATCATCCTCCTCAATTGGTACCTGATGATAGCTAGACTTCATATCAATCTTACTAAAATACTTGGCACCCTTGAATTGGTCAAGAAGTTCATCGATCCGAAGAATGGGATATTGATTCCGGACTATGATTGTTTTTAGAGATCTGTAATCAATAAAGAGTCACCAAGTCCCATCTTTCTTCTTCACCAACATAATTGGGCTCCTGCAAGGTGAGGAGCTCAGTTGGATGTGCCCATTTTGGATTAATTCTTGAATCTATCACTTGATTTCTTCATTTTTCATGAGGGAATTCCTGTATACTAGACCATTAGGAAGAGGTGCCCTAGGTATCAAATCAATTCAATGTTTGAATTGGTAATGTAATGACACCTCGAGAGGTGTGGTGAAGATGTCTTTATGTGGTTCCGCAATCTTTTCCACCTGCATATGTTGTATAGAGAGACTTGTGTGGAGGCGATGGATGTTGCTATGATATTTCGTTCCCAGTGGAAGAGGTGCTCACCTTCCTCCAGGTCCTCTATATTGTCGAGTTGGATCTTTGTGGTAGCAATGGTGAAATTGGGTTATGCTTCAATGATCTGCTTCCACTTGTCTATGGTTTTGATGTTGGGTTCTGAATCAGAGTCAGAACTGATATCTCACGCTAAATCTTTTATCTCATCCACCAATGACTGCTTTGAGTGACATTCATTAGTTTTATTCCAAAGGATCTTATGGAACTTGCACCATTTCCTGGTGTCCTTTGTTTTCATGTTCCCGTTATTTGCTTGTGGCTTGGAATAGTTGTCCTAAGGATGGTTGTACTTACTCTGTCCTCTATTCTATGGGATAGGGTTTCCCTTACCTTGCTTATGTGACTGATTCACAGGTCCAAAATACCACTTGTTCTTCTGCTTGAATTTTTGCTCAATCTTGATAGCATATAAATAAGCACCTCCTAGTGACAAGATGTCCAGAAACTCCATTTCAGATTGGATGCACCTATGTAGTCCCCTATGATATTTTAGAACCAGATTCCGCTAGGAATATTTGATACACGTCTTGGTGTGCAACGTATGGAAGGTATTTGTGAACTCCATCACTGTTTGGTCCCTCTCTTGACACAATGTGGTCCATCTTGTGTACTAAGCGCCATAGTTTCCCAAAGGGTAATATTGTTCGTTAATGGAATCTATAAAATAGGTGCAAGTGGGATTGGCCTAAAAAATTCCAGACTTCTATATTAAGGTTTGCTCACAAAAATTTCCCTACCAATTTTTGACATGGGGGACAACCTTATGGAGCGGAAAGATGATCTCTTCCCTCTCAAAAAAATTTTGGACAGAGAAATACCCTTCTAGCAAACTCAACCATTTATGTAGGGAATCAACATTTTATGTCCTTCAAATAAAGGGATATAAAAGTTAACTTGTACCTTTAAGGGTGTGGCTCATCCGAAGTGACTACTTGATGATCCCTTCGTTGCCACTGGAATTTGTTGAAGGATATGGGTGAAATTTTCCATCATCTCGTTACTCTGTCACGCGAGGGTATCCTTAAGAAACATCTTGATAATATATCCTTCTCCATTTTCTCTCTTCTCCTCAAATATGGGAGGTGTCTTGGGCTGCCAAGGGTGGTCCTTCTCAAGCCCAACTAGTTCAAGACACAACTATTTATATCTCGACCTTGTTAGGGACATCCACAGAGAAATAACAAAAGAGCAAGCTACTCTGATACCAGTGATATGGATTTGTATGAGAAACAAAATTAAAAATAATATATAGAACCACATACACAGATATATTGCAAGAACACAATGATACACCAAACTCAAATTCTATTAAGTGAATGAAATAGAATAGAGTGTAAAATAAAAGAAGCTAGAATGGTGGTAACTTTATTTCTGAGAAGAGATGTGGAAGCTACACTCATTCATGAAAATATTATTACAAAAGAAGTTTGAATGAACTTTTTATAATAAGAATGAAGGGAAAAACCCTAAACATCAAAAATCCTAACCCTCGGATATGAACCGTAAAAAGGTTTGAGGGCCTCGAGGTGGTTAGTTGATGTGTTAACTTCCCGGGAGCATAAATTTTGCATATGATCTCCATTTAGGATGCTCGGTAGCCTGTTGGAAATTTCTAATCGATAAGTACAGATTTATCCTATTCATACCTGCATTTGGATACATATAGGCTATGGTGTCACAAAAAAATGTCGTTTAGGACCTCAAAATGGCCTTGAAACTTTTGGGCCCAAAAAACCGTAAAAAATACCAAACTGGAAAAATTGTTTTGACCTAGTGGAATAGGTGGGTGGCCACTAATATACATCTTTGTCATGTCCCAAATTTGGCATTGGGTCACAATTTCCTAAGAAAATTTTCCATATTCATACTAGTTTGTCAAATTGATGCTAAAGGTCAAATAATTGCCAAGGAGGAAAATTACTAGTTTCCTAGGTTTGGGGCGGAAGCTTTGGGATTTGGAATAATGGGGATAATAAATGATGTTGGAACATTAGGATGGAATAAATATTTAATAAAGGAGATAAATAAATATATACAAGTGAAAATCAAAGTAGCATTTTATCATGAAGACACATGGAGGAAGTGGGACCCACACAAGCTAAAATTTATGTGCCACATGGCATCCTCTCCTTGCAATTTCGAATCCATGGGAAGCCTAATGTTCTTGGGATGACTTATAAGGTCAATAATACTTGGAATGATTCAATGAGGTCTAAATATAGAGGAATAGTAACTCCCATGAAAGAGGAATAGACAATTTGGAGCTAGTGAGACACTTGGGCTAGATTCCCTAGCTCTATGACAACAATGATGAAGATGCTATGACACCTATGACACAAATCAGACCTGAAGGTTGACATATGACATAAAAGACATTTCAAGGATAAAACTAGACTCCAAGAGGGTGTTCAAGGGTGTTATGGCAGCTAATATGCTTCCACATGTGATTTGGTAGAAGTGGGAGACTAGGAATTGTTGTACAAGTGGCGTTCTTTGGAATCTCTTCCCAACTTGAGTTGGCATGAGTCTCTTGGAAGGAATTAAACCCATGGAGGACATTATAAATTTATAAATGTCAAGAAAAAATAATGAAACCAGCTTTTGATCATTTGTAGAATTTGCAATTGCATTTGTGTAGAGGGAGAGCTAGTGGATGACTAGTTTCTTGCCTTAGCCAATTTCGAGGGTGAAATATTCCCATCCAAGTTGGTAATTGGAAAGGCCATTTAGAACTTTCATTTGTAAATTTAATGGAGTCTTTATTTTCAGGTGTAAGCTACAGGGAAGCTCATGGTTTCTTCTATTGCAGCACATTCTCTCAACCATTTCCAGTTTTGATGGCATTTCCTTTATCCTTGAGGGAGGGCGTTTTTGGTGAGATATTGTACTATTTTGGGGAATTCTCATGCCCCATTTATTTTTTAATATGAAATAAATACTCTTTTCTGAATCTCCAGAAATTTTCAGGTCGAAATTCCAAGTAGAAATGTATAAATCTCATTTTTAATGAAAGAACAGTGCCATTTCCCCATTACATTGATGTATAGCATGATAATGCTGATGATTTCGAATGAATGGATGGTTATATGATAAATTTATGATTAATAGACTGCCATTTATGTATTTTACAAGTTTCATGTACTGTACTTGAGCATTTGAAGTATTTTTACTCAGTTTAATTGCATTGGGAGAAGAAATAGTGCCATTTCCCCAAGGGTCGAATTGGTGAGTTTTGCAGCTGAATGGGAGAGGGTTGTAACAGGGATAATAATCAATTAATGATGCACATGAGACTTTAAAAACATCCTTGAGACATACCCTACCTATTTTCATAAATTTGAGTAGGTTTGGAGGCATTTGGGAAGTCATTTTCAATACTTACCCGAGGGGGATTTGAACCCCAAATTACTAGTAAAATTGCATACTTGGTACAGAATCTTAATAGAGTTTGGAGAGGTCTTTTGGGGGCCATATATCATCCATGAACATCATATTCAATTCATAATATCATTAATACACCTTCCTTGAATATTTAAAGGCATTTGAAGTCAATTTGAGACCTAGAGACCAATACTAGTCAAAGCGAAATTACTAGTAAAGTTCCCTACATTGGCCAGAATTGAAAGAGGATTTGTAGAAGTATTTTAAAGGTATAAAAGAATCCTTGAAACACATATTTATGTTCTAACATCATCCATATACCTTCTCAGAATATTTGGGAGCAATTGGAGCAATTTGGGGACCTAGAGCTCAAAACTAGTCAAAGGTCTAACTAGGAAAAAAAGTGAAAAATTGCCATTTTAATAAAATTCCTAACAAGGGACATTACAGTGGTATCAGAGCATGGTCCTTGCACCTATGGATTAGGTACATACATTCAAGAATAATTGGAAACCATGTCTTACTATTATGATGAATCCTATGAGTACAATTCTTATGAGGAATATGCAGATGCTTATCAGCAATATGAAGCAGAATGTGAATGGTACGAGGAAGAGGCGTCATCATGCAAAACTTCTTACAATTTCAGGAGAAATGAAGATTATTCTTATGAATTTAAATATGATGAATATGCGTGTGTCACACCAACCAAGGATAATTCTATGAATGAGTTCCAAATATGGAAATCAACATATAACACCTTGCCCCAACAATATTAAAAATATCAAGAATGTCTTGCTTTGAGCAAAAATACACAAAATGTCATGTCTTTTGAGTACTTTGCTGAACATATTTTTGAAAATAGGCCCAAAAATGAAGATGTGGAGTTAGTAAATAAAGGTTTATGCCCTTCGTGTAAAGAACCTTGGAGAGAATATCATATATGTGTGCAAGAAATGATGTCCTACTTGAGGAGAGCTTTTGGGAATTCTTCAAAAAGAGATTCCAAAGATATTGATCCGAAGGAAAACAAGGGGAAAAATGCATCAACTTGCTTGAAGGAGCAAAAGGAAGAGACATAACAAGAGAATGAAGAAGATTCTATTGAAAATATGGAAGATCATTTCGAGACACCTTCTAGCTTAGACATGAACCAGAGAGCATCTACTGATGGATGCTTAAACTATGAAGGAGTACCTACTGATGGGTGATCACACCTCTATGTTGGTGACATAGAGATCACTTTTGAAATTTTTGTTGCAATCCCAAGTTCCATTAAGCATCATAATGAATACCTTGTAGTAGTTGAAGAAGAGCAAAGATCAACTTCCCCATCGCCACTTGAGCTTCATGAAGTTGGTCCAAGAAAAGATGAAGAAGATGAGGAGGTTCATTTGCAAGAGCCTCATTTTCTTGAAGGGTCCTTAAAGATGAATGAAAATAATATCCAAGAGTCCCTCATCATTCTCCATGACACTCAAGCATTGGTGTCAAATTATTGTTGGAGAGCTACTTCATTGGAGGAAACATCCTTCCTTGAAGACATGGAGAAGATTCAAAGAGCAATGTGCCACATCAAAAGTAATTTCATGTCTTTTCTTTTTGATAGAAACCATTTGTTTGAGCTTAATGAATTGTTACATGATGCATACTTGAAGAATAATGAGGATAATCATAAGCTCACAATTCAAAATGAGCAACTTCTTGAAAAGTTGCAAGATACTTGTTTTTCCTCCTATGTTTCAGATTGTCAAATGGTAGATTGTTTGGAGGATTCTCATGACATGGTGGATCATGAGAAATGTGGAAATTTGAATGTTCTTGATGTGTTTGAAGATGAACTTGAAGAGATCCAGACACTTGATGTCGTGGAAGAGGAACTTGAATTGTCTCTTGATGAAGGTTATGCAATTTTTAAAGAAGAGCATGATTCCTCCACATTGGAACCAATCTATGACAAAGGTTTCACACTTTTGAAGGAGCTGCATGATACTGCCCATATGGATCCTTCCCATGATGAAACTTCTGCACTTTTTGATCATTTGGGTGAGTTAGTTCATTCTCCTACATCCTACAATTCCATGTTTTGCAGCATTAGTCTCAATGAAGAATGGGTGAAATGGTTCTTTTTTATGGTGCTACATGAGGAGTTTGGAATTCCTAGATTTACTTTTTATGATGATCTGGTTGGATCACATTCTTATTCACATTTGAAGCAGCATCCTTTGTTACTTTATGATGACGCACATCTACATGGATGCACCTATGATATGCATTTGAGTCACTTGAAGACTCATGGTTTTTCTTGCTCAACACTTGATTCATTTGATGTTGGAGGAACTTCATCCAACACTTGGGTGAATAAATTTATTATTGGAGAACATTTTTGTTGGTAGCCACATACTTTGTTATATCTTTATGATTCTCACATTCAGAGATGTATGGGTGAGACTTCTTTGATGTTAATTTTTGAGCATTAATTCAATATACTCTAGGATCTTTACTGAGAGAATAACATGTATAGAATATCAAGCATATCAATCACAACAAGCAATCACATGAGACAATAGACACACAGAGTTTCACTAGGGAAAACCATAAAGGTGAAAAACCCCACAACTTCCTCAGAGATAGAAAGAGAAATGATACAACCCAAGTACAAGAGATAGTCCTCCTAGCAGCTACTCCTCCTTCCTCACTTGTGCGCCACTTTCCGATGAGTGTAGAAGTGAATAATGAGATGATCAAATAGAGTACCTCCCGTACTCTATTTATACATGACCTGACCTGCCTAATAAACTAGCAGGGCCGACTTGTCTAACTCAGTCTAATAACCCATGGTAATACTAAATAGGGCCGACCCCACACTTGATGGTCTAATAACCCATCACACGCAAGTTGCAACACTTGCGACACTTGTCAATACAAATGACGACACTTCCGTATAGAGGAATAGTAACATATCTATAGGAGTACAATATACATAGGTGAAATACATTCCGAAGTTACAATTACATCAACACTCCCTCTTAACTAGGAAGGTATTTCTCGACATAGATCTGCTAGCACAAGTCTTCTTCTCTAGATCATCATTACTGGATCATCGTCATCGTCACGGCTGCTGCTATCTCAATAAATCTCTAATCTACTCGTCATAGGAAGTTCTACAGAGCCAATCCTTTTTCATACTGGATGTAGGCCCACCACCTATAGGTCTTCATCATCACTATCCATACTGTGGAATCCTCGGGACTTATTATGTGCATCACAAAACCTCGCAAGAGCATCCCAGGACTGATTACGGGCACATAGCCCAACCTATCGGATCTCCTAGGTAGCTATTACATGTGACCCCACCACAAAACCTCGAAAGAGAATCCCAGGACTGATTACAAGCACACAGCTTAACCTATCATATCTCCCAGGGCCCTATTATATAAGGTCACCACAAAACCTCGCAAGAGCATCCCAAGACTAATTACGAGCACACAGCTCAACCTATCGGATCTCCCAGGGTGCTATTATATGTGGTCATGGAAAAACCTTGAAAGAGCATCCCAGGACTGATTACGAACACACAGCTCAACCTATCGGATCTCCCAGGGCGCTATTATATGCCATAGGACAAAACCTCGAAAGAGCGTTTGCCAGATATCCCAGGACGCTATTATATGCCATAGGAAAAACCTCGAAAGAGTATCTGCAAGCCTCCTAAGGCGCTATTATATGTCCTCCCAAGCAAAACCTCGAAAGAGCATTTGCTAGATATCACAGGGCGTTATTATATGCCATAGGAAAAACCTTGAAAGAGTATCTGCAAATCTCCCAGGGAGCTATTATATGCTTATCTGCACAACTTGTCCACGGCCACAGAGTATCAACCTAATACTCACCATACATCATCCTGAGGTACATCATCACATGATCATCCTAATCATCATCATAGCATCATCCTGATGCATACACAGTATCTACCTGATACAAATCATCATATATGATCTACCTGATCATACAATGTATCCACCTGATACATACACAAATACATGATCCAACTGATCATATCCAACATCCAACATGATGCATATACATATACATGATCCAACTGATCATATCCAGCATCCAACATGATGCATATACATATACATGATCCAACTGATCATATCCAGCATCCAACATGATGCATATACATATACATGATCCAACTGATCATATCCAGCATCCAACATGATGCATATACATAACAGTAACTGGAGCATCATCCTGATGCTCATCATCCAGCGCTTACATCCACAGCCATGGGAAGGATCCTCCTCTCACCATGCTTGGAATGGCTCTAGCAAATGTGTCCATCACTTCTTCCTCGAAGTGTCTTCAATCTAAAGAACACCAAGCCTCTCTCTGAAGTATTCGAACTTCACTCTGGCTAGTGGTTTCATCAATACATCGGCAACCTGCTCATCCGCCGCAACATACAAGATCTTCACTGCTCCTCTCTGCACCATATCCCTGATATAGTGATATTTGATCTCAATGTGCTTCGACCTGTCGTGGAACAGTGGATTCTCAGGCAGCTTCACACAACTCTAGTTATCAAAAAATATACCAGTAGCCTCCAGTGGGAGATCAAATAACTTAGACAGTAGCTTCCGGAGCTATACTGCCTCACAACTAGCCGAACAAGCTGCAACATACTCTGCTTCAACTATACTTAGTGCTACGCAGGGCTTCTTCCTACTAAATCAAGAGATCACACCTGATCCCATACTGAAGCAGCACCCTGAAGTGCTCTAACTATCTGCAACACTGCCTACCCAGTCTGAATCAACATAACCCTGCAGGTTAAAATTTTGATTCGCATCATACTTGAGCCCATAATAAATTGTACCATTCAGGTACCTTAGAATATGCTTTACAGCAACCAGGTGAACACCTCTGGGATCTATCAGGAACTGGCTCAATGTGTTCACCGCAAAGCAAATATCTAGTCTTGTGTTCGTTAGGTACATCAAGGACCCAATCATCTGATGATACACCGTGACATCAACCGGCTCAGATGAAGCATCACACAGAAGCTTCAGGTTCGATGCCATAGGTGTGGCCATGGCCTTGCAGTCCATCATCTTGAACCTCTTCAGGATCTCTACTGCATACTTCCCTTGTCTGAGGAAGATCCCATCTGCACTCTGCCACACCTCCATGCCTAGAAAATAGTGGATCATCCCCAAGTCCTTCATCTCAAACTCGGTATCAAGCTTCCTCTTGGTATCGACAATCAAACCATCCTCACCTGTAACAAACAGGTCATCCACATACAAGAGTAATATCATAGGATTGCCTTCCTCAAATTTGTAGTAAAGGTTGGAATCCGCTTTACTCTTGGTAAAGCCAAAACTGGATAGAAAGCTGTCTATCCTACCATACCAAGTCCTAGGAGCTTTCTTTAAGCCATACAAGGCTTTCTTCAACCTGCACACATATGACTCCCTATCACGTGTCTCAAAACCAAGTGGATGCTCCACATACACTTCCTCCTCGACTACACCATTCAAGAAAGTTGTCTTGACATCCATCTGGTGTATCTTCCATTTCATCACTGCAACCAGGGCAAGTACTGATCTGATGGAAGTGTACCTGGCTACAGGAGCAAAAGTTTCTTCATAGTCTATTCCCTCTTTCTGGGAGAAGCCACGAGCTACAAATATCGCTTTGTACTTTTCTATGCTGCCATCTGCAGCATGTTTGATCTTGTAGATCCATTTGGAAGTCACAATAGACTTCCCTTCACGTCTTGGGACTACATCCCAAACATCATTTTTCATGATCGATTAGTATTCCTCGACCATGGAATCCTTCCATTTTTTCTTTTCCGGTGCTTCTTCATAACTGGAAGGTTCTTTGTTCATAATGTCACAGAGTAGGGCAAAATAACTGGTATGTGATCTAGTCCTCTTCCTTTCTCTGTGTTCTTCTTTTGGAATGCCATATCTTTCTGCATCTTGAATGAGCTCTCTAACCCATGCAGGTTTCCTCTTGTGAGAGTTCTTCTCACGAGGTGGATCTACAGGTTCTTGTGGATCTTCAACTTCACAATCTGCTTCTGGAATTGATTCAGTCATGATGGTGTCTTGGAATCTGTTTTCCTTTGGTTCTTCATGATCTTAAACTGGTGCCTTCTTTGATTTGATGTATTCTAAGTCCTCATCAAATGTTACATCCCTACTGACATCAATCTTCTTGAACCCTGGAAAGTATATTCTATAAGCCTTCGAGCTTTCACTATACCCCACAAAGATGCCCTTCTTTCCTGAAGGATCTAGCTTTGTCCTCTTTTTCTTTTGGAACATGAGTGTATACTGGAAAACCAAATATTCTAAGATGGCTTACTTCAGGTTTCATACTAGAGAATATTTCTTCTGGTGTCTTGTTGTCCAATATCTTGTGAGGTGTTCTGTTCTGCACATATACAGTTATCCTAGCTACTTCTGCCCATAGATGCATAGGCAGATCCTGGTCATGCAGCATTGCCCGTGCTGCTTCCATGATTGTTCTACTCTTTCTTTCTGCAACCCCATTCTGTTGTGGATTGTAGGGAGTAGTCAACTCCCTCTTAATCCCTGAATCACTGCATAACTTCTTGAAATCACCTAAAGTGAATTCTCTGCCATTGTCGGATCTGAATGTCTTGATCTTCTTATCAGTTTCATTTTCCATCAAGGTTTTCAATTCCTTGAACTTATCAAACACTTCATCCTTATTCTTCAAAAAATGAACCCAAGTCTTCCTAGAGAAATCATCGATGAAAGAGACGTAGTATACATACCCACTCAGAGAGCTGGATGACATCGGACTGCATACATCGGAGTGGATAATTTCCAAGATCCCTTTAGCTTTTCTTTCACTGCTTGGAAATGATTTCTTAATGTTCTTTCCTTTTGCACATCCTTTGCAAACACCTTTATGCTTTGTCTTGATTTCAGGAAGACCCTCTACAGATTTAATTGCAATTGGTAGTGCTCTATAGTGCACATGTGCAAGCCTTCTATTCTAAAGTTCACTTTGCTCCATGGATTCATGTACCATGGCATGTTTAGGTTGTCCCTTCAGTTTGTACAATCCTCCCTCTTGCTCTCCAATCACTACTGCATCAACTATAGTTTTACCCTTATGCCACATTAGGACTTGGCCATCTACAAATGCAACCCTCATGCCTTTTGCATCTAATGCAGATATGGAGAGTAGGTTCTTCTTGAGCCCAGGTACATACAAAACATCTTTCATCTTCAAAGACTTCCCAGAGTCTAGTTTGTAGGAGGCTTCACCACTTCCCTTAATAGGATATTGATAGTCATCCCCAAGTTTCACTTTATGGGGTGACTCATGTTCAGATAGATCTACAAAGGATTCTTTAAACCCAGTCATGTGTTTGGAAGCCCCACTATCAATAAGCCAATTATTAATTCCATGAGAGATAGTACCTGTGAGAGCGGAGATTAGAACATATTCATCTTCAGTAGATGAGTCATCACCTTTTGCTATAGCCTTCTTCTTGGGAGGTTCATCGTCCTCAGCAGCATGAGCATGATATCTCCTTTTATTGTTCTTCTTTTTGTTGTTGAAGTTGTGGTTGTTGTCTTTCTTCTTCTTGGGACAATCTTCAGCAAAGTGTCCCTTCTCATTACATGTGAAGCACCTGAGATTTTTCTTATCTTTATGGTAATGGTGGTGTGAATATCTCTTATTATGAGATGGATCTCTCTTGGGGTTTCCTTTCTTGGTGTGTGCTGTGAGAGCTTGGTCTTCATTACCCATCTTCTCTTCTAGGGCTACAAGTCTAGACTTTTCTTTTGAACATTCCTCCCATAGTCTACTGAAGGAGATCAGTTTTCTTCCTTGGATAAAGGAATCCCATGACCTAGGTAGGCCATTCAGAGTGGTCATAAAAATTTCACCATTCTCCACCACTTCATCCACAGCTTCAAGTTGTTCCTTGATCTGAGAGACCTTAGAAAAATAAGATTGAATGGTCTCTCCATTCAGAAGCTTTACCCCTTTCAATTGGTTCTGCAAAGTCATCTTCTGATTTATGTTCTTCCCTTGAAATAGCTTGGTTAGAGAATCAAACATCTCCTTAGGTGTCTTTAGATATGACACATGTGGTATGAGATGGTCTTTGATAGAATCAGCAATGATCCTCTTTGCATTGACCAAGTTCTTCTTATGTAAGGCCTTAGCCTCTTCTTCCTCTGGGACAGGGACCTCAGAACTTATGTAGGTGTCCAATTCATTTTCTTCCAGGATTAACCCAATCCTATACTTCCATGCTCGGAAGTTATCAACCCCTTAAAGCTTATCCTCAAGCTTGGTGTGGTGAGACATCTTAAAGAGTACTTCAAATGGAAATAGAAAAGATTTAGGTCTTACCACTTGATTTGCAGAAATCTGGATCTGGAGCTGGATTAGGGTTTGTCAGAGAAACCCTAAAAATTCAAAATGTGAATTTCAACTTTCTGAAAGGATAGAAATATGCACCTTGATGAGCTGATCATCCTGGTATATTCAGAATTTGAAATATGTAAAGTTTCACCCTTCAGAAATGCCTTTTAGTCTCCCAAATTCACTAGGGAGGACCCTGAATTAGGGTTTGAGTTTCTCGAAGCTTCATCCAACCAAAATGTTTGATCCAAATCTCTAAAATTTGATTTGTCCAAGGATCTCCCAGCTATGGTCTCATAATTCAGAAAGTCCTATTTTTGTGGAAACCCTAATTGTTAGGGCCAAAAATGAAAGTGCCCATAATTGAATTCTGATTGGACAGAAAGATGCGCCTTGCTGAGGAGAGTCAAAATACCCTACTGCCTTTCAAGATATGTGGATAGAAACCCAATAAACAAGAATCCCTAGATTTCGTAACTGCACATTGTCTTCTTCTCAGGTAGGCTCTGATACCATGTTAATTTTTGAGCATTAATTCAATATACTCTAGGATCTTTACTGAGAGAATAACATGTACAACATATCAAGCATATCAATCACAACAAGCAATCACATGAGACAATAGACGCACAGAGTTTCACTGGGGCAAACCATAAAGGTGAAAAACCCCACAACTTCCTCAGAGATAGAAAGAGCAATGATACAACCCAAGTACAAGAGATAGTCCTCCTAGCAGCTACTCCTCCTTCCTCAGTTGTGCGCAACTTTCCGATGAGTGTAGAAGTGAATAATGAGATAATCAAATAGAGTGCCTCCCGCACTCTATTTATACATGACCTGACCTACCTAATAAACTAGCAGGGCCGACTTGTCTAACTCAGTCTAATAACCCATGGTAGGGCCGACCCCACACTTGGTGGTCTAATAACCCATCACACGCAAGTTTCAACACTTGCGACACTTGTCAATACAAATGACGACAATTCCGTATAGAGGAATAATAACATCTCTATAGGAGTACAATATACATGGGTGAAATACATTCCGAAGTTACAATTATATCAGCATTTGAGTCATTTGAAGTCTCCTTGTTTTTTCTGCTCATTATTTGGTTCAGATTTTAGTGGAGATTCTTCATTCACTTCTTAGATGAAAGAATACATGGCTGAATATTTTGATGCATATCACATCCTTTTGGAGAAGCATTATAGGACATGGGATCCTCACCTATGTCATTGGAGCAGATTTGATTGGTCACTTGAAGCTTGTATGCACTTGGAAAATGGTGGTCAACTTGCTTGGAGGTAAAAGCACTTTCATGACTCTTTGATGAAGCATATCCTTGATGTACATTTTCATTATGTTGTTATGTACTTTGATGATATATATTTGGTACTCATGATGTTTGGAAGAATGCATACAAGAATATGGGATCCAGGAATCATCTTATCTAATGGTGTGGGTTGGAGAGCACTCTTAATTGTTGGGGTGCGATACAAGTAATGGGACCCTGGAATAATTTTTATCGCATTGGTTTCAAATTTTTTGGGGAAACAAGCAGTATGGGATATGGATTTCCCACTTAATAAAGTAATTTTTATCAGAGTAGTTCAGCAGCAAGCAAGGTGGTTCCTCTCTAAAATATTCATGGGAACTCAAAGACTCAAGGTTGGGCAATTCAATGACAACTTTAAAGAATTATACAAAAACTAGGTTCTTCAACACCCATGTTTGAAATTGCTTGAGAACAAGAAATATTGGGAAGGGAGGATTTGTCATGTCCCAAATTTGGCAATGGGTCACAATGGCCTAAGAAAATTGTCGATATTCATTAGAGTTTGTCAAATTGATGCTAAAGGTCAAATAATTGCCAAGGAGGAAAATTACTAGTTTCCTAGGTTTGGGGTGGAAGCTTTGGGATTTGGAATAATGGGGATAATAAATGATTTTGGAACATTAGGATGGAATAAATATTTAATAAAGGAGATAAATGAATATATACAAGTGAAAATCAAATTGGCACTTGATCATGAAGACACATGGAGGAAGTGGGACCCACACAAGCTAGAATTTATGTGCCACATGGCATCCTCTTCTTGCAATTTCGAATCCATGGGAAGCCTAATGTTCTTGGGATGATTTATAAGGTCAATAATACTTGGCATGAGTCAATGAGGTCGAAATATAGAGGAATAGTAACTCCCATGGAAGAGGAAGAGGCAATTTGGAGCTAGTGAGACACTTGGGCTAGATTCCCTAGCTCTATGACAACAATGATGAAGATGCTATGACACCTATGACACAAATCATACCTGAAGGCTGACATATGACATGTATTACATTTCAGGGCTAAAAATAGACTCCAAGAGGGCGCTCAAGGGTGTTATGGCAGCTAATATGCTTCCACATGTGATTTGGTGGAAGTGGGAGACTAGGAATTGTTGTACATGTGGCGTTCTTTGGAATCTCTTCCCAACTTGAGTTGGCATGAGTCTCTTGGAAGGAATTCGACCCATGGAGGACATTAGAAATTTATAAATGTCAAGAACAAAGAATGAAACCAACTTTTGATCATTTGTATAATTTGCAATTGCATTTGTGTAGAGGGAGAGCTAGTGGATGACTAGTTTCTTGCCTTAGCCAATTTCGAGGGTGAAAGATTCCCATCCAAGTTGGTAATTGGAAAGGCCATTCAGACCTTTAATTTGGAGCTTTAATGGAGTCTTTATTTTCAGGTGTAAGCTACAGGGAAGCTCATGGTTTCTTCCATTGCAGCACATTCTCTCAACCATTTCCAGTTTTGATGGCATATTCTTGATCCTTGAGGGAGGGCATTTTTGGTGAGCTATTGTACTCTTTGGGGGAGCTTCTCATGCCCCATTTCTTTTTTAATATGAATTAAATACTCTTTTATTAATCTCCAGAAATTTTCAGGTCTAAATTCCAAGTATAAATGTATAAATCTCATTTTTAATGAAAGAACAGTGCCATTTCCCCACTACATTGATGTATAGCATGATAATGCTGATGATTTCGAATGAATGGATGTTTATATGATAAATTTATGATTAATAGACTTCAATGGATGTATTTTACAAGTTTCATGTACTGTACTTGAGAATTTGAAGTATTGTTACTCAGTTTAATTGCAGTGGGAGAAGAAATAGTGTCATTTCCCCAAGGGTCGAATTGGTGATTTTTGTAGCTGAATGGGAGAGGGTTGGAACAAGGATAATAATAAATTAATGATTCACATGAGACATTAATAACATCCTTGAGAGATACCCTACCTATGTTCATAAATTTTAGTGGGTTTGGAGGCATTTGGGAAGCCATTTTCAATACTTACCCGAGGGGGATTTGAACCCCAAATTACTAGTAAAATTGCATACTTGGTACAGAATCTTAATAGAGTTTACAGAGGTCTTTCGGTGGCCATATCTCATCCCGGAACATCATATTCAAGTCCTAATATCATTCATACACCTTCCTTGAATATTTGAAGGCATTTGGAGTCAATTTGAGACCTAGAGACCAATACTAGTCAAAGCGAAATTACTAGTAAAGTTCCTACATTGGCCAAAATTGAAAGAGGATTTGCAGAAGTATTTTAAAGGTATAAAGCATCCCTGAAACACATATTTATGTTCTAACATCATCCATATACCTTCTCATAATATTTGGGAGCAATTGGAGCAATTTGGGGACCTAGAACTCAAAACTAGTCAAAGGTCTAACTAGGAAAAATAGTGAAAAATTGCCATTTTAATAAAATTCCTAACAAGGGACATTACAATCTTGATCACAAAAATAGGTGAAAATATGGGGCAGGTCTTCATTTAAGACACATCTCATGAAAATGAGGATGAACGTATAATGGTCTGGGATTCATTTGATCCAATTCAAAGCATCGGAAGTTACTTAGAGAAAAAAATGTGTCCTAGACACATATCAGAGAGATTAAATCATTTTCTAATCCAAGGATCCTTCCTCCTCATTTTACAAAATCCAATCCCAAATTATTCCTTCTACATCCTCTAATCATAAACCAATTTATTTTTGTCTCCAAGTGGAATAGGATTAAAGGTTGGTCCCTTTCAACATGAGTAGGCTTGGGACGTCATATAGAAAGCCTAGTTTATCCCAATTCAAGGTTTCCTCTCCTTTGTCTCAGAGAGGAAAAATAAAGACACTAAGTGTTTTCTCAAGGGTCATCTGTAGTGAGTGTTTGTTTCTAATGCTTCTTCTTCTTTTGACATGTTTTTGAGAGATGATTTGTCTTCCCATAATGAAGACAAGGATGGATATCAAAATATTTTGTCTCCAAATGGATAACTCTATGACAATGTTGGAATTCATTATGAATTTCCTCCATGTGTTTATCACCAACCATTTGAATAAATTCTTAATTAACTTCGGGAGCCTTCAAATTTTCATCAAGAAATCCTACACTCACAAACTAAACTAGTTTGGAGTAATCTAGAATATGAAAGTTGTTGTCTTTTTCATATCCTAAGAAACATCAATTTTTTTTATTATAATTATTCCCAGGGTCTAACAATTATCTTGGAAAGATCATTTTTTCTTCTTGATAATCTACATTAATGTTTCCTTGAGATTCAAATTCATTGTTGTTGTTGTCACTGTGTGGTTCTACTTGTGATTCATCTTCAAAAGCCATGTTCATTAATTCATTGTTTATGACTAATTCCTTCTCATGACTAGTTAAGGAATAATCAACCATATCATTTGTTGAATATTTTTGACCTAGTTGTACCATATCATTTGTGTTATTGTGCCGAAGATGCGCATTCTAGAGCCTCATGGGTGGATGTGTAACTCCTTCCGTGCTCATCCTAGAGTTGACACGTGTCATTTTAAAAAAATTATAAATTATTATAAAAATAATAAATTAATATAAAAAATAGTATGTCGGCTCAAATTATATTTAAAACATTTATAAAGACACACACACACACACACATATATACCTTAACATTTACACTCTAAAAAACTATTTGCAGCTAGAGAGATTTGATCCCTCTCGACCCTTGGTAGATCCCCTTTTAAGATGGATCTATACTGGTAAGTAGCATAAACCTTTTCTATTAAATAATTTGTGTTACAACTTGTATCAATCATTTGAATTAGGTCACGTGTGTCACAAATCACATTAATCATTTGCATGAGGCCATTTGTGCCACGAGTTGTATTAACCTTTGGAATTAATTCATTGACATTACAACTAGTATCAACATTTCCTTGTCAATTAATTATAGTTGAAGAAATTCATTCACTTACTCCTTCATTTCAATTTGTTCATGAAGATTAAAAACCCTATTCTCCAACTCTTCTAAGGCAACATGCAGTTATTTAATTTCTTGATTTTCATTTTGCAACTTCTTTCCTCCTTTACCCATTGCTGATTTTTTCACTTGTCACACTTTCTTGCTCTTTATGTCAACCTTAGGGTGTCAAGTACTACCAAAAATGCACCCCAAAGTGATCTTTGACAATTATGTTGATTGTGATTAATGAATCACTTGACCTCCTTATTCAAATTATAAATGGGTCTTTTTTACAATAGGTTTCC
Organism: Larix kaempferi; assembly: GCA_027924585.1. Lineage (NCBI taxonomy): Eukaryota > Viridiplantae > Streptophyta > Pinopsida > Pinales > Pinaceae > Larix > Larix kaempferi. Next base: position 6,178,054 of record BSBM01000263.1, read on the forward strand.
AATTCAACCTCACACAAAGGCCTCAAGCAAATGAAAATATCGTGCATTCTTTCTCAATGGGTTACAATGGAAAAAAAATTCTCAATGGTTTACAATGGAAAAGGAATCAAACTCAATAGTAATTATCAACCATATAACTATGAATTGACAACTTCAATGTGAAACTTTCAACTTGCCCTTACCATGAAGGGTTAAACACACTTAGCAATCCAAAAAGACTTCTTTCGATTGCTGAATTTATATCCAGCCACATGAATATAAAGACAAAAATAATTAATTTAGATATTCCATGTACAATAAAACCAACAAAGAAAATTGTGTATTACCACTTTTGTTCTTTCTAAATGTATAAGCTTGGGCTCCTTTTTATTTGGTTCCTTCATTGTTGGGTTGTTCTTCATGCTTCATATCATTGCAAACATGCATAAGTGTACTCTCTATTGGAGATTAGTTCTAATGGAGGTGTTGCTCTAGCTATTAAACTTGTGGGTACTTCCTTTACTTCTGAAATGTGATAGGGATCTTTATAGATGGTGATGGCATGCAGTCTAACTCATTGTGTGTGTGGGTGACTATATAACCATGAAAAATCCATACTCAAAGAGTCTTTGATCGATTAAATTTTTGAAGAGAGGTTAAGAAATAGAATAGTCTTAAGGAATAGTGCTTCATCCACGAGAAGAAATAGTCATATTTGAATTAAATTGGGATAAATGGTCTACTGCACCTTCCTTCATTCATCTAGAGGCATGACACAACTATTGATTCATCATGCACACTGGGTCTTATTTTGTTCAAATCCTCTTCAAAAATGACAATCAAATATCAAAGAAGAATACTCCACAATATATTTTCCAAAATCGTTGTTGAATGACTATTTTCATAAATCTTTAAACAATATATTTTGCATTGGTTCAGGCTCACCAATGTTGCATTGCTCTCTTGTGAATTATAGATGACCTTGTTTTAACCATTGTGTGGTAGATATTCTTGATCCACTTGTTACTTGCTACTATTTTACTTCATGCTCATCCCATAAAAATTACATGGATCACTACGATGAAGGAGCTACCAGGACCTTAATACTAAAGGGGTTATGATACGTCCAATTATCTCTTCATTGTAGCTTTAATTCTATGTTAAACTATTAGAGCAGGCAAACAAGAGACACAATGTGGTGGAAATGGCTTGAGAAATTATCTTGCATTCATATTCATACCAATAACGGTACTATTTCATACAAGAATCATAGTCACCTATAGATCTAGATCTCTCTAACAACTCATCAATGGATATGTATGACAACTCATAAAGTGATAAGAATAAAAACTCATATGAGAGGTGATATAGGACTTTGTGATTGTATAGGGATTCATAGTCTAACATTTAAACCCAATATCGTATAGGTTAGGCCTTATAGCTTCTTTCTAACTATTATAGAACTATTCGGTCCTCCTAACCATTAATGACTTGTTGGCCATGACATCACTAATTTGTTTAATATATTTCATTGTAGGCATACTTTAAAAACAAATTTTCCTTGGAGATGCATTTTCTCTTTAGGAAATAAGTGTGCCAAAGGAGTTTCCTTAAGGAAGCATGCATACATTTGCACTTCCCTTAATGAAAGGCACATATAAGGAACTCATGTTGTAGAGAGAAAGTGTATCTATAAGGAAAAAATGGTTTTTTTTGTATGCCTTTAGTGAAATAGATTAAACCAATTAGTGATGTTGTGGAAAAAAAAATAATGGTCAAGAGGACTAAATAATGCTATAATAGAGACATCAGACACTATCAAATCATTTGAGACTTTTTTTCCTTAATTCCATCCCAAGCAGTTATCAACTCTTGAATGGTTTTCATTGTATTGTCCCAACTTTGCTTGATTTTAATAAATCTACTATCAGAGGGGAGTTATCTCTTTGTCTTAGATGGGGGCTTACAAACTTCATATTTTTGGTGAAGGTGTCAAGATAAAATTTATAGACACCATCACTCTTCAGAAGTTCATTTTCAACATAGCCTTGAGACAAAATATTTATTTAGAAACAAAAAATACTCCATTCGGGATCCCACAAAATCTAAATATAAAGCCATTGTTTCTTCAATGTTACTTGAAACTGCTTTCCTTATGCCATACAAAAGACCCTAAGTGAACTTGACTTTATTTGACTTATTGATGTAATTTTTTGAATTTCCTCAGGTACCTAAGTAGTCAAAATATCAACAAACAAAGGCTCGAGATTTAATACCCTCTCCAATCAATACTATGTTCCTCAAATCCTGCATATCTTCTTCTTTCTCACCAATTCCATGTTCTAACAACTTACCAATAGCTTGATGCATTCTCAAAGCACAACAAGGCCTAATACTCTTAGTGTAAAAATGGGATTCATAACCTTTAAGTATTACCTTGGAGAGCAATAATATATTGCTTCGATTGTCATAACTACAACATTGCATGATGATAAAAACATATTCAAAGCTGAGGATACTCTTTGTACAATCTCCTTTCTTATAGTCCCCATAGTATTTATTTGGGAAATATCCCCAGAGGTAAGCTCCATCAAACCATCCTAAATTTCATGATTATCAGGAAGGTCAAGCTATTGCTTGGTATTTTCCTGAGACCATAGTTATTTCCCATTCTATACATGTATCCTAGGACTAAGTCTTTGAAGGGAAACTCTCTCTTGGAAATTAAAAAAAAAATACAAATGTATCTTGTGATTTTTTTTCAAAGCATGATAAAATTGTTCACATTTTATTTCACCCAACGATATTGTGCATAAAAAAAAGGTCATTGAAATTCCTAGAAAATCTAATCAATGTTTATTCTTATCCATCATTGGCACCCTTGGGTAGGCTATTACTCCTACCAAAATGCTAGAGCCTTGTGAGCTTTGTACAATCTTAACAATCCCAAGTGTAGTTAGCCAATAAAAAATGGTTATAGACTTAGTTCAAGTCTAAGGGTGGTTTCAATGTAATCTCCCTTTTGAAACCCTTTATCCCTCCCTAACTAAGTCATCGTTGAGGTTTCCCAAGGTTCGAACACTTACAAGTTCCCAATCAATCAACCTTACTACGATACATGACATTAAGAAACAAAACATATCTTACTATTTACAAACATGCCAAAGCCAATCTTCTTATTCTGAAGCATCATTTTTTAATTAAATTAAATTTAATATTGATCAATATGAAAAAAATATTAATAAAATTTATAATTTATAAGCCCGTTTTAAAAAATAAAATTATATATATGGTTTATGTGATGTTGTGAGTAAATATAATACCTTTTCACTTTGCATGCCTATAGTTTGAACTATATAATGTCTTATACTGTAAAACTATAATGGAGTGGTAACCTTGTCTTGAAAAGATAAAAAGAATCTCACGGTACCATGTGATTGTTACTCGGGAGTGATCAAATTTAGGTATAATGGGATTTGTAAAAGCGGACCTAATATATTCTTGATATTAAAAATTAAAGTTACTTTTATAAAAGAGAAGTATTCCCATCGAAATGTGGATTAAGAAAGATAAAAATGATGATAGAAAGATATAAAATTGAATTTAGTTGGGTGTTTATGACGAAAGATGGGAACAATGATTTATTAAAACACAATTATAAGTGTTGTAGTAATGAGGACCTCCATCGAGATGGGACAAGACCACACTACTTGGTGAGGAAAATAAATTCCCACATTCTTTGATTTTGGATTTATGATTAATCACTTATGAGTATGGGTTTTTAACCAAAGGATTTGTTACAAAGTAATAATCAATATCAGTTTTGATATTTTTATTGTAAATTTATTATTGTGGTAATGAAATGATAATTTCATTTACATAAATAAATCTGATTGTAATCCAAATGGGAAGATTATAAACAATGAGAAAAAAATCTCTATCAAATCAAGCATGTTCTTGAAATACACAAATAAACCATACATACTAAATTAAGCTGTATGATGACTTCTTTTTGTGGAAATGTGATAAAAGTAATATCAACCTCCCATGCCCTCTCCTTTGAATCCTTCACTTTTGAATTCTTGGTGGGCTTCTCTAATAAAAAAGACTTGACAAACAAATTTGCTCCCTCTTGATTTATCAAGAAAAATGAAAATGTTCCCTCTGAGAATCGACCTTCAATGTCCTTTGCAATGCATGCCCTCACCCTCACATAACACACTCTAATTGACAAGGTAACTAGTCCATGGACCTCTCCCATGTAGTGCATTAATGGCTCTAGAAGAATTGGATGGCACTCATCAAAGGTAAGATTACATTTTTTTGTGGGAGAAGATTTTATACTTTTTTAATTGCATTGAAGGAAGAAAAAGATTTTGATCTTCCAAAGCAGGCCTTACTTCAAGGGTTGCAAGGGATGTATCTTAATCCCTAGAACTTGGAATTTGAGATAAATCTGGATGTTACCACAACAATCCATATCTAGGTACTATTTCCCTATCTCCCCTTGCACTATTGGAACATTGAATTTACTAAAAACAATTGGAAACATTGTAAGAAAATGTATTGATAAATCAAAGCCAAGATCTACAATGTTCATTTGTGCTTGAATATGTTTTGAATTTGATATCGAAAAAGGCCTTCTTGGAGACATAAATATGCCATTGGATTATTGGTCCCATCCCCAACCTTTAGATCGTGAAAAACTCCCTTTTAAGTGCAATTCTTCCCATGAATATGACCATTTCATAAAAGATTGCAGGAGTAAAATTGATACACAAGCTCCTCTAAAAGATGGAAACTACCAAGAAACAATATGGGAAAAGGCAAGTTGAGCAACAAAAACATGTATCTAAACCCAAAGGAAAATCCTCAATTGAAGCCCCCAATCACTTTAGTGTTCTTTCCCATCTGGAATATGAGGATTGAGACCCCCTACATATGCCAATCCATCTAAACCCACTCACCTCCTCTTTGAATGTCCTTTGGCATCTTCCTCTATGTGAGGTACCAACGATGGAGAGATGTATACCCATACAAAACCTCAAATACCCCCCTTATACTTGCATCAAGTCCTTGCAACCAACCCTATCCACTCTCCCATTCGATTGAAACACTTCCACACTAGCATTCTAACCCCAAAACAAGTATTTATGCAACAAGAGGAAGTCCTTGCAACCCAAATACCCCCCTTATACTTGCATCAAGTCCTTGCATCCAACCCTATCCACTCTCCCATTCGATTGGAACACTTCCACACTAGCATGCTAACCCCAAAACAAGTATTTATGCAACAAGAGGAAGAGGGAGATGAAGGAGGAATTCATAAGAAACCATGCCATAAGACAAACAAAGAGAAGCAGAGATAGGTTGCAAATAGGAAAAATTCATTGGGGGAAAAGTTGCCAAATAGGGGAAATCATTGGTGTAACTCCTCAAACTACAAAATAAATATCCTCTCCTTAAAGTACAAAGGATTAGGTACTACACGAAAGTATGAAGAACTATGTGATTTGGTCCATTCAACAAGGTCATTCATAATTCTGCTTCAAGAAACTAAGGTGGAAGAGATGACAATGCAAGAGATCAGTAACAAATTGTGAAAGCATAGTTACAAAACTGCATGAGTGGTCAGGGATCCTTTTGAAGCATTTTCACCTTGTGGTATCTATCTATATCAAAGCTTCTCCATCATCAATGTATGCAACACTTGTTGTATACCCTTTTTGTAAACAAGATAACCAGGAAATAGATTCAACTCTTTACAATATATCCACCTATCCATTGTCAATAAAAATAAGAGTTTTAGAGCCCCCTTTAAAAATGTTGGGTTTCACTACCTAATTATAATAGAATCTTGGTAGGTGACCTAAACTAGGTATTATCCCCAATCAAAAAGAGGTTAAAAATAGGGGGTGGGTCTTCATTTAAGAAACCTCTCATGAAAATGTGGATGAACTTATGGTCCAAATCAAAGCATGGGAAGTTCGCTTAGTCAAAAAAATGATGTGGCATGGGCACATATAAGAGAGATTAGATCACTTTCTAATTAAGAGTTCGTTGCTCCTCGATAATACAAAATCAAGTCCCATATTATTACATCTACATCCTTTGATCAAAATCCAATTTATGTTCGTCTCCAAGTGGAATAGGATTAAAGCTTGGTCCCTTTCAAATTCAATCCATTATGGTTGCAACACTAGTAGGTTCAGGAGGTCACATGACAATCCTAGTCTATCTTGATTCGAGTATCCCCCTCTTTTGTCTCAAATAGAAAATTAGAGAAACTAAGTGTTGCCTCAAGAAATGTGCCAACAATTCCTTCATCTCATTGTTGAAGGAGAGAGAAAACTTTAAGAATAACTCAACAATTTGCAATCCTACATGGAAAAATATTAAGTTATAGGTCAAATGTTGATAAAGGAAAAGGATATAGTTGAATAAATCCACAGAACATGCATACATATTGAAGAGAATTAGAGATTTAAATCTTGTATCCTTTGCATAAGAGTTGGATATAGAAATACTAAGTTCCTTCATGAGAAAGCTAAGAATTGACAGCTCGAGAATTATTTTCAAGATATATCTCTAGGAGATGGTTGGTGGCTATTTGATTTTGAAGACTTGATATAAGAGGTACATGACCACATATATGTTAAATGAAAAAGGCCCCTACCCCCAAACTCTTCATGTAATTATATGATTAATGACATCCCTCTCCTTATCACTACAAATGATAATAATCAATTAACTTGGTAAATTTAAGAGGAGGAGGTAAGCCAAGCCATATGGGTCCTTAAACAAGACAAAGTGTTGGCCCCAAACACATTCAAAATTCACATCTACATAGTGTGCTAGTAGATAGTTGAAATTGACCTCTATCAAATTCTTAATGATTACAAACACATGGCTCAACCTAGGGGAAGGATAAAATCCTATTTATCGGCACATGTTCCAAAAGAAATAGATCGTACATCCTTTGTAAAATTTATTCCTATCTAACTATGCATTCCCTCTTACAAAATTCACAAAAATACTATAGTAAGTAGTCTCAATCCTTTGCTTCCGAAATTAATCTCTAAGGAGCAAAGGGACTTTGTCAAAGGAAAACAATTACTATATAACATAATAATGGTTTAGGAGGCTATTCAATCTATTTGAGTGGCCCAAGAAAAAGGTATGGTAATGAAAATTGATATGGATAATTCTTTCAACAATGTTTGGCATAAATTTATATTTTTTGTCCAGTAAGAAGTTTCCACCTTATAATTTCTTGACTATATTAAAGCATGTATTAGTTGGCCCTAGATCATTACCTTGGTAAATAGCCACTTGGATCCCTCCTTTCAATTCTCAAGAGGAATTCTCTAAGGTTTACCCCTTTGTCCAATGCCTTATATCCTAACGGTTGAGTCATTGGGGAGAAAGATACACAATGCAAGGACTCAAGGGCTTCTTCCTAAAGTACAAATTGTTCATGCAGTGAAATCTATCAATCATTCTCAATTCATCGATGACACCCTCTTTAGAGGAAATTCCTTAGCGGTCATATTTCAAAGGTTTAAGTATATATTGTATGCATATCTCAATTCTATATGGTTTCTAGTGAACAAGTAGAAAATAAATATTTATGGTTATAATGCCTCCCTCCCATACTTGTGCGGCATAGCTTAGGTCCTAGAATTCTCTTTCACCCCTCACTAGAAAACCTTCGAATATCTAGGTTTCCTAGATGCCTTCCTCTCTGTCAAACACCTCACCTTATAAAGCTTATAATGTTGTTGAATACTCAAGGTATCCACTCTCTATATGATCTCTCTAGGTAGGAATAAAATAAGGATGGAAATTGCCAAGTTGAAAAAATATCCAACCCTTAGAGGAGTTAAATGCACCCATGTCCAACTTCTTTAGACCGCTCCGTGGGGAATCATTAGTTAACAAACTTTATAAGGATGGTAGGGGATGAAAATGAAAAATTTAACCTTATTTTATCAAATGTGTATAGGAAACCATCCTAGAATCCCAAAATCTCCCCCCAATGTCTATCTTTTGGAAGAAATTCTAAAAAGAGGCCTCTCTCTCAAAAATATGGTCCTTATGTTGGATTCTAGTGCAAAATAATATCGTCGTAAAAGACATGTCTGGGGACCTTCTCACTATCCTCTTATCCTATCCCATGGAAGAAATGATGAACCATTTGTTCCTTGAATGTTCCTTTTCTATTCAAGTTTGGCATCATGCCTTGCAAGGTCATACAAATATGCTTGAAATGAACAAGGATTGGAGACATATTATCCTCTCCTAGAAAAAAAAATATGTTGGAAGCCCCGGTAAGAAGCTGATGTTGGAATTTGGAGAGGGCATGGCTAGCAATTCCAAACTTCCTTTCCTGAAAAATTTGGCTTGCCAAAAACCACACTTTGTTTCATCAAGAAAATATTTTCCATAAAAAGTGGGAGATCAATCTCAAGGATTCTAGATGAGATGCTTCTAGATAAAGTTGTGGATATGAGTCAATTGTATATTTATGGGTCATGTGGGAACAATGGCTTCAACCTCTGGTTTTTGTCCCCTTCTCTTGGTCTCTAATTAGAATAAAAAAATTCTTGAAGGGAAAACATTAGCAACTTAAATGCAAGAGACAAAATTCAAATATTTGAAAGAAAGTAGAAACCATCATATTATATTATTTGGTGAATCTTCAAAACAAAATCTGAGAGAGTTATGTGAAGGGGAGGGGTTGTTTATGGCCCTAAAAGATGAAAATGACTAGAGTATACTTGGGGGTTTGTAGTGATACAAACAATGAGGTGGAAACACTCATTGTACAGTAGGGAATCATCACTCTAAGGGAAAAAGGATCCCGTAAGGTTACTATGATTATCAATTCCGAGTGAAAGCATGAACTCAATTAGTATTTTTCTTGTTTTTTGAAAAATTAAAATTATATTTTCACAAGTTTGTAAATTTCCAACAATCTAAACCTATATTTGTGATTAGAATTTTCCATGATAATTATATGACCCTTCTATCATTAGATCCTCTCAGCTAGTGTCTCTCTTGCTAGACATTTCCAAAGAGTTATTTATGTGGGAGAGGGATTCAATACAATATAATATTAGCATGTTCTTTGCAACCTCGACTCTAAGGAAAATACACAAGTGAATGTAGGATTTCATCTTCGTCAAGGGTGACGAAGCACAAAAAGTGGGTGCATTATATCAATCACCATGTGCCCCCTAACTTAAGGTGTCCATATATTAAGGATGGAAATCCTCCATTCAACACATGTCTTGCATGAGGGTGACAAGAAGCACATATATAAATTGGTATCAATCTACACATATCTAAATTATCCTAGTGTAGTAATGAATTATATAATGGTAGAGGTCACTACTATATTGGGAGTAAATTTGTTGGTCGATGGATTCATAATGGTCTTGTTCGATGAAGAGGGAAGTGTTTGTAAGTAGAGGAAGAGTTTGGAAGTTTACCTATATCGTCTTCTTTCTTGGCAATTGCATTTTCTAATAAGAGGGCATATTTTCTTCTTTCTCAACAATTGCATTTCTAATAACTTGCCAATATCTTTATGCATTCTCAAAGCACAACAAGATCTAATACCCTTATTTCCAAAATGGAATTCATGTCCTTTAAGTCTTACCTAGAGAGAAACAATTTATTGCTTTAATTGTCATAACTAGATCATTGCATGGTGATAGAAATATATTTGAAGATAAGGATAATCTTTTTTTTACCATCTCCTTTCTTATAGTCCCCATAATATTATTCGAGAAATAGACCCAGATGTAAGCTCCATCACACCATCCTAAATATCATGATTATCAACAAGGTCAAGCTATTGGTTGACATTTCCCTTATAAAATTATTCTTTCCCATTATATGCATGTATCCTAGGACTAAGACTTTGAAGGGAAACTTTCTCTTGGAAATTTAAAAAAAATATAAACATATCTTGTGATTTTTTTTCAAAGCATGAGAAAATGGTTCACATTTTATCTCACTCAGTGATTATTGTGCATAAAGCATTGGACCAAGAGGTCATTGAAATTCCTAGAAAACCTAATTAATGTTTATTTTAGTATATCATTGACACCCTTGGGTAGGCTATTACTCCTACCAAAATGCTAAAGCCTCCTAAGCTTTGTACAACCCTATCAATGCCAAATGTAGTTAACCAACCAAAAGTAATTTATTGACTTACTCCAAATACAAGGGTGGTTTCAATGCATTCTCCCTCTTCGAATCCTTTATTCCTCTTTAATTCATCATTCAAGTTTCTCAAGATTTGAGCACTTGCAGGTTTCATATCCATCAATCTTATTGTGATACGTGACATTAAGAAACAAAACCCATATTACAATTTAAGAACATGCCAAAGAGTCCAATCTTATTATTCTTAAACATGGATAGCAATGAATAAAATCATGCTTTTAATTAATATTTAATTTAGTACTTATAGCTATGAAATTTTTTATTAATAAATTACATACATATATATATAAAACATTGAATATATATATATATGATGTGATTTATGTGAGTAATGATAATACCTTTTCACTTTGGAGGCCAATAGTTTGAACCATATAATGTTTTATGCTATAAAACTATAATGGAGGGGTAACCTTGTCTTGAAAAGATATAAAATAATATGAGGGTACCATGTGATTGTTACTCGGGAGTGATCAAATTTAGGTATAGTGGGATTTGTAAAAGCGGACTTAAGATATTTTTAAAATTAAAGATTGAAGTTACTTTTATAAAAGAGAAGTTTCCCATGTGGATTAAGAAAGAGAAAAATGATGATAGAAAGATATAAAATTGAATTTAGTTGGGTGTTTATGATGAACGATGGGACCGATGATTTATTAAAACACAATTATAAGTGTTGTAGTACTGAGGACCTCCGTGGAGATGGGGCAAGTGATTGAATCCTCCAAACCACGCTAATCGATGAGAAAAAGAAATGCCCACATTCTTTGATTTTGGTTTTTTTATTTTGTATTTATGATTAATCACTTATGAGTATGAGTTTTAGACCAAAGGATTTGCTACAAAGTACTATCATTTTTTAAATTTATGATTGTGATAGTGAAATGATAATTTTATTAACATAAATAAATCAACTTTATATGAAACCCAAAATGGGAAGAATGCAAACAATGTGGAAAAAATCTCAATCAAATCAAGCATGCTCTGAAAATACACAAATAAACCATACTTACTAAATTAAGATGTATGATGACTTCTTTTGTATAAATATGATAAAAATAAGATCTATCTCTCATGCCCTATGATGACTTCTTTTGTGGAAATATGATAAAAATAAGATCTAACTTTCATGCCCTCTACTTTGATCCCTTACTTTTGAATCCTTAGTGGGTTCCTCTAATAAAAAACACATGATAAACAAATTTTCTCCCTCTTGATTTATCAAGAAAAACAAAAATGTCCATTATGTGAACCGAACTTAAATGGCCTCTGCAATGCAGGCCCTCACCCTCACATAACAAACTCTAATTGACAAGGTCACTAGTCTATGGCCATCTCCTCATGTAGTGGATTAATGGCTTGAGAGGAATTGGATGACACTCATCAAAGGTAAGATTAGATATTCTTGTGGGAGAAGATTTTACACTTTTCTATTTGAGCTAAAGGAAGAAACATATTTTGATCTTCCAAAGTGGGCCTTACTTCATGGGCTGCAAGGGATGTATATTAATCACTAGACCTTGGAAGTTGAGCTAAATCTGGATGTTACCATGACACTCCATATCTAGGTACTCTTTCCCTATCTTCCCTTGCACTTTTGGAACATTGAATTTCCTAAAAACAATTAGAAACACTATAAGAAAATACATTGATAAATCAAAGCACGGATCTAAAATGTTCATTTGTACTCAAATATGTGTTGAACGTGATCTCGAAAAAGGAATTCGTAGAGACATAAATATAACATAGGATTATTAATCCCATCCCCAACCTTTAGATTATGAAAAAATCCCTTTTAATGCAATTCTTCCCATGAATATGACCATTTCATAAAACATTGCAAGAGTAAAATTAATACACAAGCTCCTCTAAAAAATGACAACTTGCCAAGAAACATAATGGGAAAAGGAAAGTTGAGAACTACAAACATGTATCTAAACCAAAATAAAAAATCTTCCAGTGAAGCCCCCAATCTCTTTAGTGTTCTTTCTTATCTAGACTCTGAGGATCGAGACCCCTTACATCTACTAATCCATCTAAATCCACTCCCCTCCTCCTTGAATTTCCTCTAGCATCTTCCTCTATGATGGGAACCAATGATGGAGAGATGTCTACCCATACAAAACCTCAAATACCCTCCTAAAAATTGCAACAAGTCCTTGCAACCATCCCTATCCACTCTCCCATTCGATTGGGACACTCCCACACTAGCATGCTAACCCAACAACAAGTATCTATGCAATAAGAGGAAGAGGGATATGAAGGAGGAGTTAATAAGAAACCATGTCATAAGACAAACAAAGAGAGGTGAAGATAGGTTGAAAATAGGCAAAAATCATTTGAGGCAAAGGGGCCAAATAGGGGAAAATCATTGGGGTAACTCAAACTATAAAATATAGATCCTCTCCTTAAACTACAAGAAATTATGAAGAACTATTAAATTTGATCCATTGAAAAAGGGTGGGCATCATTCTTCTTCAAGAAACTAAGGTGGAAGAGATGACAATGCAAGATATCGGTAACAAAATGTGAAAGCATAGTTACAAAAGTGCATGAATGGTCGAGGATCCTTTCCAGGAATTTTCACCTTATGGTATCTATTGATATCAAAGCTTCTTCATCATTAATGTATGCAAAACTAGTTGTATACTCTTTTTATAAACAAGAAAACCAAGCAATATATTCAACTCTTTATGATATATGCACCTATCCATCATCAAGAAAAATAAGATTTCCAAAGCCCAACAAGAAAAATAAGAGTTCCAAAGCCACCTTTAAAAAATGTGGGTTTCACTACATTCTTATGACAGAGTCCTCGTAGGTGACATAAACTAATGATTTCATGGAATTGCCTCAAGAATGAAGAATTGAAGTATGAGAAAGGGTTCAGCACATATCCAAGTTATGTTTCAGGAAATATTATTGAATCATCACTTAATAAATCCCCATATCTTATTGCTCATGGGTAGATGTCTACCGATGCATAATAATTCCTATTCCAATTGCTACAAGGAAATACTGGCCAAATTCCATGCCTTGGTAAAATTCAATCCACATATTGCAACTCGATTAGCCATGGAGAGTTACAAAAGCAAGATCATTATTGACTTGATGGAAAAGGATTACCAATGCAATATTATCCCATTGTCCTTCTATGTTGGAGATGAGAATCAAATGGCTTTTGAAGTAGCCATGCAAAGTATTCTAAGAAAAGTGTACAGGTTCTTCATCGACCATATTTTCACTTGCTTGAGGACATGCAAACTTTGGGATGGTAGGACTATAATGCCCCCATTTTTTATAGCACCACAGAGCTACCACTAGCCCTTTAGATCCCCATGGGTCCTAGTGCAAAATTAAATTAATTACGCAATTAATTTTGACTATGGTTATTTTGAATAATTAAGTTAGATATTGAAGAAGTGATGTAGTCCATAGTTGTAAATATTTAATTATTAATAAATTGTTTGATGAGTTGGAAATGCCTAGGTGGATCAAGAGGGCGCATAGGATGAGGATAAGGTATATGAGTTGTCTCCCTCAGAAAAATCTAGAAGGAAAATAGTTAAACCATCCAAAAGAAGGAAAAGCAGCAACAAATCAAGAAGGTGGGATGTTTCCAGATTTTTTAAGATAAGGCTCCAGAAGGAATAGTCAAAGCAAGAAAGCAAGCAAGAGGCCTTATGAAAGCTGCAAATTCTATGTTTGGCCAGTGAGGGCACATTCATGAGGCAATTGGTTCTAAAATGAAAAAGAAACTTTCCAAAGAAGCCTCCACTCATCACTGATTTGAATTTCCTATATGGAAAGCTCTAGAAGGAAGGAAGAAAAGTTGGCAGAAGTTAATAAAAGGCGGACGAACACACCCATTCACATATTTTGTCATTTTGAGTATTCATATTAAGAGATCTATGCATCTCAGAGGCTTGGTTGGTGTGCCCCTTTCCAACATTGGGTGATGTTCCCTTTTGCAATCATTGATCTAGCTAAAAGATGTTGGAAAAATTAAAAACCCATTCCATACTTAGGATATATTTTATTAGTCATCTAGATTAATTTTCCTAGGTGTAGACTACGTAGTTGGCCTACTTTTGTCTGGTATGCCTCCATATGCCATCCTAAGTCACAAACACAGATTTAGATAGATTGTGGATAAGATTTCCTTGGATTCTGTCTTATTTTATTCCATCCTTAATTAGGAAGACACTTTCCTGATTTAGACAGCTTTATCCTGTTTTTTCTACTTTCTAGTGGATAAGGTCAAGCTAGTTGACTTGGAAACTCTCTCCACTTGACCAATTCAACCTCCACCACTTTCTTCTCTCCTAAATTCATCATTACATTCCATTTACATCACTCATGAGATTCCATACCATATTCATCCAATTCGTGAGCCTTTAGAGTGTTTTGGAAAGTGCTTTTGACACCTAGGGGGTTTTTATGCTTTTAGTAAGCCTTACTTTTTTGTGCTTTTCAACTTTCCTTTAAGGAAATATATTTTCTCTCTTGAGATGTATTATATATTGTATTCATATTGTTTAATAAGATATGAGATGATATTTCCATCAATTGAGTGCTTCTCTTATGTTTCTGTCTCAATAATTCTTCTTCTTATTCTTGCATATCTTTGAAGAATTCTTGTGAGGACTTCTTTGCTTCAATATTCTTGGCTATTAGATATATTTCATGGTATTCAACCTATATAGAATTATCACATGGTATCAGAGCCATGGGAGATCTTGATTAAATTAGTCTTCTAGTATAAGGTTTCAGAGAGTTTGTTTTGCAGGTATTGAAGATCAAATGGAAAAAATTTATTGTTGTAGAAGAAATCAGATATTTCCATCTCTCATCATTGTTCTCCTCTTACACTTTACATATTGAGGATCCTTTGTTGGTAAATGGTATCCAAGAAGGTCATATATAGTTATTTGGAAGTCATTATACAGTTGAGGTTGTTCGTTGCACCTTCACTTCCTCTGTCCATACTCCTGCCATTTCCTACATGATTGCCAACACGTTTTTCAAGAAGTTGGAGACATCTCTCGGTTCTCTCATATGTCTTCTGATTTGAATCATTAGCCAGTTGTTGAAGCTCATACACACTCAGAACCTCTCCTTGGGTTTCTTTTTGGTGTGTTATTGAATACCATGGAGAAAAAATTACAGTTTGGAGTAGCTAGTTTCGCTCTTACTGTCATGCTTCTAGTCCACTACATGATTATTGGCACCTATTGCACAGAATATGGAGGACATCATCAAGTCTCATTTCGACCTGATCTCAGCAAGCACATGTTTTTGGAGCATGATCCACTTCTTCCCAAGACGAATATACCTCCAAAAATCTGATCAAGTTCACACCTACTTGAGTTTGGAGCAGCAGCAATTTTGGTGTGCACATGTCCATTTTTTAGGGAGGGTTTTATTCCCATGAGGTTTTCCCTGTTTCCTCAGTTTACATGGGCATAATAATTGTAATGGGGTGACCATAAGCCTTGTTACTTGGGCCCTATATTTCTGATATTTTACTCACATACAATCAGGCTTAAGGGGGTGTTGGAACATTTAAAAACATATTCCATACTTAGGATATGTTTTATTAGTCATCTAGATTAATTTTCCTAGGTGTAGACTATGTAGTTGGCCTAGTTTTTTCTTTTATTTCTCCATATGCCATCCTAAGTCACAAAAAACGAATTTAGATAGATTTTGGATAATATTTCCTTGGATTCTGTCTAATTTTATTCCATTCCTGAATTAGAAACACTTTCCTAATTTAGACAACTTTATCCTGTTTTTTCTACTTTCTAATGGATAAGGTAAAGCTAGTTGACTTGGAAACTCTCTCCACTTGACCAATTCGACCTCCACCACTTTCTTCTCTCCTAAATTCATCATTACATTCCATTTACATCACTCATTAGCTTCCATACCATATTCATCCAATTCATGATCCTTTAGAGTGTTTTGGAAAGTGATTTTGACACCTAGGGGGTTTTTATGCTTTTAGTAAGCCTTACTTTTTGTGCTTTTCAACTTGCCTTTAAGGCATTCTATTTTCTCTCTTGAGATGTATTATATATTGTATTCATATTGATGAATAAGATATGAGATGATATTTCCATCAATTGATTTGCTTCTCTTATGTTTCTGTCTCAATATTTATTCTTCTTATTCTTGCATATCTTTGAAGAATTCTTGTGAGGACTTCTTTGCTTCAAGATTCTTGGCTATTATAATTCTTTCATGGTATTCAACCTATATAGAATTCTCACAAAATATTGAGAGATACTTATGTTGGAGTTTGAGGAAGAGGATATCCAATCATTTTCATGGAGTTTAAGGCCGCCATTAGAGTTCATTTTCAGGTCTTTCCTGAGCTACCATATGGTGTGTTTGAATCTCAAGTTGGTGTGTTGAGCCCAGTAGCAGCAGTGTCTTGAGTGTGTTGTGTTTTGGCCAGTGAAGAGGGTGAGTTGAGGAATTTCACCCCCTATGATCTATAGTAGTTTCTCATGCACCCCGAATGAGATGTAATGAGATTTATTTCTTTTAATAAATCTGATTCAGTAAATAAAGATCCCTTCCTTACTCTTAATCACTCTTCTTTTGCTCCTATATTACAAATTCTAGTGTTAATTGATATACTGCCAGCTTTTTCACTAATTAATTATTAGATGCACCCCTAATAGTCTGATTGTAGAAGGATTCTACTAATTTCCATATAGTTGGACTCATCTATGAGGTTTATTTTTGAATTAGTGAACTACGGTTGGCATTTGAAATCACTGTATGTGCTATCATAGAGAAAATTGACAATTTTTGGTGTTAATGAATCTAACTGCTTTCTAAGCATCCAGAAATTGGTTTGAAGGCCCCTATAGCTAATTCAAATGTATTTTACCACATCCCAATACTTAGACCAGAAAATCGTGAGCCTCTTATGCCATTTGAAAACTACTGGAAACTGCCTCCTTCACTAGTCCAAAATTCCAATCTTCACACCTAGTCAACTAATTCATTGTCTAAGTTTGTTTATCAATTCAAGTATATTCCTTATCAGGTTGGGGATAGTTAAATCAGTCTACCTAAGGTCTAGATACATCCAGTGCAGCACCAGAAGCCATTTGGTTCCACATAATTCCTGGGATTATTGCCTTAGAGTATTTGGCTTTGCCTAAGGGTCGTCCCATGTGTGATGCACCCAAATAATGTGCCATTGTCGAATGTATGGACTCTAAGCCTTTATGATTTATATTTTGCATACCTTTAGGTGCATGGTATAGTCCATATTGAATTTATTACAACCTTGTGTTTGTTTGGGAGGAAATTCAGAAAGGTCCCTAGGTCATTAAAGAAATTTTGAGGTCTAAAATGGACCTCCTAAGGAAACTTATAAAATAATCTTGGAAATAATAAAATAATATTAGCATAACTCATCAAATTTTGGAGGAAAAAAGAAGAAAACTACTTTTTCAACTTATCTCCCTATATATTCACTCAAATTTTGAGCAGGAGCACTCATTGGATGGGGAATTCTATTTCACATCCAACGAGTACCCACTCACCATACTTTTGATGGACCCCACTCCTTGAAAAACAAGAAATACATGAAAAAATGTGATGAACATTTTTTCATGTATTTCTTGTTTTCCGAGCAAGAGCACTCGTTGGTTGTCATCATCACGTTTTTTCATGTATTTTTTTTTAGAGGAGCGAGGTCCATCAAAATTATGGTGAGTGGGTACTCGTTATATGCAAAATAGAATTCCCCATCCAACGAGTGCTCCTACTCAAAATTTGAGTGAATATACAGGGAGATAAGTTGAAAATAAGAGTTGAAAAGGTAATTTTCACTTTTCACTTGTTTACCATTTTACCCTTTTACCCAAAAATGGTGATTCATCCCCCATGGTTGACATCATCATATTGAATCCTAATGGTGATTTTTGTTGTACAATATTATTATTTTAAGGCCCATTTTTTACCTCAAAATTTCTCTATGGCTAGAATTCAATTCGGGAAAACCTAGTTTTTTTTGCTCATCTTCGAGCTAATGTGCCTACTCACTACCTTAGGTAAATTACAGCAAGATAAAGGGGAAATAAAATGAATAAAGGGGAAGTTTTTAAAGGGATGTGATTAAGGGAAATATTGGGAGAAATAAAATTTAAGGGGAAAAGTTTTTTCATCTACAAAAGGGGGAGGTTTTTCTTCTTCTTCTAAAATGGAGGTTATTGGATAAATTTTGCAAAGAAGGGACCCGAGGAGCAGCATGGAACTTTTCGGACTTAGCTAGGATGACTATGCTGATAGAAGGATGCAATTAAAAATTTATTGGTAGACACGAACTTGATGAATTTTAACTAACATAACGCAAAATGCCTTTACTTGTGAAACTTTGACAGACTACCGAGAGGGTCAAACGGATTCAGTTTTGGCCAAACAAAATATGAGTACGATCAGATCGACAACCTAAACATGATGAAATAAAAATATTGACAAGAGGATGGATGCATGAAAAGAGGACTAATCCCCAAAACTTGACTCAACCATGACTGTGTCAAGATGAGAAAACTTGATAAGTATGTCGAAGGGGTCATATGACAATGAAAATGGTGAAATCAGATATGGATATGAGAAGCACATTGAACCGGATGTGATGGTATAGATAAAATGACCTTGCAAAAAAATTTAATTGGTTTTCCTATGGATTCATGTTCTGAAACTTCGGATTATGTTGATGTTGAGCATCAACACCTTCTATATCCATTCTTGGTCCCAATCAATTAGGACCTTTGTATTTTCCTTTTTATCTACCATTCCATCACTCTCCTTCTAATACATTGCACCTAAGTTTAAGGGAATGTTGGAATTATTTGAATTATTTCACTAAGGGGTTGGACTTGTCTCCAATTGGAGATCTATAGTCCTTGGGTCCCTATTGATTCTAGGATGTCCACTTTTCCCACTATTATTCATTTCATGCATCCAAGTGCAATGGTCATTATTAGATCATTTTCCATGTCAATATCTTTGTGATATTATTGGTAGTATACCCTATGTTTTGCTACAGAGGATACCTCATCTACCTTCTCTACCCAAGTCACCTTTCAAATTTCCATCAAAATTTAGTTTAAGGACATGTGAAGAACCTGCAATAATTAATTAATGCAAATACACGAGATATCAGAAATAACAGAACTCAGAATCACTTTTATATTGATCACAGGCCACTTCGAGGGGGCAACATCCTTTGAGCAAGCTCAATACAATTAACTTCGCGATGCCTTCAATGACCTCAACACACACTTATATACTAAGTCTATGCCCAATACTATGAATCAAAACCATGGGACATATAATACTATGGGATGACTTACAAAGCATATGTGTCCAATACTATGGGTCAATACTATGGGCTAATATAAACTATGGATCAACAAATACTACGGGACGACTTACAAAGCATATGCGTCCAACAACAATATACTAGCATAGTAAAGAGAAGGGTTGACATGGGTTCCTAACATCCCCTCTCCCTTAGAAAAAGCTTTGTCCTCAAAGCTTTGGTTGGGGAAATTGCTGTAGAATCTAAAGGAGTGGTTTCCCGGTAGCATCCTCGGGTTGCATTTCAGGCCACTGACTCCTTTGGAGTGTCAGGGAGGATTGCTCGAAAGGATGTATACAAAGAATAACCCTATCAGCTGCGTGGAAAGTGCACTCAGAACGGTGTTGATCAACTTGTTGTTTCACTCAAATTCTGGCATGTGAAGATTGTCCTGCAGAATGAGAAGAATCTGATCGCGGTTTCGAAGAACCCAGTCAATTTCCTAAATTGGGGAGCTGCTAAGGGTGTATGGAAGAAGAACTGGTGGTGTCTGTCCATAGACTACTTCATATGGTGTCCTTTGAGATGTGGTATTGTAGCACCAGAGCGCTTCTAGTAAATCCATAGAAATAGTTGGCCAAAGCTATGTAGGGATGGGCAAGGGTTTGAGCAATCCCGAAAGGAGTGTCGTTTCACCCTTGTTGACCTGGAAAGTATCACAGTCAGCTACTATCTGTTGAATTGCCATTTTCAGTCCCTACCAAAAGAAGTTACATTGTTCCCGGTCATACATTTTGAAAAACCCAGAGTGCCCTGCTGATGAAGAAGCATGGAGTTCATAGAAGAGACAGCCCTGTTGAACATATTGCAACCAATTTGGAACAAGCAGAGAAAGAGCTGTAAGAGAAACTGGGTCATCAATTGTGCGAGAAGGAGCATCTGCCACCATATTGTCCTTACCCTTCGTGTAAGTGATCGCATAGGGATAACCCATTTCAGGTGTGTTGGGGAGGAGACCCATTATTCCAGAAAATTTTCCAGACTCTGGAGATTAGTCTTGATGCAGAAATAATTCCCTAATAGGTATGGCTACCACTTCCTTACTGCATGCAAAATAGCCATCATTTCCTGCTGAGAGGTAGATGCGACTAAATTCTTACCAGAAAGGTCTCTTGAAGGCGGCAATCTCATTGGTTCAGCAAAGACACCTGCATATTTATCCAAGGAAGTAGTGGAGACCGTTGATGGGTGGATCTAAATGTAATGGAGCTTAGCGATAACGCCATGTGAATTCTTCTTAAGGATTTTTTCTAGGCGATGTGAACTAATGATGCGGAGAGACCCTGGTTGTAATCCCATTAATTTGTGTTGTGCCCCATTGACTGAAAACTGCATCCAAAGTTCATCAAAATGCCATAAGATGGGGCCAAGTGTGCGTAACCATTGAACACCAAAAACCACATC
Organism: Larix kaempferi; assembly: GCA_027924585.1. Classification (NCBI taxonomy): domain Eukaryota; kingdom Viridiplantae; phylum Streptophyta; class Pinopsida; order Pinales; family Pinaceae; genus Larix; species Larix kaempferi. The sequence goes on from BSBM01000263.1 coordinate 6,199,064, forward strand.
ATATCCGCCTAAGGACAAGGAAAACATGTCAGAGCGTAGGTTATAATATTCCATAGAGATACACACATTGTGACACTTCCCCTTGCAAGGTAAGGTGTTCCCATTGGCAACCATGACTTCAAAGTTGGAGCAAGGATGGACAAAACAATCAGCCTGTTTGGCAATCCGAGGGTCAATGAAGTTATGAGTGCTACCAAAATCAATGAGTATGGTAAGAGGGAACTTCTTCAAGTATCCCCTGACCTGCATTGTTTGTGGGGTTGTGATGCCGGTTACAGCATGGAGAGAGATCACGGGTGGGTCATCTTGAGATGGGGTGTCAACAGGCGGGTGCTAAATGTCGACCTGATCATCTACTGTATCTGGAGATTCTTCACCAAGTTCAAAGGCAAGCAGAGAATCCACATCCAAGAGATAAAGCTTTTGTTGAACACATCTATGAACCCGAGTGAATTTCTCATCACAATTATAACAATGCCCTTTTTCTCAGCGTACCTGCATCTTGGTTTTAGACAAATGCCTGATAGGAGTTGGTCGAGGAGCTGGCAGGATGGGAGGTCATTGAGAACCCATATTTCGGAAGGGAACAAAAGTGGGTTTGGAGCGTTGTTGGGCTGCAAGCTTGTCTTTTTCCAACTTAGCCAAACCTAGGACTTCCATCATTATGTTGGGATAGAACATTTTAACCTCTGACCAGATTTCATCCTTAATACCACTGATAAAACAACTCCTGTAAAATTCATCAGACAATCCTTCTGTGTGATTGGCGAGTTTCTCAAATTCTGTCTGATACTCTCTCACTGTGCCAGTTTGGTGAAGTTTAGTGAGTGCTTCTGTGAAGTTGTAAAAAGCACTAGGACCAAATCGTGGCAAAAGGAGTTGGCAAAAATCTGTCCAGTTTGGCTCGGGATGAGCTTTGAGGTACCAACGGTACCATTGAAGGGATTCCTGTTCCAAATGAAAGGATGCAAGTGGAACTTTCTGGACATCAAAAGTATTATGCAGACTGGAATATTGTTCTGTGCATTATATCCATCCAGTCGGATCAGTACCATTGAAGCAAGGAAAATCAAGCTTCGGCCCACAAAAATTGCTGGAAGAAGAGAACCCGATGGCTGCAAAAGATTCTGGCTGTCGGTTATTGTTCATGGCTAAATGCTGAAGCTGGAGGCTGAGAAATTTTTCATCCAGATATTGGAGTTTGGTTTGGATGGCTGCAAGTGCTTCCTCCATGTTTTTTGCTCCTGCGCGGGTGACAACCACAACTAAGAGTTTCTTTTTTTTCGAAATGGATAGAAAAACACAAACAAAAGCTTATTTAATAAAGGAAGATTTGGATTTGGGAAAAACTCGGATGGATAATTGGGGTTTGACTAGGTTTTGGACACTTTCTGATGGACAGGGAAGCAAAAAATGGGGATTTCAGAAGCGGGGTGAAAGAATGAGAAAATTTGGTAGAGAGGAACAAAGAAGCAGAATTAGGAAAGGAACACGGTGGAAAAATTTGAAGGCGTTTGGGTGAAAATTGAAGGAGTTATGGCAAACCCCAAAAATAGACAAATGTGGGATTTCTGGTCTTGGGAAGTGGAATTTGGGATAGGGTCTTCAGGAATGAAATATGCATAATGGGATTGCAGGGATGTCAATGAAGTTTCAAGGAAAACAAAGTTGAAACAAGGGAGATATGGCCGAAAAACAGAATTGGGTCTTCAGGAATGAAATATGCAGAATGGGATTGCAGGGATGCCAGTGAAGTTTCAAGGAAAACAGAGTTGAAACAAGAGAGACATGGCCCAAAAACAGTTTTTTTTTTTAGAAATGGATCGGCAACAGCGGCACAGAAGGGATCTACAACAGATGGATCTGCAACGGTGTGGAAGGGGTCGAAAACGGCTGGATCTGAAACAGTGACTGGATCTGGAACGACTTTCATAATAGATCTGAAACGGCTAGATTTGGGGCAGAAGTGATCGGCAATAGTTCAGCTGAAAATAGATATGGACCCTAGGTATGTGCGGCTTCCTGTCAGTTCAGGGGATTCACTCGGCCACCAATGCTGTCTGATGGCTTGCGTATTGGGGAAGTACCCCTCACTCCACGGCTCAGGTAAAACTGATAACTTCTTTGCCACAAATGACAGCTCTTGGTTTACCTCACAGGTGGGAACTAGTCAATCAGGTAGGGGTCGTTGCCCTTTTCGCTAGTAGGTCCTCTCAATGAGCCAGCTACTTTGGGGTTCCTATGGCACTCCTCACAATGAGTTTTAGGGCTTATGCCCAAGTACTTCCCTTAGTTAAGCGGATAGGGGTTATTCCCAGATCCGAACTTGCAACAGATGCGAAAAAAAAAAAATTGGCAGAAATTCCAACCAACGAGCCCAAGAAAGTGCTCTGATACCAGATGTGAAGAACCTGCAATAATTAATTAATGCAAATACACGAGATATCAGAAATAATAGAAATCAGAATCACTTTTATATTGATCACAGGCCACTTCTAGGGGGCAACCTCCTTTGAGCAAGCTCAATACGATTAACTTCACGGTGCCTTCAATGACCTCAACACACACTTATATACTAAGTCTATGCCCAATACTATGAATCAAAACCATGGGACATATAATACTACGGGATGACTTACAAAGCATATGCGTCAAATACTATGGGTCAATACTATGGGCTAATATAAACTATGGATCAACAAATACTACGGGACGACTTACAAAGCATATGCGTCCAACAACAATACACTAACATAGTAAAGAGAAGGGTTGACACGGGTTCCTAACAAGATAGACTCTTTTAGAACATGCCATTGGGTAGAAGTGAGATTTTAGTTTCACCTTCCAATTCTTCTTTGATATGGTATCATGTATGTTTCTAGATATCATTTCTCTAACTTATTGTAAGGTTTATCCATCTCTTCATTAGCATGGTACAAATTAATTTTCCATAACATGTCCTCCATGGGTTTCCATGATGAAAATCCAAGGCATTTACCAAATAACACCACCTATGTTGACAAAAATATCAGTAGGCCTTAAGGAGAATATGCCAATGGACTTGATCCATATGTGCACAAACAATGCTATGCATGCTTCACAAGTTTGATCACTAATTTTGGGCACTCAGTCGGTACTTTTAAGGTGTCAAATAAATATATCATTTGTTAATCCTCAAGGAGAACATCGAAGTGTGTTTCTTCACTCATGTTTTTTTCTTAAGTTAATTAATTATAAACATTAATTAATATGCATTATTTATTTTGTAACTTATCATTCAATTGCATATACCTGAAAAAAAATATAAACCATAAGATATAACACTAATTATCATGGGATGCAACATTACAAACATCTACTCTATATAATACCTTCAACTGATGTACTGTAATATACATTCATTAGTATGTTTTTTTTATTTTCTCTTTCCATTGGCTCTTTTATTTCTGAGTTCATATAAGTTGAGAAGTGAAATAGGAATATAGGAACAATTAAAATAATTGTGGAGTGAATGGTTATGTCCAATATGTGAAAATGGAGAAGTAGAAATTGAGCAATGCTTTCATCTATGCCTTGCAATGTACTCACAAATAAACGAGAATTCAAATTTATATATCAAATATTGGAGATAAACATTCTAGGAGTTTTTTTTAATACATACTTCATATATTTACATAAAATTAAATACAACACAGAAGAAACCATGTGAGGACATGTACAAATGTATTTACATCCTCATCCTCAAAGAATCTAAACTAACACGAGGGTATGTACTAAGGAATTTCTATCCTCTTCGTCAAAGAAACTAAAATAACAATAAAATTTGAATAGGCATCTGAATCCAACACCTTTGCATCTTTGATCAACATAAAATCTTTAGCTAGAAATGACATGTGTACCTCTTCCTTCCATAATTGACAAAAATGCAAACAAAGAACTAACCTCATTTTCAAAAACATTTTTCATCGAAGTTTCCAAATAAATAACAAAGTTGAAATTCTTAGGCAATGCTAGACACCACTAAGTGAGGAGCATACCAAAAATATGGAATCATCCAACAACATTGCTCTTTAATGAAACCTCCCCTACATAATGGTTATATGCTCAAACTGAAAAAACTCTGAATAACACCTCGAAAAAGAACAATCCTAGAAAAGGTGCTTCATTATTTCTATCCTAAGGTAGGAAAGGTAGAGTCCATCAAAGAGACCCTTTTTTACCAATTGTACATTAGTAAGAGGCCATGGTAAATCACTAATTGGGGAGACATGGTGGATCAAGAGGTTTTAGAGTGTGTGGTCATTCTAGGAAGATCTACTAATAGGTACAACAAGTGATATATCAGTTTTGGGATTATCTGTGTAGTGTAAGTCATTAATCTATGACCCATATTCCATGAGTATCATTCTTGTGGTTTTGAATAGTCCACTTAATGCTCATAAGAGTCAAGTAGTGGGATTTATACTAGAGAAATTAATCGCATAGCATCAATCATCACTTTCGAGGCTTGAACTCGATAACTAGGAATTTCCGAGAGGCCACCCATCCCAAGAATCCTCTAGCTCAAGTGCACTTAGTTGTGGAGTTTTCCATAAAATCAGTCCCTCTTAGCTTGCTACCCCCATTTGCAAAACCTTAGCAAGTATTGTTTCATATGAACTATTCAACTAGAGCTCGCTTTACTCTTTTCATTTGATTATTGAGGGGTTTCGTAGTCTAACAAGTGATATATCATTTTTGAATTATCTATGTATTGTAAGTAATTAATCTATGATCCACATTCCATGAGTATAGTTTCAACTGACCAATTTCTCATGGTTTTAAATAGTCCACTTACCACTCATTACATTAGGTGATGCTCGCAGGGGTGAAGAAGTGGGATTGTTAATAGCAAAATGAATGGCATAGTATCAATCATCACTTCGAGGGCTTGCACCTGGTAACCAAGACTTCCTAGGAGGTCATTTATCCCAAGACTCCTCTAGTTCAAGCATGCTTAACTGTGGAGTTTTCCCCACAATCAAGCCCACTTAGCTTGATACCACATTTGCAAAACCTTAGCAATTAGCATGCCTTATGAATTATTTAACTCTCCTTTTACTCTTTTTATTTAAGTATTGAGGGGTTTTTATAGTCCAACATATGATATATCATTTTTGGGATTATCTGCATAGTGTAAGTCATTAATCCATGACCCATATTCCATGAGTATAGTCAAAACTAAGCAATTTATCATGGTTACCACTCATTGCATTGGTTGATGGTCACATGGATGAAGAAATGGGATTGATACTAGTGAAATGAATGGCATACCATCAATTATCACTTTCGGCGCTTGCACCTGGTAACTAGGACTTCCCGGGAGGTCACCCATCCCAAGACTCCTTCTGGCTCAAGTGCGCTTAACTGTGGATTTTACTACATTCAAGCCCAACTATCTTTCTACCCGACTTTCAAAACCTTAGCATTGTTCCTTATGAACTATTTAGCCAGACCTCCCTTTACTCTTTTTATTTAAGTATTGAGGGGTTTCTCCAATCCAACATATGATATATTTCATTTTTGGGATTATCTATTTAGTGTAATTCATTAATATATGACCCATATTCCATCAGTATAGTCACAACTGGCCAATTTAACATGGTTTTGAATAATCTGTTTAGCACTCATTGCATCGAGTGATGCTCACAGGGGTGAAGAAGTGGGATTATTAATAGTGAAATGAATGGCATTGTATCAATCATCACTTCTAGGGCTTGTACCCGATAACTAGGTGTCATGTCCCCTCCCGTCGACCCAATGCAAGGAAGGGAACATCACTACACTTCCGAGGATTTTACATAAACTCAGCCCATCTCATTATATTCATACAAATAAAACAAATGTGTGCAGATGCGCACCAACATAACATGCACAGCGGAATTAAACTGTCCACACACATTTCTTATGCATACATTCAGGAAAATCAGAACAACTAATACATTGCAAAATTGAATACACAGAAATAGAATACTTATCTTGATGGTAAATTTTCCCCAAGCAACTAGCTATGTCATTGCAATGTTCCACCCAACCATAGGTCTCTGCCCAGCCTGTATTCTTTCAGCACTCAGAGACCACCCTCGAGTTGGGCATGATTTCTAAAGGAAAGGGAACACTCAAGCTCATGCACAGCCAAATAAACATTTCATCTAAGCCAAGCCAGTCCACAACTGGTTTTATCAGGCTAAATATGAACCCTCTTCATTTTAGGATGCTTGCACTCAATCTCAAGCCAAAATAATGGATACCCATAATCCATACCCCAACATACTCTTTCCACACTTATCAAGCACAATGGTTTGGAATGGATAAACAATTTTACAAAGGGATTTACGAAACAGGATTCCCACTGGCTCTCCCAACTCGTGGCTCACCCAAAATGAACTGTGGGAAGGGGAAATTCAACCACAGGGAGCAAAACCAATTTCTCCCACAGGCTATGAGAATTCGAAATTGCCAAAACGGCCTCAATGAAACCCAAAATCGAGCTCCCTTCCTACCAGCAGCTCTGCAACACCAAAACGCCCTCTTCCCATCTAGAAAACTAGGAAAAACCATCAAAATGTTGGGGGGGGACGCCTAGGTAGCTCCAAAAACGTGAGAGAGGCAAAACTGGTTGATGGATAATGGCATGGAGAGCAATTTCGTGGCTCATTTATTTCCCAATAATCCAAACACCAATTTCCATGAAGGGTGGCTTTCCCATACTCAAATTTTGGACAGCCATACCTCCCCATTCTCCAAGGCATTAACTACCTCAACCAACTCTTGGAAGAAATGAATGATTGGGCACAAAAGTCAACATGGGTAGTTTAGGGTTTATGGGTTCTCTCATTGACACTTGGATTGACTTGATTGGCTCCAAGGGTTTGAATATTTTCCCTCCAAATTCCTTGTAAAAATCATGCCCCCATCTCTTGTTGCATTGCATTGCATAACTAGTTGTGGGTATTTCATTAAAATGCATATTTACATTATATTTGAAATTCCATTGTGGATGGCTAGCATGTAACCATATGCATCACTAAATCGATGGTGGGGCCTTGGCCTTGAGCTCCTCACCATGATCTTATAACAATATTACATCATTTACATTTTAATGCAATGGGGTCAAAATCAGGATATTACACCAAGACTTCCCGGGAAGTCACCCATGCCAACAATCCTCTTGCTCAAGCATGCTTAACTATGGATTTTTCCCCACAATCAATCCCACTTAGCTTGCTACCCCCATTTGAAAAACCTTAACAAGTATTGTTCCTTATGAATTATTCAACTAGAGCTCCCTTTACTATTTTTATTTAAGTATTTAGGAGTTTATGCAGTCCAACATATGATATATATTTTTTGTGATTATCTACATAGTGTGAGTCATTAATCTATGAACCATATTCCATGAGTATAGTAGCAACTAACCAATTTATAATGGTTTCGAATACTCCACTTAGCACTCATTGCATCAAGTGATGCTCATAGAGGTGAAGAAGTGGGATTGATACTAGTGAAATAAATTTCATAACATCAACCATCACTTTTGGGGCTTGCAGCCAATAACCAGGACTTCCCAGGAGGTCACCCATCCCAACATTCCTTTGGCTCAACCACGCTTAACTATGGAATTCTCCCTACAATCAAGCCATCTTAGCTTGCTACCCCCATTTTCAAAACCTTAGCAAGTATTGTGCCTTATGAACTATTTAGTTAGAGCTCCAGTTACTCTTTTATTTAAGTATTGAGGGTTTTTGCAATCCAACATATGATATATCATTTTTGGGATTATATGTGTAGTGTATTTCATTAATCTATGACCCATATTCCATGAGTACAATGTTTGAATAACAAGTACATCCACAAATACCGAACACCAAGGACACCGCTCACACGAAGATCATAGATCAGTACACCAGTGTTTTGATGTGGTTAAAACCCTCTAGAGGGAAACAATCCACGGCCCTAGCCAAATAGCTTCTACAGATCAATTTATTATGAAGAAGAAAAATATTACATGAGCTTCTCTCAACAATGGATCATTCGGCAAGTGACCCTCCATGCTCTTTAAATAGAGATCATGGACCAATCGGGTGTTAAGCCATGGATCAAGTGTCGTTAATATCGAGAGAAGTTGAACCGTCAGATCACTTTATATCGTGACCGTTGGATTACATATATACAAATGCATACCCAACGGATATATTAGACCAAGTTGAACTTAACTAACTCCTAAGTGTCAAAAATATCCTAACATCCCCCCTTAAGAACAACTTGGGATAGGATTGAAGGATTTACAAAGGTGACACAAAATTAGGAGAAGGAAGGAGGCATTAAAGCCTATCCCCCCTTAATGACAACTTCCTGTACTCCTAGCATAGTTTGAAGTTTGGAAAAATTCGCTTCTGTAGGAGACTTGGTGAAAATTTCTGCAACTTGATCATTTGTTTGATAGTATCACACTTCAAGAACATGATCCTAGAGGAGCTTTCTAATGAAGTGCATGTGAAGTTCAATGTGTTTGCTGGGCTGATGTTGGACTGGATCTTTGGCTAACTGAATGGAACTCTGATTGTCACACGATAGTGTGGTCGGATGCTGCTGCTGGAACCCAAACTCGGAAAGGATCTCTCTGAGCCACATGGCTTCTTGACTAGCGTGAATAGTTGCAAGGTACTTGGCTTCAGTTGAAGAAAGAGCAAGTGCACTTTGTTTCTTAGAATCCCAAGAAATAGGTCCTGAACCCATAGTGAATACATATCCTGCAGTGGACTTCCGATCATCAAGGACCATCCCAATCGAAATCAGTGTAACCAACTAAATAAGGAGTCCCCCCCGAACTGTAATGTATCCCAAACTGAAATGTACCTTGAACATACCGAAGGATTCTTTTTGTTGCTTTCCAATGACTTTCATGAGGGCATTGCATATATCGGGAAACAAGACCAATAGCAAAGGAAAGGTCAAGACGGGTGTGAGTTAAGTCCAATAGGCTACCAACAAGCTGACGGTACAAAGTAGCATCTACTTCAGGTGTTGAACAAGCGGTAGAAAGTTTGACTCCAGACTGGAAAGGAGAGGGAGCTGGTTTACAATCTTCCATGTGAAAGCGGCGGAGAATATCACAAGCATACTTAGACTGGGAAAGGGAGATACCTTTATGGGTTTGCAAGACTTGGAGGCCAAGAAATTAGTGCAAGTGTCCAAGGTCTGTCATTTCAAACTGCTGCTTAAGACTTAACTTCACATGGTGGATAGGTTTGGGGTCACTACCAGTAAGGATTAGGTCATCAACATAAAGGAATAGGATTATGAGATAGTCATTGACTTTCTTGGTATAGACATTTGAATCAAAATGGCAGCTAGAAAAACCAGTATCTAGAAGAAACGTGTCCATTTTAGCATAACAGGACCGAGGGGCTTGCTTAAGGCCATAGAGAGATTAATTGAGGTGGCAAACAAGACTTGAGTGAGACTGAATGTAACCAAGAGGTTGTTCCATGTAGATTTCTTCTTGCAAATTCCCATGTAAGAAGGCATATTTAACATCCATCTAATGAAATTCCCAATGAAAAGATGCGGCAAGGGAAAGAACAAGGAAAATGGAATTCATTTTGGCTACCGGTGCAAAGGTTTCATTGTAGTCTATGCCTTCAACTTGAGAGAATCATTTAGCAACTAATCTTACCTTATGTTTGTCAATATTGCCATCTGGTCCATATTTGGTTCTGCAAACCCACTTACATTTGACAAGTTTTCTTCCTTTGGGAAGAGGAACAAGATCCGCAAGTGTTATTTTTCATTAAGGAGTTGTATTCTTCATCCATTGTTGTATCCCAATCTGGATGGCCAGAAGCTTCTTTAAATGTCTCTGGATCACATTTTTCTAGAACTTGAGCCAGAAGTAATGAGGCTTGCTGAAACTAAGAGAGAGTACGACGCCGATCTGTAGGATCACCAGCAAGATCACCTACAGCTTCTCTAGTAGGACGGACCCATTTAGGAAGCTGTGAAGCTGGTGCTGGAGGAGGTTGAGCAGGTGGAGGAGGATTTTCATCATCGCTATCATCATCATCTGAATAAGTAACCAGAGTAAGAGAAATATCAAGAGGTGAAGAAGAAGAAGAAGAAGATGGCACAAGCGCAGAATTAGGCTCGCAGGAAAATATATGTTCATCAAATTTGATGTCTCTTCTTATAATTATATCATGAGAATGTGGCAGAAGAAGTGTATAGCCTTTGACATCTTCAGAATAACCAACAAATATGCACTTTTCACTTTTAGGCTATCATGCTTTTCGTTTTTCATCCAAAATATGAGCCCATGCTTCACTACCAAACACACGGAAATGACTGACATCTGGTTTATTTTTACTCCATGCTTATTCCGATGTAATCCCTTCTAAATATTTAGTGGGGGTGCAATTAATTATGTAATTTGCACAATTTATAGCTTCATCCCAATATAAAAGACTTAGTCCTTTAGCTTGGAGCATACAATTAGCCATTTCTTTTAGAGTGCAGTTTTTCCTTTCAGCTACACCATTTTGTTGTGGTATATGGAATAGTGTGTTTTTGTTGGATTCCTTGTTCAGTGCAGAAATTAGTGAACTTATTGTTAACAAATTCTCCCCCATTATCAGATCTTAACTTAAGAATTTGATGACTAGATTGTTTCTCAACAAGGGCCTTGTAGGCCAAGAACATGCCAAAAAATTCGCTCTTAAGTTTTAAGAAGTAAACCCAAGTGTGTCTAGAGTAATCATCAATGAAAGTCAAGAAGTATTTGAAACCAGAGAAGGAAGCAGAAGGTAGAAGACCACACAAGTCACTGTGCACAAGCTGCAAAGGTGTCACCTACCCAAATTTTAAGACTATTTATTTTATTGCAAAAAAATTATGTTAAATTATAATTACAAAGTTTTGTTATTATGACCAAATCTGGTCAAGGATGATTGTAATGACATATTATTAATTATTTAATAAATTAAAACAGGAGACAAACACCAAGGAAACTGTTGAATGAGTGTTCACTGACCCACTAGGAGGAATGGAAGCTGTTAGAAGGCTTGGGACAGGTGTCAGCATTTGCACTCCACCACTAGCTATTGGTTATGGGACAACTACCCCTAAATTTGTGGCATTATCCCCCAGGTGGGTGGAACAGAGTTGTTAGCTCATTAATGACCAGGTTAACCACTAAAAAGGCCTAGGCAGCCTAGAGAAGGCAATTCGAATTGAGCAGGGGGGTCCATAATTATTTTTATGCAAAAATAATTCCTCAAGTGTATCCGGTGATCACTAAGAGATTTGAATAAGGAGGCTAAGTGGAAGTGCGTTGTGAGTCTACTGAAATTATTTTGAGAAGGAAACCAGAGGTGTTGGTGCAGGTCTCTTTGACTGCTAAGTCTATATGACTGAATGATCTACATTGTTGCTGTAAGTTGATGACCCAAAGCTGCTACAGATTCTTCTTCCTAGTGGTTCAGTGAACAGGATCGGGGGTCCTAAGGAAAGTAATTTGGTTGTCTTCGGGACTAGGTTGGGTGGAACAGGCTCCTTGGGTTGTTTGTTTCTCCTACATTCATCAAGTTCTACTGTTATGTATTTTTTATTTTCATTTGAATGAACGAAGTTGTTGTATTAAACCTCTAACCCTTTTTCCTAGTTTGATAATGAAGACTTATTGACTAAATTGTTTAGCTGAACTGTATATTCTGTTAAGTTAGGATAGGTTATAATAGTTTTGTTTTTGAATAAATAAATTACTTTCCTGTAATTTTCAACACATCAGAGATGTCGCACTCTAGTACAGGAGGTGGAGAATTAAATAGGATAATTAAAAGATGCAGGATAGAAAATAGCACTTCATAATACAGGCATTTTAATCTATTTTCTTTTACCTACTGTCAGAAAATAAATATCCCATTTCTGTATAAAAATCTAGGGTTTACACTTTAGATCATCTACTTCATTTCAAAATACACAGACTGTGCATTTTATTATCATTTCATTCAAAAACCGTAAAGGACTATAACCTCTTTTCATTTCCTTCATCAACACTCATGGATTAAACTTAGCATTTTTCCCAAAACGCATTACTATTGTTCAACTATCACATTTACGATAGCTATCTTTTGTACAAGACAAACTTAGACAAGAGTATTATTATTTTTTTATCAATCGTAATATTTATTTAAGTGGTGATTCAATACCAAAAACTGATTCTTATCACCATTCCAAACTTTAACTTAAACAACACGAACACAGATTTTCTCTTTTGTGAAACAAGTTAGCCCACGGCTCTCGGCCAGAATCAACACTGTATTTTCTAGTCAAAATATCAATTTATATAAACATAGAAACCGCTCAAAAAATATTTTAAGTTATGTTTCAATGCAAACTCAATCCCATATCACCATTCAAACAAAGGAATAAACATTGTAGCACAGAACCTTCTATTTTTCACAGAAACGATTTAGCTCTTAGCTATCGACTTTTATTTAAAACACTGTATTCCCATTAAAATGACCGAGCGTTCATCCCTTCAGCAATTACATCTTAAACAAGTTTACTTCTTCAACAAAAATTACAGTGAAACGCTGCAAAGCAGAGTAACAAGACAAGCCGAGGATCTCATCCTCTAGGCACTTTGTCTTTTGGCTCTCAAAACATAACACCGGTCAAAACTTTGCCAGGAACCAATTACCAAACTCTTGTCAAACATCAAACATCGGCCACACCGGGCCAGGAGAACCTACAAGGGAAAGAACCACCGAGGCTTACCGGGTCGTCGAGCAACATTCTTCCACTGAGCTTCAAGCAAGTAACCCTTCGACGAAGTAAAACCAGCCACAAGAACCCATAAGAGGTTAAATGAGAAATTATAGAGATAATGATAGACACAACCGATAGCATTAACACTTTAAGTTCGAAACATTAACTTTGTAATGTAGCTCCAAGAGTAGAGATGCCTGTAGCAAACGACAACGGAGCCATCTAGCAAACGCAGCAAAAAGGGAAATAAAATTCTGAGAACCATTCTTATTATGCTATGAGAATCAACCCTGGTCCAAACTTCACTCTCAAAGAATAACAGAAAAACTCTGGATACTATCCCTAACACACCACCAAATGCTGCATTACGGATCGGCTCTACAGGAGAAACAAAACCTGGAACTATTAAGTTTTCCCTACAGGTCCAAGGATCGAAACTGAGGAAGGATTCCTCCAATCTTCAACTACCAAACCCTACAGTGTAGCAGGCGGTCGACCTCTCCACCTTACCACCACCAAATAAAAATGAAGTCCAAAGAACCACTTCAACGCGAAGCATAACGAAAGACTAGGATTTCAGTTCAAAGTCCAAAAACATATGAGATTAACGATGGAGATGATGCCAACCAGGCATGAAGGCCAAAGAACCACTTCAATGCTAAGCGTAACGAAAGACTAGGGTTTCATTTCAAAGACCAAAAACATATGAGATTAACTATGGAGATTATGCCAACCAGGCACGTCGAGAATCGGGAAACAACCACATTTATTTCATATTGATTCACTTCCACCACGACATCCAACTCAGTAGATACGAGGTTAAAAGCAGTGCACAGCTCAACATCTTGGTAGAAGTTTGTGAATTCTATCACGTGAACCACAGCCATGATGGCATCCATTAAGACTTCCACTCAACATAGAAGGCAGGTGACTTAAATGCCAAGGCCAGTTACGATAGCCTGCCAGCACACTAGTACCTAGACATTCAATGCCCCTTCATTATTACATTCAGCACAAAGACTTAGAGTTGCAATACATATTTCATTTCATTATCCAAAGTATGTAGTCGACACCTTATTGTTGGTAATACATTTCTAATGTATTGGTCCTAGAATGCATGGTTGATATATGTTGCATATTTTTCTCAAATGACATAGGTATTTTTATATAGAAGACATTTGATACTTAATGTATAGTTTAGAATTCTATTTTATGCACATCGTAATATTTGTTCACATTGCAATCTCTATTTACAAGGTTACATAGCATATTACAACGTATAAATATTAAATTAGAAAGGTCTAAATCTTATAGTGTTGCAAATTCACAATAGTATCATCATAATTATGATGGTAATATTATAGTAAACCTTTCTATATTAGTATGATTTTTCATGAATTATAAATTGAGAAATGTATAAGCTACTATAGTTATATTTATGATTTCAAGTTAATCTACGTATTTAAAATAACATTTGGCTCATGTTTCTATAATGTAGAGCAACATATAAGTTGAAACATTCATGTAATAAATATACATGATAATACCACTCTTTGCAAATGGAGAAATGATAACAGGATCATAATAGCACTTATACATTGTAATCTAGCACGTAATTGAGAATTCATTGTGTAAGTATCTCTTCTTTGATGATTCACTAAAGAGTCTAGTGTAGATATTAATGGTTACGACTTCTGCGACTTGTAAGTATGGTCAAGGTAACACTTACATAAATAGGACAGAGATCCATACCATTAATAATTATCATGCAAGGAAGTACTTAGAGTTATCATAAAGCATTGACGGCTAACTAAAAACATAATTAAAATAACTTGTAACACTTGAATTGTCGTAATACTCTTACCTGCGTATCTGCGCAAAGAAACAGATTCAAATGCTTTATCTATCATAGCTAAATAAACCTCAGGGTACCCCGTAGGACCCCTTCGTCATCATCCAAAAGCAAACTGTCAGTATTATGTCTAGATGATTGTATTGCAAGAGAATTTAAATACAGCATATAAATTTACAATTAACACGAGCAAAAACTACTGTCGTATTTTGTGTTAAGAAGTATGAAGTGTCGTCATCATAAATCGTTATTAGTTAAAAGGATTAGCATTTATTTTATTTCCGCATTAGCAAGTACAGCATTTAATGCTACTTTAAAAATTTTAATTTTTGTGAATTTTCGGGATGTTACAAAAGGAGCTAAGGCATGCCAAGAGGCACGTTTGTCAAAACTATCCCGATGATGTTTTATGAGTACACAACCGGAACAAACACCATCCTTGCAAGAGACCATAGGAAGACCTGTCACCATATTTTCTTTACATAGTTTTTGCAATGAGCGATAATTTAAGTGACCAAATCGCTCATGCCAAAGCTTGCTCAGTTCATCACTATGAGCAACAAAAACTGATGGAAGTGAAGATGACCCAAACTTGTCAAACTTGTACAACCTGGTAATATCATCAACTGTTCCAGTAGCTAATACATGTCATGGATCCTTTAAATTTTTTATTACAACTTGGTGAGGTGAAAACTCTATGGTTTTACCTTCACCAAAATGAGTGATATAGTATAGTGATAAAAGATTACATGAAAGAGTAGGAACACATAATACATCATTAAATTGTTCATTGTTTATATGAACAGTACCAGACCCTTCAACACTAAGTGATCTATCATCACCAACAAATATTTGTTTGGTGTTACAATTATTTAAATCAGAAATATGGTTTTATCCTTAGCCATATGATAAGATGCTCTATAATATATAAGCCATTCATTTGAAGAAGAACGAGAAGATGTTGTAAGTGAAAAACCAGAGGCTGAAAGTGCTTTTCCTGAAGATGAATTTGAAGAAGAATCAATCTAAATGTGATGCTTGTTCATTACTGCTTCCAGAGCTTCCATCCTCTTAAAACACCTTGACTCTTCATGACCATCGCGATTACAAAAGTTGCAATGTCTTTGTGTCTTCTTTCCTTGAAATTTGGCAGCTTTATCTTGTTGAGGATAATTTTGAGGCTGAGAATATTTAGGACCCTTGTTATTTTGATTGTGCTTCTTTGGATATTGTTTCTTTGGATTCTTTGGATTCTTGAAATTCTTTGGACCAGGTGGTTGCTGAGCTACTAAATCTTCTTTTGAAGTACTCGCAGTATTAATTAGTCCAAGATGTAAGATTTTTTCATGTTCTCTTATTAAAGAAACAAAAAAAACATCAAAAGAGGGATATTTGTATTGAACTCCTGAAGAAAGAAGAGCTTCTCTATTGGAATGAAAGGTTGAGACAAACACATAATATGCAGGCCCCAACTTGGCAAGATTGGTTTAAATAAGGCCATCATCTGCCTTTATGACTTTACATGTAGCCAACAAGAATCTAAGAGTCTTAAATTTTGTTATAAAATCTTCCATGCAAGAAAAAATATTAGGATCTAATGTAAGCAACTCATTCTCAAGCTTATGAGCTTTAATCTCATTTTTAATACCAAAAACAGTATTTATCTTTTGCCAATCATCATCCAGTGCATGAAAGCCTTGAAGATGAAACTGCAGATCAGGAGAAACTAAAAAACCAATTAAACCAGAAGCTGAATCATTTATATTTTCCCATTTTGAAACTTTATCAGTATCAGAAGGAGGAGTTTCCATGCCAAGGGTAAGTCTATATAACCCTTTGCTTCTAAGAATATCTTCCATACGAGACTTCCATACAAAATAGTTAGTACTGGTAAGAAGCATATCATTTGAAATTTCCATTCTAAAATAAATATGACTTCAAATATTATAAATAGCTCGAAAAAATTAGCGATTTCAAAAAAAATGGCACTACAATCAGCTTCCAGATGAAAAAGTTATGCTCTTTTGAAAACAAATTGAAAGAGCAGCTAAGGAACCACGTGGTGTGTGGAGGTAAGTGCACAGCAATAATGATAAAAAAAATCCCCCTTTGTCTTAACTTAAATCCTATGCTCACTTTTACAAAAAATATGTGTCTTACTTCTATAAATAAGTGAAGGTCACTTTTACATAAAGTTGCTTAAAAAAGAAGAAAAAACAACTTAAAAAATAAAATGAAACTTTTGTTTTTGTTTATTTTATAAAGTTGCTTTAGAAAAGAAAAAGGAAAAAAACAACTTAAAAGGAAAGAAAATAACTTATGTATTTTAAGTAACTTCCTTTTTTTTAATATATGAAATCAATGCAACAAATAATAAGTAACGTAAGACCTCTTTAATAAGTAACAGGATTTGAACTTAAGACCTTTTTAATAAGTAACTTTAAACCAAGTGAGCTATAGTAAAAATATAGAAAATATTGTAAAGAAGTAGGGTTTTTTTTTTTTTAGCTTCCTGCCTTGGTGTGTGTGCTTACCCCGTAGACCTCTGTTTTAGCCTGCAAAACAACTTTACCCTATCATGCATGAAGGCTACAGTGTTGAGGTCGAGCCATGATTTCAAAGAGTTTATTAACACATAAAATGTGCTTGTGTATAATCATCTTTTTAGTACTGGTATGCACGACTCCTAGTAATCATTTTTTTAGCTTCCTTCCTTGTAGTGCGTGCTTACCCCATAGACCTCTATTTCAGCCTACAAAACAACTTTACACACCAAAACAGAAAAACAAGACAAAAAAAAAACTCAAGGGTTTCCTGCGCTCTGTTGATTTTCTGTTAGTCCTTCCTGGTAAGCGGAATGCCTTTCCTGCTATTTGTGGTCGGCCAAGACCGCCAACATGTGCAGACAGGAGGCTATCACTTCCAGAAAAAAAAAATAGAAAAAGGAACAAATCAAAATGAAACTGAGACGGAGAAATAAAAATGTGGAAAACAAAACAGTATACCTCATATCTATGAAAAAGGCCGCAGTTAGGGAAAACAAAAGCCTTTTCGTACAAAACGAAGGGCGATCCTTAATGGAACCAACGCTCTAAACACAATGGAGCACTTAAACTAGTCCAAAAACGGTCAGAAATAACAAATCTCGGCAGCAGATCCCACATGCAGCCGCATCAGCTTCAAATCTATATCGCAATAAAACCACAATAAAACGGAGACGACCCTCAACAGTGCTCTGATACCATGTTTGAATAATAGGTGTTGTGCAGGAATATACCCTATAGTAGGGGAGATTACACTACCAACTTACATGGGGTGACAGCTAAATACATTATGCTTTGCACTAATTACTATGAATGAAATGAGATTAGGATTCCAAAAATAGTACCTTTTTAACGATGGTTGGTCCTAGCTTTCGCCCAATCTTCCACAGTAATGTACCTGCAAAACAAATCAACCTTCCTTAGTGTATCTTGACTGTAAAATATATAATGAAATTGAAAGCAATTTAACATTAATCACAATCAGACATTTCATTGGGACGAGAAGGGTATTCCCACCTTTTATTGTCAAAGAAATGTGATTAAGTATAGATATACATGATCTATCCAAACACTTCTGCAACCGAGTCCTGGGATCCTGCTCTTTACAATGACTTAGAAAATCCTTCAACGTAACAATAGCTTCTTCTTCATTGGCCTCTCCCTCATAGCTTCCCCTTGTATTTATGGGACAAGGCTGGAAGTGCGCCTCTCTCAAGTGTGTGTGTGTGTCAAATGAGGAACACACCTCCTCTATTTATACACTACTCTGACATATCTTTTACACAAGTACACGTAGGCTTGTATTTAACCAATGGGTTAAATACCCCACTACAAATGACTGGGCCGACCCCTCTAGGGTGGTCTAATAACCCTTTGACCCACATAACACATACAGGGACCGACCCCCACTGGGGAAGTCTAATAACCTGAGTTACCACATTCCGACGGAGGAATAAACATCTCCGGATATACAATAAGATCTTCACGGAGGAATGAAACATCTCCGGAATAATAAAGTAAAAATATAATATTCTTTGAAGTTACAATATCTCAACACTCCCCCTTAACGAGAAGGATATTATAACAGCATCTGCACGAGCAAGGAGTCATCAACATCATACATGATACATCTATAAATCATTGGAAGCTTTCTCAACATCATCAGTAACTCAAGCAGTTACTGGAACATCTTCAATACTGGAACATCAACATCTTCAGTATTGAGTCTTTATCTTTTGCAGCACTCGAACAACTACAGCAACATCAACATCTGGATCCTCACGATCATCAGCATCATCATCTCACGATCATCAGCATCGTCATCACACGATCATCAGCATCGTCATCAGCATCACGATCATCAGCATCATCATCACACGATCATCATCATCGTCATCACACGATCATCAGCATTGTCATCACACGATCATCAACATCGTCATCACACGATCATCAACATCGTTATCACACGATCATCAACATCGTCATCACACGATCATCAGCATCGTCATCACACGATCAGCAACATCGTCATCTAGATCATCATGATCAGCAACATCGTCATCTAGATCATCATGATCGGCAGCATCGTCATCTAGATCATCACGATCAACAACATCGTCATCTAGATCATCACGATCAACAACATCATCAATACAGGTATAAATATCATTAATACAAGTATCCTCATCAATACAAGTATACACATCATCAATACAAGTATACACATCATCAATACAAGTATCCTCATCAATACAAGTATACACATCATCAATACAAGTATCCTCATCAATACAAGTATACACAATAGCAGCATACCCTGCAACACACAAGATCCAATTACAGGATGATCAATCCCTCTCACTTTAGGACATAGGTCCAAGGATGATACAATCCTGATCTTCTTACGGGATGATCAGTCCTTCTCGGTTTAAGACAACTCTCATGTCTATGGATGATGCAATCCAGATCAACTTACAGGATGATCAATCCTTATCACTTTAAGACACCTCACCATGTCTAGGGACGAGGCAATCCCAATCTATTTACAGGATGATTAGTCCTTATCACTTTAAGACATCTCACCATGTCTAGGGACGAGGCAATCCCAATCTATTTACAGGATGATTAGTCCTTATCACTTTAAGACATCTCACCATGTCTAGGGACGAGGCAATCCCAATCTATTTACAGGATGATTAGTCCTTATCACTTTAAGACATCTCACCATGTCTAGGGACGAGGCAATCCCAATCTATTTACAGGATGATTAGTCCTTATCACTTTAAGACATCTCACCATGTCTAGGGACGAGGCAATCCCAATCTATTTACAGGATGATTAGTCCACTCAATCTCATTTAGGACTATCCTTCCTTTCGAAATTACTGGATTTACTTTCCAAGGATGATTTAATCCATTCAATTCATTTAGGACTATCCTTCCTTTCGGAATTACTGGATTTACTGTCCAAGGATGATTTAATCCACTCAATTCATTTAGGACTATCCTTCCTTTCGGAATTACTGGATTTACTGTCCAAGGATGATTTAATCCACTCAATTCATTTAGGACTATCCTTCCTTTCGGAATTACTGGATTTACTGTCCAAGGATGATTTAATCCACTCAATTCATTTAGGACTATCCTTCCTTTCGGAATTACTGGATTTACTGTCCAAGGATGATTTAATCCACAACCGTACATTTAGGACCTACGTCCAAGGATGACTTAATCCTCAACCGTACATTTAGGACCACGTCCAAGGATGACTTAATCCTCAACCGTACATTTAGGACCTACGTCCAAGGATGACTTAATCCTCAACCGTACATTTAGGACTACATCCAAGGATGACTTAATCCTCCACCGTACATTTAGGACCACGTCCAAGGATGACTTAATCCTCAACCGTACATTTAGGACCACGTCCAAGGATGACTTAATCCTCCACCGTACATTTAGGACCACGTCCAAGGATGACTTAATCCTCCACCATACATTTAGGACCTACGTCCAAGGATGACTTAATCCCTCACCGTCCACCAAGGACTTCATTCTCAAAGACTTACGTCTACGGCTCTTCTTTAGGACTGAAGTCCAGGAATGATACAATCCCTTCACATGTTCACCAAGAACTTCATTTTCGAAGACATACGTCTACGGCTCTTCTTTAGGACTGAAGTCCAGGGATGATCCAATCCCCTCACATGTTCACCAAAAACTTCATTCTCGAAGACATACGTCTACGGCTCTTCTTTAGGACTGAAGTCCAGGGATGATCCAATCCCCTCACATGTTCACCAAGAACTTCATTCTCGAAGACATACGTCTACGGCTCTTCTTTAGGACTGAAGTCCAGGGATGATCCAATCCCCTCACATGTTCACCAAGAACTTCATTCTCGAAGACATATGTCTACGGATCTTCTTTAGGAATGAAGTCCAGGGATGATCCAATCCCCTCAAGTCCACCAAGTACTTCATTCTCTAAGACATACGTCTACGGCTCTCTTTTAGAATATATGTTCAAGGATGATGCAATCCTCTTGTCACCTTAGACCCTGTCTAAGGACAATCCACCAACCTCTCTGTCGACATCACTAATATAGGTATCCTCATCATCGACCTCACTTTCGATGCAGGCAATCTCATCATGAGTTATCACATCACTCCCCCTTTCGAGGAGGGTCCTTCTGAACTATATTAAGTTTGTCTCAGAAAACTTTACTTGAGGTAGAGGTTTGGTTAGAACATCGGATCGGTAGAGGTTTGGTTAGTACATTGTTACAAATTCGAACTTTTGGTTCCTTTCTGCACCATATCATCTGTGTATAGAAACAATATTCAACCTTGTAGCAAAGGTTGAGATCCTCATCACCCATGGTGATCATTAAGCTCATCAATTGATTATCGATCCTCGGTACCCATACAGAACCTGATTCATACATCTTCTTTAATTACACCATTAAGAGAATGGTCTTATCTAGCCACTTGGAGCAAACATCTTATCATAATTCTCTTCCTCTTTCTAAGAGAATTTTCTAGCCACAAGCCTTTTATAGTGTTTTTGATTTGTAAATCCTTTTGTTTGAACATCCATCACTTGTTCATTGTTCATCATTCATCATGATCTTTCCTACAAATCAAAATTAAGTACATGATTAGTAATACTTCATAATCATCAAATCATATTGACATGATAACCTATTATGCATACAGATATCATTTACATAGTTATGTAACTATTTTGACCAATACTTTGGCACATCACTTTCCCATATCCTGTATGCATACAGTGGCTATCTAGATGCCTTCAATCTCTACCAGAACATACTATTGAGAGTGTGCACATCTCTCAGCATGTCAGCAAAGAGGTTTCATTCTAGACAAGCAACAATGGAATGTTTGTCCAACTTACCAATCATATGCATATTAGTAGTATACTGTTCAATGCTCTATGAATGTTTACACTCAGCATGATATATTCTAGGAATACAAATATGCATACAAGCAATATCATTTACTATTTCAAATAACAACTCAAATACTTATCTTTTATGTTTGTGTGGTTTCCTCCCGCTTGATCTTCTATATGTCTTTTGAACTTCTATTCATTCTGTACCACTGTGCATGCTCAAGTGTGCACTAGTGTCATCCTCATGATCTCATACACAGACATACATTCATTAGTATATTCTCAATATTATCAAAACATTCTAGTTCTAAATAATCTTTGAAAATGTATAGTCATGATTATAGATAATATTCAAGGTTTCAAGGAAGTCTTCTTTTACTTTTGCATATTCTTGTTTGATCATAGTACTCTTCTGGTTAATTAGATCATCAAGATAAGAGACATAATATGCATAAACCCTTGATTACTAAATTTATGAATAAGCATAGCCAATCATACCAAGTATACTTATATAAGGGATCCTAAGGTAAGATTCTAACTTGTCATAGGAAAACAAACCTGGATTAGTATACCTGCTTAGTTATCTACAACATACCTAAACAATCTCTTCAATGATTTAGAGATCCTGAGCTAGAACCTGCATGTCTCATAGTTTAAGCATAATATAACAAAGTCATACATACCTCGTAAGTAGAACACAGATTATGGATGAGTCTTTGTCTTCATGTTGTCATGTTTTAAGGAGCTTGATTTGTCTTTTGTGATGTACCTGTATCTTGTTAGCAAACGACATCAACCTCATACAACACCATAATGCATTAGTACAATCATATAGCCCTAATCAATGAATGTCTTTGATCATTCACATGCATTCATACTGTTACTAGGGTGATAAGACAATTCTAACATTAATCAAGATTGTACTAATAAATAACATGAAGACAAACACATTATGAACTTAATCAAGAATCAAATTTTAAGACATACCTGAACCTCCTTAAGTCATACCTGTCGAGATTTATTGTAGTCTTTTTATGTAAGGCCTTAGCCTCAACTCCCCCTGAAACTTGATCTAGAGCTTGATTAGGGTTTGCTAGAGAAACCCTAAAAATTCAATCTTTGACTTTCACACTTCTGAATGGATGGAAGAATGTGTCTTGCTGAGCTGATCAACCTAGCATTCTTCAATTTTGAAATCTCCAAAATTTTACCCCTCAAAATTGCCTTCGAAACTTCTGGATCTTCTGGACAGGAACCCGAACTAGGGTTTGATGAAGCCCACCCTTTTGTCCAATCAAAAGGTTCGATCCAAGGCTCTAAACTCTTTTTTTTCTAAGGAGCTTCCAGCCGTAGTTACAGACTTCAAAAATTCCAACTTTTGCTAAAGCCCTAATTTTCCATCTTTCCGATCAAAATCCTGAGCTAGGGTTTGATCAAGCCCGGTCTTCTACCCAACCAAAAAATTCGATATTGGTCTCTAAATTTCAATTTTCCTGAGTAGCATTCAGCCATGGATTCCAATTCCAAAAATTCTAACTTTCTCCGAAACCCTAAATTCCGGAAGCCATGAATAAAGGTGCTCCAAAAATAATTCTGTTTTGACAGAAATATGTACCTGATTGTTTCTACTATAACTCTGAAATTTTTGCTCCACAGGGTCTGAAAAATTTTTCTGTAGTAGCCTGACCTGTCATCTTTCCATCCTGACAGGTCTGACCTCAATTGGATTTTCTGAGAGAGAGTTATGCCAAGTGTCGCAACGTGACATGTTTATGGGATAAAACAGGAGAGCGAACTTGTACGGCGTGCCACGTGTCACTGTTTGAACTTCGGCCTCTGAAATTTTTTTCTGAGATAGCTCGCCCTATTATCTTTCCATCCTGACAGGTCTGACCTCAATTTGACTCTCTGAAAGAGAGTTATTCCAAGTGTCGTAACGTGACCTATTTATGGGATAAAACAGGAGAGCGGACTTGTACGGCATGCCACGTGTCACTGGTTCACCTTCGGCCTCTGAAAAACGTTTCCTGAGATAGTAAAGTCTGTGTAATACCTGTCAATTTTTACGAAATTTCATTTGGAGCTTCCTAGCCCAAGTTATGACCTTTTTTCCAAGGTCACCTGATTTTGACTGAGATCTGGAAGAGGCAGAAACCCTAACTTGTACTGATCATAACTCATAAAGTACAACGAATCTGAGGGTGCCCTTTGGACACAAGGTACCTGGGGATGTTATCTTCGACCTGTAAACGTTTCAGACTCTGAACCTTCGCAGAAATGGATTTATAGCGAAAGTTCCACGATGACTGGTTTTTGCTATGTAAAACCCTAACCTTCAAAATGTCGTAAGTAAAGCAAGTGTCGTAAGTGCCATACCTTGTCTTCCTTCAGGTTAGCTCTGATACCATGTTAAGATTTAATATTCTAAGATAGAAAATATCAGCATTACATTCCATTTCACAATAATAGCATATACAGGATCACTGAAGAAACAACAAGCATAGCATAAACACAAGAGACACAGATTTATCCTGGGAAACCCTCATGGGGTAGAAAACCCAGTAAAGCTTCCTCAATATAGATGACCAGCAATATACAAAGATGCAAACCAAAGACATGATCTCCTCCTCCACCATAGCAGACCTCTCCTCCAAAAGTGCGCCTCTCTCAAGAGTGTGTGTGTGTCAAATGAGGAACACACCTCCTCTATTTATACACTACTCTGACATATCTTTTACACAAGTATACGTAGGCTCGTATTTAACCAATGGGTTAAATACCCCACTACAAATGACTGGGCCGACCCCTCTAGGGTGGTCTAATAACCCTTTAACCCACATAACACATACAGGGGCCGACCCCCACTGGGGAAGTCTAATAACCCGAGTTACCACATTCCGACGGAGGAATAAACATCTCCGGATATACAATAAGATCTTCACGGAGGAATTAAACATCTCCGGAATAATAAAGTACAAATATAATATTATTTGAAGTTACAATATCTCAACACATGGGGGGTATCGTTTGATTACCGGTCATTGATGTATACCGTTAACAAATGTGAGGGCTTCCATCGATAATGATAATGGGGCCCAAGGTACCTAGTACGTTCCAACAAGTGTGAATAACTGGACTTGAAGTCAAACACTTGAAGAACTTGTCGAATAAGAGACATTAATGTATTCCCATTATCCAACAGGGAGGGAAACTTCCACTGATGACTGCAATCCCCAAGGTACTAACCGAAACTCTAAACTTCATTCCCAGAGCATAATGAGTTGAAGTCAATGGGAAGAAGTCTTTTGGAAGGGAGGCCTTAATGCATCCTCTATCATCCAACACGAGGAACACTCAAAAGTTTGAGCTAATTTGGAGTAGGACAAATACAAGATGAAACAAACTGACACCGGGATGGCTGACACATGAAGTCAAGGTAACTGCAGAATGGTCGACACAGGCTGTATCCTTGAACAGTGAGCACTACACCAAGTGACTTAGGCAGCTTTTAACATGAAGGGAAAGTGATATAAACCTGCAATGTAGGAGACATTAGCAGATTCTACATATGATTGGAAGAATAACCAACCAGAGGAGTAAAAACTTTGAGATTAGGTTCACCCTAAGGTCAAAAACTAAAACCCAACCGAATGATGGACTCAAATAGGTGTTATGTTCAAGGATATGACTGACTTAGCTTCCTTTGAAACTGAAAAGAAGTATGATACCCTTCTCTTCCCTTATTCTTTTTGTCAAAAGAATATCCTTCTTGTTGTTTTAATGAGTTCAAGAAAGCAAACTTAATAGTCTTTCTTAATTTTTTATAGAGTTCGAAGAAAAGATAGACGAATACTCTATAATACTGATCCCTAGATTTTAATATCGAGCCGAGATCTGTTCTTGCTCACTGGTGTTTTCAATTTTAAGGAGTCTGAAAAACTTAAACAATAACTCCATACACCTACCCGTGGATTTTAGTATCGATCCCGAGTTGGTATGTGTTCTCCGGTGTTTTCCTATTTATAGAGTCTGAAAAACTTAAACAATCCTCTATCATACCATCTCATGGATTTCACATCGAGCCCGAGTAGGTAAATGCTCGCTTGGTATTTTTATGTTTAGAGAGTCTGAAAACCCTAAAGAAGACTCCAAAAGGTCCTTTTTCGTATAGTTAGTCTCCTCACCCGAAAAAGTGT
Organism: Larix kaempferi; assembly: GCA_027924585.1. Classification (NCBI taxonomy): domain Eukaryota; kingdom Viridiplantae; phylum Streptophyta; class Pinopsida; order Pinales; family Pinaceae; genus Larix; species Larix kaempferi. The sequence goes on from BSBM01000263.1 coordinate 6,225,378, forward strand.
AAAAAAATGAGAGAATAACTCTTCTAGCCACGGATGACTAGAGTATTCCTTTTTTGTAAATAATCCGCAAAAGTCCAGAAAATGATTAAACTTATACTAAAGCGGATGTTCCTTCAATTCCTTTAACGAGTCTGAAGAGAACAAGTATGCTCGTCAATCTTGTATGTTTTTGAAAAGTCAAACAATAGCTTAAAAATGACTTAAACAACTTCAGGAATCATAAGTTCATGACCTGCCATATGACAGAATTCTATATAACCAAGTTAGTGATATATCGCAAAATCGAAAGAAAATTCTTTGATGACATGAAATACTGGACAGTACCATACCTAATCCGACATGTCAATGAAGAAGACACACCTTTGAGAGAAAAATGTGGTGAAATATGCCATGTATACTTCACCTAATTCACCAAAACTCAAAAAGATATCAGTGAATTAAATGAAACATTTAAAACAAATTAAAACTATACCACATGTAGGAAAGTGGGTAAAAATTTAAAACCAAATTTTATAAATAGTTTCCATTTAAAAAAAAATTCACCATTAAATAGTGGACCGGCAGGTACCAGCTCTTTAGTGGGACCGGTAGGGAAAATAGTGGAGTGAAAACCTCAAACTTATTTCATTCGTTGCGACCAAACCGGGCTACCAAACCGACGTCCGCTTTCACCAAGTAAGTTATCTCATCCTGTACTTTCATTTACATGCAAAGTTTTTAATTTTTGGTGGTCAAATCCATTTTTTATTGATGTTTTAAACTCATTTCAGTGTGTGTACGAATGACTTTGAAGAAAACTAGCACTCTCAACAAAAATGCGCTAGTATTCCTGAAACATGGTAACATTCAGGACGCTACTGTCTATCTAAGACAGTAGCGCACACCGCAAGACATAGGGAAAAAAATTAAAAAAAAGACCAACATTTAAATGGTTTCTTGGAAGGATGGTGCTTGTATGGCGTGAAAGGGAACATGAGGAGATGGATCGACATGATTTGAATGATCCATTGAACTTACATGAATTAATAAGATGCGGTTTGTTAAAATTCTATCGAACAGTCAACATGTGGGCACAAATCCGACTGCTCGAAAGGTTAGTATAGTATTGGGATGCCAATGCATTGGTGTTCAATCTCCAAGGGGAGATTCTGGAACTTACTATTGATGACATCTACTTCATTACGAGTCTCTCTCGAAGGGGAGATGTAGTGAATCTCAAAGGTTCCTCTCGAAATGTGGGTGCCTTGTCCGTGCAAGACTATATCAGTACCTACTGTGTGGCAGATACTGAAAAGACCGATAGCCAAGTTCTTATCTCAACTGTTGCGAGCTTCCCACTGAAAGTCATCTTGAATATTCTGAACCGGATGGGAGGAAGTGCAATGCAACAGCTTGCTTCAAGGAACTATATGCATGTGGGCATGGAATGCTTGCGGGGGACAATGTATGACTGATGTTCTAGCTTATTGGCAAACATGAAACTTAAGCTTTCCAAGTGCAAAACCGAGAGGATGAAGAACTTTGGTTATGGAAGTATACTTTGTACCTTTTTCTTTGAAAGGTTACCTGCATTGAGTCTGGGGATGGGATTTCCCCCACTCAATCCTCGTGAGCCTATTATGTCTCATTGGGGAGAAATCTTCCTACGCCGGGGTGGTGGCGAGAGCAACTTCTTCTATCATGAGGATGATTTCTGGGCATGGTGGGACCGGCAGGTACCAGCTCTTGAGAAGTTCCCTTATGCGGGTATAGACTTCCGCAATGATCCTGAGGTGGCTCTTCCTCCAGGAACAGCTTGGGGAGAGATAGATAAGCTTGATTTTTGAAATATTATTTATTTTTTTCATTTTATATATATGATTTTTAAATGAGTTTGAAATACTAAAATAAATTGTCTTCTGCAGATGTTGGGCTGGTGCTTCCTGAGGGACACCCTCGTACCTTCGTACAACCATTCATTGTAGGGGCATCTGATGCCATGTTGGAAAAAATAGAGGGGGATATGAGTCAATTGACTCATGACATTCCGACATACAAGATCGAGCGCATGTCGCTCGCAATGTAGGAGGATGTTGTGGGCATTCCCCCAGCATGGATTCAGCTACTAAGGAAAGTAGCTAGGCTAGTCATCTGCTACAAAGAGGCTGTGGCAGAGATGGCAGAGGCAGATGATGCCCCTCCTTCTCCATAGGAGAAGGACATATATAAGTATAGTTTTGAGGCTGTTGATCCCTTTTTGTATTATGATATGACACTGTGACAGACTTATGACTCAAACTCATATATTTTTTGATATGGCTTATATATACAGTATCGGTTTTATTTACATGTGTGTTATTATCTTGTGTGTGAAATGCTTATTATGGATGTGTATGATGTAGATGCCAATCTAAAACTTAATTTTCATATGAATCAGCTAGTGCATTTAAATTCCTTGGAATGTGTTGATATGTAATGTAATCAAATTGTCTCTCAACTAACCTAACTCGCAAGAACTGACGTAGCAAAGCAGGATCTCTAACTTGATATTCACCCACTAACTGAAACACAACCAGCTGCGAGTCGATTCTTACCTCCAGATGTGAAATGCCATGGTAAAGAGCATCTCGGAGTAACTCTATGACTGCGTTGTATTCAGCTTCATTATTCATTGTGGGACCCAAGCAAGCCCCTCCCAAAGAAACCAGTTGGCCAGACGGTGAGTATATAACCCAAGCTACTGCATCCAATTGACGGGTGTGGCGACTAGTGCCATCAACAAATCCTATAAAGTGTTTAGTCGACATCTGAAACATAAAGCAATAGACACATAAGATGTAACGACAACTATAAGCAAATCTAACTCTACAAAATGTACAACTATAATACATGAAAAAGCACAAAGGCCTAAGCATAGTAATTCTTCAAGTAGAGCCCATTTCTAGGATCTGGCAACTTATTACCCTCATAATCCGTTAAATCGTAAGCACCCTTCTTTAGAACCTTAGATACTATGTAAGGTTAGAGCCACATTGACTTAAACTTGCCAGCTCCTAAGGGTTCCTTGTCCTGGTCATAGAGCAAAACAAGGTCTCCTTCGAGAAAAACCCTAGGTTTAACCAACTTATCATATTGACTCTTAACTTGATTCTTATGTGCTTTGTTTGTTGTGAGCACATCACGGTGCTGCTCATCAAGATGTTCTAGGTGCAACAAACGTTCTTCTAAGACTGAAGTGTCGGGAAGTAGTTGGACAACCAACTTCAATCAAGGAATCTCGCATTCAACTGGGATGATTGCTTCTATCCCATGAACAAGCTGAAAGGGAGAGAACCTAGTGGTAGTCTTGACATTAGCTCGGTATGCCCAAAGAGCTGGATACAGCATGATGTACCAGTTTGTTCGACTGGAATTAACGGTTCTTTGCAAGATGGTTTTCAAAGTTTTGTTAACCGCTTCGACCTGACCATTCGCTTGTGGATAAAATGAAGATGAATGTTCCTGCCGAAAACCTAACATAGTGTATAAGTCGGTCATCATGTTGTTTTGAAAATTTCGACCGTGGTCTGTAACGATCTGTTTGGGTACACCAAACCTAGCAATGATCTGGTTGAATACGAAATAAGCAGTCGTTTCCCCATATGCTTTGACAGTGGGCATTGCCTTGGCCCACTTGGTGAAGTAGTCGACGGAAACAATGATGTGATGATGACCTCCAGCCGAAACTGGATCACAATTCATGAAATCAATCCTCCACTTGGTGAAGGGGCCTGCTGTAATCACAGGATGGAGAGGATCTGGGTGTGCTCTCATCTTTTTTGTGAAAAGATGACATCGCTGACAGCGTTTCATAGCTTCCACACAATATTTGAAGATCATGGGCCAAAAATAATCAGCACGCAGTATTTTCTGGGTTGTTTCCAACTCAGAAAGATGACCCCCCCAGGCTCCACTATGAGCATCATTCAATACTATTTTATCTTCTTCTAAAGTCAAATAATGCCGTAAAATGGAATCTATCCCATGTCTGTACAGAGTGTCAGAAATGATGAGATAGTTCTTTGCATGACTCTTAAGTTTCCATCGTTCATCTCGCAAAAAAGAAGGGGGACACCTCAAAGTCTGGAGATATACCAAAATATCCCCATACCATGGGTCAGAAGATGAAATGAGGAAGATGTGTTCATCTGGGAATGATGACTCTTCTTCATTGTGTACTATGTCACTAGGAAATTCAGAAATCAGTTTGGTGAAAACCAATGACATCTTTGACTTAGTGGACTGAAAAACCAAGTCAAATTCCTGCAGGATTACAATCCATTTATTGAATTTCCCACCGATGATACGTTGAGTGAGAACATATTGAAACGGGTTGACCTCTGCAATCATGGTGGTATTTCGCAATAAGATATAGTGGCGTAGCCTCTCAACAGCATAGAAGACAGCTAATGCCAACTTCTCCAGTAAGAATACTTAGCCTCAGGAGCTATTATGGTGCGCAACAAATAGTAAATGACATGCTCTTGGAGCTTGTCATCCTCTTGAACAAGTACTATGTCGATTGTGTATAAGGATGCAGCCATATATAAAAGGAAATCCTTCATATAATCTGGTGGGCTCAACAAGGGGGCTAATAGTAATTCCCTTTTCAAGGCCTCAAATGAAGTCTGAGCAGCCTCATCCCAAATAAAATAGGTATCTTGTTTGAGCAGTCTCATGAATCCTTTTGTGATTTTGGCATAGTTAATGATGAAACTTCGTAAGAAGTTGGACATACCCTGTAGACTCTAAAGTTGTCTTAGGGTTCGAGGAGGAGGCAGATTTACAATAGCCTCAACTTTAAGTGGATCGACCATGATACCATGACTGGATACAATGAAACCCAATAAATGTCCAAACTCAACGCAGAATACACATTTATTAGGATTCAATCGAATCTTGTAATATCTGCATCATTCAAACACAAGTCTTAAGTGATCAGGATGATCCCATCTCTTGCGAGATCGCGCTGGGAGGTCATCCAGATAAGGTTCTACTACGTGCTTGATATCATGAAAAGCGAAGTTCATTGCACACTGAAAGGTAGCTCCAGCATTCTTTAAGCCAAATGGCATCTTCCAATAAGTGAAGGTACCCCAAGGACAAATAAAAGTTGTCTTGTGCTGGTCTTCAGGTTTAATTTGAATTTGGTTATATCCTGAAAAACCATCCATGAAAGAAAAAATTTCATGGCCCGCACACGCATCGATAATTTGATCTATGAACGGTGTGGGGTAGTTGTCCTTAGGACAAGATTCTTTTAGATCCCGGAAGTCTGTGCAGAATCGAATGGTTCCTTGTTTTTTATCTACCAAAACAGGGTTTGAGACCCATTCCGTCATAGCAATTGGAAAGATGAATCCGGATTTGAAAAACTTCTCAACTTCCGCCTTAATGGTTGCTGCTTTTCTAGGATTGACTGGATGAAGCTTCTGTCTCACGGGCTTAGCATTTGGATAAGTTGTGAGGAGATGCTCTACAATGGCAGGGTTGATGCCTAACATATCCTCTTAAGACCAAGCGAAAACATCACGGAATTCCTTAAATAGATTGGTATACAAAGTGACATCCTCAGGAGAACAATCTGCCCCAATGAAAAGGTTTTCCACGACTCCAGGTTTCATGGAAATGTTGATCAGAATAGTTCTCGATATGTTTGCCATATTCCCTTCATAAAAAACATATTTTTAAGTAGAAGGGATAGAGGCCAAATCAACATTACCACCGGGTCTCATAAAAAACTCTCCTCTCTCTACCTTGTCCAGATCGGGAAGAAAATATGACCTGTGGTGCATGTGTTCCCAAGGATGGCCCATGCCTATCATTGCTTCCAAAATAGCCCCATCAGAGGGAAAAACAATATCTAGACAGTCAAAAGAGTGGATGGAGTCCACTGACCATGCAGGTGCATAGTCCATATCTGACTCGATAGAGACCAATGGAGTCATGATATGTTCTTTTGCAGCATGTTGTGAATCGAAGTAGGCCACTTCCGCAATAGATAGGGGCACTATTGGTTCCGATTCGGTGGGGAGAATCCATGGATCTGTCATAGGACAAACCATGAAAATATTAGATGATGAACACTCCTCAAAACCAATAAAATGAACAAAACAAGGTAGGTCAAAAGTGCCCATTAATGACCCATAGAGCGCTGCTCCTAAACTCTCAGTAGCTGGGTGAGACTGATCAACCAACGAAATTGTTGAATCCAATGAAGTTTGGTTGTTTTTTCGAGAAAATGAAAGTTGATCAACTGTAATGATCTTGCCTTCGTGAGGTAACATTAAAACTCAGAAAATGGCCGATGGAACTGCTTGCATTGCATACGTCCAGATCCTACCTAACAACAAATTGTAGTCAAGTGGAGCATCTAGCACTTCAACCTCTACAGACACTAGCTTACTAGCAAGTTCCATGTCGAACGATGGTAAGACCCCATGTGGACGGAATGATCCTCCATCAAAGGAGGTAAGCAAGGTGTTCGAGGGAGATAATTCAAGTGAGCCCAAATCCTTCCAACAAGAAATGGACATTACGCATGTAGATGCGCCCTCATCTACAACATCTCGTCCAATGGTATTGGGACCATGGACTACTTTTATTTGGAGAGCGACGTGGTACGGCAATCGGGGTTTGATACTTGACATATCAAAACAAGCAAGCATATTGGATGAGTCTACGCTCCCGATCACTGCGTTGTAATGGACAACTTTGTAGTACCTCCAAACTGGACATGGCACAGGGGGTTTGGGATAAATCCTCCACAACATTGTAGTTAGGAGCATCCCACGCGTTAGGATTGTGCACAACCCATTTGAAGACCCCTTTCGGAATCTTCGGCAGTGAATCTACTGGTCTCTCAATGTGGAGAGGGGTATATGATTTGAGAACATCCTTATCTCTTTATTGCAAGTCCGAAGTATAGTTTCTGGCTCAATTTTGTAAAAGTGCATCCGAATTAACCATATTAACAAATGATTGATCAGCAAATGAGGCATGATGAGTGCCCCCAGCACTAGATTTGTCAGAAGTTGAACCTTTTCCGTGAGGGAATGGGTCTTTTAAGACAGCTGGTTTCTTCTCACGGAGAAGCTTCTGGGCTTCTTCCATCAGAGAGCATTGAAGGGTGAGGTGGTCCTCTTTGCATAACTTGCAAGGGAATTTCACTTTCTTTTTATCCTTTTTTCCCTCCTCGTCATTTTCTGTGTTCTTGGGATTTTGGTGGTTCCCCTCTCCTTTCTTTCCATTCTTTTTATTGTTGTGGGGCTGTCGAGGGGCCTTTTGATTCGTCTACACTTGTTGTGTAGATTCCATTTTCGAAGGAGAGGTTGCAACTGAAGTTGATTCCGCAGCAGACTGTTTGACAGATAAGGCATGAACATGCTTAGTTAAAGATTCAAACACTGTAGAATCTACTGAACCCATTATGCCATCAACATGTGGTCCAGGCTTGGGTTTACCTAGATCTATATTAGATCTCGGCGCATCGGTAATAATCTCATATAAGAGCCCAGACTAATCATACACTAGATCAAGCTGATGGGTTCTAAGGATAGCTTCCTCTTCGGAGGAAACCTTAGAAGTAGCTACTTGCTTAGAAATATAAGGAAGGAGTGATTTGAGAAACCACTCTAATAGGAACTTTGGAGGGATGTCGGCTTTAATGAGCCTCTTTCTCCTTCGCCACTCTTGAAAATGATTAAATACGTGAGTGGCTTTGTTCTACCTGAAGGTTGAAAGAAGGTCTGTGCTGGCATCATACCGGACAGGAAGTTGAAAGTGATTCAGAAAAACTATAGCCAAATCCCAAAAGTTATCATAAGCAGCTGCAGCCAATTCAATATACCATTTAGCTGCAGCACTAATCAAGGTTCTTTGAAAGAGCCTCAATCTGATGGAATCATCGTTCAACGAATTAGAAGAGCACCAGAGATGAAACATAGTGATTTGGTCACCAGGATCTTCACCAGTCTTACCTTCAAACTTTGGAATGTCTGAAGGCAGCTTAGTGGGAACTGATGGCCATGTAGGATTGTGGCGCACCAGATCGTTAGTAAGTTTTGAAAGGTCTGGAAAATTCAAAGTTTATAGAAAAGGTAAACAAGATTGTGTCGATGGCATTCGGTAAGCAGGAATTTTGTAGGGGGAACCTCCCAAAACCTGGTTCGTGTACTACTAGTTGGGGTTTCCCCCAGCCATTGGTTGTGAGGTAAAAGCATTGTTAAAATTGCCCCATCCATAAGAAAGAGGATTGCTTCCCGGGGTTCTCATCAATTGCGGATGGGTGTTAGCCCCTCCATAATGTGGGTTTAAAATGTTACCACCCCCTGCATCAAACAGTGAGAAGGGGATGCTCCCTACAGGTATATTAGATGGATTTACATTATAACCTGCGTAGGGGTGAAAACTAGGTGTAGTTGTAACAGACGGTGCTATCATCGAACCCATAATAGACATCAATGCAGTAGGGATTAATCCTATTAAAGATGTGGAAGGAGAAGACTATGGTATGACCTGGAACTACTGAGTAATAGGAGGTTGAGTAAATGTCACTAAAGGTATCCCTGTCAAAGGGATATTAGCTGGTCCAAAATTGGGGGTAGAAACATTAGCTGACGTTGAAGCTTGTGAGCTCAACATACCTACAATACCAACATTAAAACTAAAGGCAGGATCGAAGCAGAAGCAGTCTGTGAAGAGCTAGGTGCCACAGTGCTTGCAAAGGAAGAAGAGAGAACTCTCGTAACCATAGTTGCGGTGGGAGTTTGAGGAACACCCGACTCATCTCCTAGGTTAGTCATGGAATGACCAGGGGTAAACCAGTACGCACTATACTTGGGTTGGCCTAAAGAGTCTATAGTTATAAGTAATGGATCGTTTGGTCCAGTCAGAGGAGGGTTGAAAGGAGTGTTAAACTCTCGAGAAGTTAAGTCCTCAACCTTAACAGTATCAAAGACTTGTTGATCCTGAAATCTTACCTGTGGTTCTCCAGGTGGTTCAGTTTCACCCACAAGTTCGTATGAACCATGGGAATCCATCCTCCGGCGTCGCGGTGGTGGTGGAGGATCCACAATGAGTGATGGAAGGTTTTGAAACCTTTGAGACCTATGAAGAGGTTGGTCCTCCACATCTATATCAAAAGCAAACTAAGTATAAAAACCTAGTGGCCACTAAACGACTAGGGATCAAACAGAATACCACTAAAAAATGCCCTAAGTGATCAAAACCAGGAAAACAGAGTTAATACTCTCATAAGCAAGTATGGGATGATGAGGGACCAGAACAGACTAATAGAGTATCGATGGTCAGTTACATGGCATCCAATGAAGGTCCTCTAGGTGCAAGCGTTTGAATCACCAAACCGCCCTCCCAGGATTACTGCAAAGGGTTACCTTCCATGTCTGTCCAAGGTGAAGTGGAAATACCTTCCACTCTACCTGTGAAGAGTCCTAGGGTTAAGATACTAAGGATACCACAAATACAAAAATACTTGGGGGAACAGCCGTCAGCCTAGCCAAGACGCATGGGAAGGGTAGCAAAGCCCGAAATCCAAAAGCACTTAAAAGTACTAGTGGACCCCTGTATGCGAATCAGCTCTGGTTTATATTTGGAAGGAAAGTGAGGGGGTATCCTCAACAATTCCAGTCGCACATGGCCTCATGCTTAACTCTGGTTTGAGTAGAGCATTCCCAGGATATTTTGATATAGGTGGGTTTACCTAAGAGATTATCTTACTACGGTTATTGAGTAATGAAACCGATTTCGTGTAGTTTAAGGTGATTTACCCTGAAACCCTAGCCTAAGCTAGTTGATGTCGTGACAAACCTAAAAAGAAAAAGTTGCTAATTAATCTTATTAAATTTTCTTTTTAGAGGCTACTTTTTACTTAAGAAGGGTAGTGAAGTGTGTGGTATGGTTTTGACAGAAAGCAAAGTGTGTACAAATGATGCTTTAAAACTTCACAAAAACTCTTCTTTTTTCGTTTATGTTTTTCAAAACAAGAAATAGGCAATCCTAAGGATAAGCATTTTTTCAATTTTTTTTTTAATTTTTCAAATCAAATAGCAAAATGATCTATCCTACTTCAAAACAGTAATGGAAAATCTTACTACTAAGCTACCAATTTTCAATTTTTGATCTTTTCTTCTATTTTGCAAAAGAAAATGAATCTAAAAAAAGGAAACAGGAAAGATCTATCGAAGGTGTGGGTAAAGATAAAAACTTAATGGTTTAAAGCAATCAAATCCAAAGACCAACAAAGACTTGACCTACAGAGTTGTTTCAATGAAAAAACTCTAGATTTGGAACAATATGTAAAAGAAAAGGCAAAGCTGATGCATGTAACGGAAAGACAAACCTAGAGGCTGCTCCTAAGCATCAGAAACCAAAGAAAAACATCCGCCAAACAGGTAAGGTAGGCAAGCAAACCAAATTAACTCTACCGCCACACAAACTCAAAAGGAAAAGTTAACCAGAAGGCTTCAACCAACTCAGACTGACCTGAACAGAAGTTCAGAAGGTATCCAGACCATCAAACCATTCAAAGACCACCCAAAAAACTCCAACTAGGATCAAACCCTATAAAATAAGACAAGACTTAGTAAAAGTGCGTAGGTATTGCAACAGACAACAAGCGTTGAGTGCGTAGGTATTGCAACAGACAACAAGCGTTGAGTGCGCAGGTTTGTATCAATGCAACATTAGTCTAGGGAAAAAAGTGCACTACTGTATCTAGAAGAGAGTCGCGCACATCTTCAAAAGGCCTAAAAAAAAAGATACCTAAAACAAGTGATGAAGCAAGTGAAGCAATCAAAAAGGACTTTCAAGAAGTTAAACAAGACTCAAAAAGACAAAGATGTCTCAGTAACAGTCAGAGAAGCAAGGGAAATTCCAGAAGTAGACCCAACAACCTGGAAACCAAACCCTAGTGGAAGGCTTAGACCTACAGGAAAGATGTGCTTATGTCTGGTATAACAACCAGCGCCTGCAACACAAAGTGCACGGCTATGTTTCAAGGAAACTAGCGCACAGGGCAGAAAGTGTGCTTCTGTATGCACAGAAGACCAGCGCACAAGGACTAAAAGCAATAAACAGAGCTTTGCTCAGTCAAACTGAAATGAATCAAGACAAAAAGGAAAAGCAAAGTAACCTATAAAAACCTCTCAGAAAACCAATAGACTGTAAAAACTGAAGAAAACCTAGACAAGGTCCCCAGAGCAAAAACAACCGGTGCTCCCCAGCGGAGTCACCAGTTCTGTTGTGCAGGAATATACCCTATAGTGGGGGAGATGACTCTACCAACTTGCATGGGGTGATAGGTAAATACATTATGCTTTGCACTAATTACTATGAATGAAATGAGATTAGAATTCTGAAAATAGTACCTTTTAACAATGGTTGGTCCTATCTTTCACCCAATCTTCCACAGTAATGTGCCTGCAAAAGAAATCAACCTTCCTCAGCGTATCTTGACTGTAAAATATATAATGAAATTGAAAGCAATTTAAAATTAATCACAATCATACATTCAATAAAATAAACATTTCAATGGGACGGGAAGGGTGTTTCCACCTTTTATTGCCAAAGAAATGTGATTAAGTACAGATATACCTAATCTGTCCAAACACTTCTGCAACCGAGTCCTGGGATTCTGCTCTTCACAATGACTTAGAAAATCCTTCAGCGTAACAGTACCTTCTTCTTCATTGGCCTCTCCCCCATGGCTTCCCCTTGTATTTATGGGACAAGGCCGGAAGTTAGATTTGTGAGGCAATTGAAATGGGAGGTTGGGGGAGTTACAAAACCAACCTCAACTAATCCCAATTCGTAATCTTAATATATTTTTCCATTCATCTTAACATGTGCGCATGTATCATAATAGTAGACTAGTGCACAGTATGCAACTAGTGCTCTTAACAACCAGCGTACAGATCTTTTGGGATAAGTGTGCGGGTTGTCTTCAATAGAACCAACATTTGGAATGCTAGATGTCAGTGGCAATAGTAGCGCACACATAGTGAAAACTGCAGAAAAAATATGATTTTCAGATGAAGATGTGTAATCTCAGCAGTAACTCATCCAAGGTCAATCCATCTCTTCCATCCATAGTGTCATTTTGTGTGATCGACAGGGCAATGTGATCACAGACGGAGAAGTGTATATTTGACCTATAACAATAGGTACATCCACAGAGACCGAACACCAAGGACACCGCTCACACAAAGATCATAGATTAGTACACCAGTGTTTTGACGTGGTTAAAAACCTCTAGAGGGAAACAGTCCATGGCCCCGGCCAAATAGCTTCTACGGAGCAATTTATTATGCAGAAGAAAAATATTGCATGAGCTTCTCTCAACAATGGATCATCTGGCAAGTGACCCTCCATGCTCTTTAAATAGAGATCATGGACCAAACGGGTGTTAAGCCATGGATCAAGTGATGTTAAGATCGAGAGAAGTTGAACTGTCGGATCACTTTATATTGTGATCGTTGGATTACATATATACAAATGCATACCTAACGAATATATTAGACCAAGTTGAACTTAACTAACTCCTGAGTGTCAAAAATATCCTAACATACAGTTGCAACTAACCAATTTCTCATCGTTTTGAATAGTCCACTTAGAAATCATTGCATCAGGTGATGCTCATGGGGGTGAAGAAGTGGGATTGATGCTAGTGAAATGAATCACATAGCATCAATCATCACTTTTAGGGCTTGCACCCGGTAACCAAGACTTCTCGGGAGGTCACCTATCCCAAGACTCCTCTGACTCAAGCACACTTAACTGTGGTGTTTTCCCTACAATCAAGCCCACTTAGCTTGCTACCCCATTTGCAAAACCTTTGCAAGTATTGTTCCTTATGAACTATTCAACTAGAGGTCCCTTTACTCTTTTTTAAGTATTGAGGGGTTTTCACAATCCAACATCTAATATATCATTTTTGGGATTATCTGTGCAGTGTAAGTCATTAATCTATGACTCATATTCCATGAGTATATTCACAATTAACCAATTTCTCATGGTTTTGAATCGTTCACTTACCATTCATTGCATCGTGTGATGCTGACAGGGGTGAAAAGGTGGGATTAATAAGTTTATTCTAAAAATAAACTTATTAATCCCAAGACTCCTCTGGCTCAAGCACACTTAATTATGGAGATTTCCCCATAATAAATCTCACTAAGCTTGCTACCCTATTTGCAAAAACGGTATCAAGTATTGTGCCTTATGAACTATTCAGCTAGATCTCCCTTTACTCTTTTTATTTAAGTATTGAGGGGTTTTCACATCCCAACAAATGATATATCATTTTGGGGATTGTCTGCATATTGTATGTCATTAATCTATCGCCCATATTCCATGATTATAGTCACAATTGACCAATTTATCATGGTTTTGAATAGTCCACTTAACATTCATTACGTCGAGTAGTGCTCACAAGGGTGAAGAAGTGGAATTGATACTAGTGAAATGAATGGCATAGCATCAATCATCACTTTTGGGGATTGCACCCGGTAACCAGGACTTCTCGAGAGACCACCCATCCCAAGACTCCTTTGGCTCTAGCGTGCTTAACTATGGATTTTTCGCTACAATCAAACCAACTTAGCTTGCTACCCCATTTTGCAAAACCTTAGCAAGTATTGTGCCTTATGAACTATTCAGCTAGAGCTCCCTTTACTCTTTTTATTTAAGTATTGAGGGGTTTTCGCAGTCCAACATATGATATATCATTTTTGGGATTATCTACATAGTGTAAGTCATTAATCTATGACCCATATTCCATGAATATAGTCGCAAATGATCAATTTCTCATGGTTTTCAATTGTTCGCTTAACACTCATTTTTCATAGTCCAACATATGATATATCATTTTTCGGTTTTCGCACTCCAACAAAGTTCATTGAGAAAATTCTATGAAAAGAAAGAAAATTATTCAAAATGAAGTGGTTCATATCCAATTGAGTAAACCAAATCCATAATTTAAACCTTATCATTAACTATAATTATCATAATTTCTTACTTCAATTTTTTACAATATAATATACAAAATATATACTTTATTATATTTTATAATCATTTTAATCATTTGTTCAATATTATAAACAATTTAATAAACTATGTTTATTTCATTCATCACTTCCTAGCCCACGGCTCACTTTTTTTTTAAATCTCATAAATGTCTAAAAAATAAAAATAAAAATAAACCTTACTCTATTATTTTAACATTTAATAACCATCAAAACATATGAAATATGAAAGAATAGATTGATTACGATTAAAGGTTCACTTCCTAACCCATCTCATTTTTTTCTAAAATCTCATCAATTAGTTTGTTTTGAAAATATAAATTCAAAACCTAACTCTATTGCTCTAACAATCAATAAATATCAAATCATATGACATGAAAGAATAGATTGATCAACTTCCTAATCCATTTCAATTTTTCTAAAATCTCATAAATAAGTTTATTCTAAAAATAAATAAATTTAAAATCTAACTATATTGCTTTAACCATCAATAACTATCAAATCATATGAGCGGATATTTGCATATGTATATTGATGGTGATTGTAATAAGAAAATTTGAATCACTAAGGAAGGTGTGGTGTAGCTTTTTTTTGTTTGTTAGATTTTTCCTAATTTGTGGGAGTGGTCTTGGTCTAAGAAATCATGACCCAAGGGCATCTAAGCCAACAGAATCACTTGGGGATCGCACTCGGCCTAGGCCACACCAACCCTCAACTGGTTGGATTTGGAGTGTCTCCTCCTAGCTAGCTCGCTCCTGAGGGGAATTGAACTCGGGTCGCCCTACTGACGAGACCCACACCTTAACTGAATGAGCTGAAGGGAATTGATCACTTTAAAATTGAAGAACATGGGGGTGGGATTTTATCCACTTATGTGTGCACGGCTCACAAGATCATTTAATACAATCTCTCTTGGTGCAACCACACATTTGACCACTACCTCGAAGTGTCCCATGGATTCAGGGTCGGCCCTCATTAGAATTAAACCTTGCCCACTAGTGAAAAACTCCTCACTCTTCACCAATGAATCCAACACCTTTGAGAAAATTGTCATGTAACTATGAAAATTTTCAAAGTCCAAAATTTTATCACAACTTCATCGAAAAGCAATATTATAATCATAAAACTTGTACATATAATTGGAATAAGTTATATATATTTCATTGATTTTTTCTTTAAATCCCATACAAAGCATAGTTTTGCAATTATTTTCATTGTTTTTTCTTCAAATCCACATAGCATGGTTCTACAATCATTTTCATTTTGTTTTTGTTTACTTCAAGTACCACACAACATAGTTGTACAATCATTTTCATTTTGTTTGTGTGCAAGAATTTAAATTACTTTTATGAAAATGGGTGATATAGTTATGTGATAGTCCAGCTTTAAAATCTTTATTATAATTTTACCAAAAAATAACTAGGCAATCATTAAACATTTATTTATATGAAAATATTTTACTTTTTAATTTTTCCTTCAAAATCCCAAGTCATACATAGTTTTATATCGTTCCATTTGTGTGTGAATTTAATGATAAATGTTTTTTATATCTAGGATTTTATTTGGAAAAGTATGTTTGGTATTTTCCTTTTTCTAATTTCTTTTAGACTATTCTACGGTTTAGGGGTTAAGCTAGAGTGTTGTCACCTAAATAATTTAAGTTTAATTTTTTTTGTAATTATATAGATTTTGTGTGTGATAGAGAAGGTAAATACTTGACTTCCAAAATTGGTTTCCCTTCGTTAACAAAGGAATTAATACGTATATATACATTAAAAAGATCGCTTACTCATGTATACTAATAGTTTGACATATAAATATTTCAGGGTAAACTCCCACCAAATTATAATCTTTATGTTATTTGCATTTTTTTTTAATGCAACATAGTTTTTTATATGACTTTTAGCCTTTTTAGCCCGGTTCTTAGTCCATGTATCAAGTGCATGTTTTTCATAGAAACAACATTAAAACTAGTTAGAGCAATGATAAATATATTAAAAAAAAGACTTTCCCAAATTGCTTATCAAGCTTACTATCATGATATGGTATATCTTCTCCATTAACTATATATTGAATATGATATATCTTCTCCATTAACTATATATTGAGTAACATAAAACATTTATTGAGTTATTTGGGTCAATATTTGGATCCCAAGGTTATTGATGTAGTATGTTGGTCTATTTGTTGTGTTCTTACTGGTCTTTAATATATTGATGGTTCATTATGGACATTGAACACTTCACTAGAGATGATTGATGTGCAACTAGAGGCAAAGTTCAAAGTTGAAAATTAGTTGGTTTCATAAATATCTTAATTAATTTTTATGAAAGTGAATAAAAAATGTAGAAACTATTCATCTTCATGTCTTCTTCATCTGAAAGTTTATTATCTCTCTCTTATTTCATTTCATGGCTATGCATTGTGTGCATTACTACCCTTTCTATTATTTCTTTTGTCATCTTCTTCCCTAATCCCATTGGAATCAACATATGTGTGTGAGTAGTGTGCTCCTTTCAAATCCATTCTAGGCCACAATAGAGTACAACCCCCATATTTGTTAATTTATCTACCACCTTATTCACCCTCCTCTTAATGACTTGCACCTAAATCTAAGAAAAATGTTGCACTTAATTAAGATATTGACTAGCATTGGGCCCCTATAGGTTCCAAATTACCCACTTTTCCCTTTGATTAATTTAGAGTTGTCCTCTATTATCAATTTGATGCATCCAAGTACCTCTTTCCATATTGATTTCAATTTGGTCACATTTCCCATGATTAATTTAAAGTCCTCATCTATTTTCAATTTAGTGCATCACCATTCCCATGTTAGGATATTTAGACACTTAAGAGTTAGTTAAGATCAACTTGTTATAATATATCCATTAGGTAAAGTGTGTTTCTTTAGTATTCATTTGTACATATTTAATATGACGGTCACATTATGCTCTCGACATAGAGTGATATGACAGTTCAACTTCTCCTCGATCATAATGGCCATTGATTCGTCACTTAGCACCCAATTGGTCCATGATCTCTATTTAAAGAGCACGGAGAGTCATTTTCTAGTTGATCAATTATGAGAAGCTCATTTGTAACATTATTTTCATTTTCTTAATAATATTGCCTCAAGTACTTATTTGGTTGGGGCCATGGAGTGTTTCTCTCTTTGAGGATTTAAACCAGGTAAAAACACTAGTGTGTGATTTGTGATTTGTTTGTGTGAGTGGCTACTCAAGGTGTTTGGTATTTTGAAAATATAATTTGATAGTCTGATCTAGATAGATATCAGTGGCCACCCAACTATTCCAATGGCTCAAAACAACTTTTCAAGTTTGACAGTTTTTCGGGTCAAAGGACTGCTCCAGATGGATATTGGTGGCCACCCGCATATTCCACAAGCTCAAGAAAAATTTTCTAAATTGGCATTTTTTATGGATTTTTATGTCTAAAACTTTCAGGTCTGTTTTGAGGCCCTAAATGGCATTTTTTGGCAACACCATAGTCTAGACATTGATATTGACATCTAGACATGTGAAATGTGTACTTCTTGGATAAACCTTTCCAATGGGCTACCGAGCACCCTAAACGGAGATTGTATCCAAAATTTATGCCCCCGAGAAGTTGACACCTCAATTAACAACCTATGGGCCCACAAACCTTTTTGCATTTCCCTCATGTTTATAATAAAAAGGCCCTTTGGACTCCTTTTGTAATCAGCTAGTGACGAATGAGCGAAGCTGTCACAACTCTTCTCAGAGATAAAGCTACCACCATTCCAGCTACTTTTATTTTGCAGTCTAATATGTTTCATTCAATTAATAGAATTTGAGTTTATTGTATCATTATGTTCCCTACAATATATCTGTGTATGTGGTTCTATATATGCTCTTTCATTTCGTTCTCACATAAATCTGGATCAGTGATAATAGAGCAATATGCTCTCTATTGTCTCTTAGTACATGTCCCAACGAGATATGGATATAGAGAGTTGAGTCTTGAACTAGTCGAGCTTGGGGAAAACCAGTCTCATTGTGCCAAGCATCCTCACATGGAAGGATAAGGAAAGAGAGATCACGGAGCAGGAGATCATATTAATCTGTTGCTCAAGGAATCACTCACGTGACATAGGAACGAGATGATTGATAATTTTTCCTAAATCCTTTGACAAATGCCAACAGCAATAGAGGGATCATCAAGTAATCACTTTGAAGGCACCACCCCCTTCAAGGTACAAGTTAAATTTGATATTCCTTTATTTGAAGGCTAGATAGATTTCGATGCCCTATATAAATGGTTGCGTCTGCTAAAGGGATATTTTTCTATCCACAACTTCTTTAATACAAAAAATATTTTTTTTGCATTCCTTAAGGTTGTGCCCCATGTTAAAAATTGGTGGTACACTTATTATGAGCAAAGCGTTGGAGATGGGACTAATATTTTGTGGGGTGAACCCACGTGGGCATATCTTGTGGACATCCTTAAAGAGGAATACTATCTTGTTGGAAATTATGATGACCAATACACAAAATCGAAAATTCTGCGATAGGAGATGGACTAAGTGGTGTCGGAATACACCAACAACTTTCATGCCTTATGCACAAATATGGGTATCAGAGACTACGAATGGAACCTGGTTCTAAAATATCATAGTGTCCTACATCAATACATATGAAGAAATATGGAATCCCTAGACATATATTCATTGGGAGCTGCTTATCGGTATGCTGTCAAAATCGAGCAGAAATTTTAGCAAACAAATAAGAAAGAATTTGGACCTACGAATCCACCGTAGAAGCAAGGAAAGGGAAACCCTGGCTCGTAGATCAAAGGACATAGTAAGGAAAACCAACCCTAGTACAACTAGTCCTAGCCACAAGAAAATAAGGGTAACATAAAGATAAAGAAGAACATCGGGAAGTGGTGCGAGCTCCACAAAATCCCCTGGCACAAAACTGATGAATTTCACTAAAAGAGGTCATTGGTGGCCGAGCTCAAAACCTCGGAGTCTGATCTTGAATTTGATTTAGATTCATAACCTAGCATCACAGTCATAGACAAGGGAAAGTGAATCATTGACGCAGAACCCAATGCCATTATGTCTACCACAAATATCTAGCCCAATGATCCAGAGGATCTGGAGGATGGTGAGTGCCTCTTCCACTCACAGATGTGGGTGAAGGGTTCTCAACTACACTTCATTGTTAACAATGGGATTCAAAAGAACCTAATATCAGTAGAGGCCGTGAAAAGTTTAAAGTTTCCAACAACATCACACACACATCCTTACAACACCAGCTAGATCAGCTAGGGTCAGGACATGCGTGTCAGTCAACAATGCCACCTACCCTATGGTATCAATCCCTTTAAAGATTAGGTAATGTGTTATGTTTCCCCACTCAGGTTTTGTGATGTTCTTTTGGAACAACCATATATGTGGAAGCATCATGATATATATGAATCTAGACCTCATAATGTCATTATTACTTTGGGAAAACAACTTTACAAGATCCTAGAGGTAGTTCCCACTACTACAATGTCTCTCATCATAGCTAAGTAGTGTAGGAAGGTAACCTCCCACACTGGGAAATTTTCCCTCCTTGCAATTTCCTCTAAAGGTGAACATCATATTAGAGAGACCGCCACAACCTATGCATAGGGTCCCTCTACTCCGCACAAATAAGAACAACACAAGGGCATTGTTTCCTTGCCTATTTGAGTACCTCTACAGTGTAATACCAAGCATTCAAGTTTCCTATCCAGAAAGGAATCATCCACACTCAAACCAAGGATAATAGGGAAAACAAAATTGTTGAATGAGTCTAACACATATGTCACCAATAATTACAACTCTATTAGGATGTCAAAGCAAGGCATCTTCTTCACCTCAACAAATGTCTCACCAGGAACTCAAATCAACACATAGTTTGCCATATGATGAGGGACTCGATGCAATGGATACCATTGATTATTAAGGGGGGAATACTGATCCAAATGGATAATGGGCACCCACCTATTTCACTAGCTAAAAAAAAAATTCTGGTTTGGCAGTTTTTCGAGTCGAAGGACTACTTCAAATGGATATCGATGGCCACCCACCTATTCTACAAGCTCAAGACGGTTTTTCCAATTTGGTATTTTTTACGGATTTTTGTGTCCAAAACTTTTGGCTCTGTTTTGAGGCCCTAAATGGCATTTTTTGGTGACGCTATAGTCCAAATATAGGCAAAAGAAAGTGTGGATGGGCAAATTGTGTAATTCTAAACTAGACCTTTCCACAGGATACCGAGAACCCTAAAATTTATATGCAAATTTATGCCCCTAAGAAGTTGACACCTCAACTAACCACCTCAAATCACGCAAACCTTTTTACAATTCATCTCCTAGGGTTGGTTTTTTTTATGGTTAGGGTTTTTCCCTCATGTTTATGATAAAAAGGACCTTTCGCCTCCTTTTGTAATCATCTTGTGATGAATGAGCATAGTTGTCACATCTCTTCTTAGAGATAAAGATACCACCATTCTAGATGCTTTTATTGTACGCTCTATTATGTTTCATTCAGTTAATAGAATTTGAGTTTACTGTATCACTATGTTCCCTACAATATCTGTGTATCTGGTTCTATATATGCTCTTTCATTTCATTCTCACATAAATCCGGATCATAGTCGAACATGGTATCAAATCTCTTATGAAGTTCCATTTCCATTGGTGATCTAGATCTTGAACTGGTGATATTGAGGCCATCAAAGTATTTATGGTTCTGAGATTTATATGAATTGCTTGGCTATGAGAGGTTTTCCATTGCATTTGAAGCATTTTTCCCAGTTGGAAACACTTTTCCTTTCACTGAAAAAGGTTTTTGTTTTCCCAAGATACAACCATTTTACCAAATCCAAAGGTATACCATTTACAGTTAGGCATCTTTAAAAAAAATCTCATATTCCTTCAAATTTATGCTTGGTTTTTGTTTTATTTCTAGGTTGTTACCTTTTCAATTTGTGTATGCTCTTTGTTGTGTGTTCGATACGAACTTCGAAAATCGGAAACAGAGAAAAAAAGGTTTACTTTATTGTGTATGCTATTTGTCGTGCGCTTTGTACAAAGTCGGTAAATCGGAAACAGTGATAAAATATACATTTCCAGGAAAGCTAACTAAGGACTAACCCCAAATATGAACATTTTAGTTTCAGAATTTTGTTGCTTTAAAAATTAAGAGGACTTAGGTTCAAGTCCTTATTTTTGTTACTTTTTGTAAAAATTCATGTAACTTTAAGTTATAAAGTAACTATATTGTAAAAGTGTTTCCCACTTGTTTTATAAAAGTGGGTCACTTCTTTTGAAGCAACTTAATTGTAAAAGTTAGCTTATATGAAAAGCTTGTAGGGGGGGGAGATTCCTGGAATTTTTTCTCTTTACCACACGGATCAACCCTTATCTACCACATGGATCCTTGACTCTTTATCTTTATGTTTTTTCAAAAGGGCATAACTTTGGCATCCGAAGTCCGTTTTCAGTGCCATTTTTTTAACCGCCTATTTTTTCGAAATATTTGCATCTAGGCCATTACTTTGTTTTATAGCCTGCATATTACAGTATGGCCTCTCCATGTGATATTTTTCTTACCAGTTCCAACTACTTGTCAAAGTTATAGATCTAGCTAAACTATCTTACCTATCTAAGTAATCAATAACATATCAACATAAATAAGAATAGAAAGAAAACAAAGAAAAGAATACACCATATATACATGGTTCACCCAATTGGGCTACATCCACGGGAAGGTTGTCTTCTATTATCTCTAGAAATATGCTTCAATATTACAAGAGAGAAACTACAAATAACCCCAATACAATATAGCAGAGAGATTGTGGGCACAATACAATGTGTTGTGATAGTATGATGGAATGTTGTGTATGGATGTGACTCCCTTGACCCTATTATATACCAAGAGATGTTGAGGAATTACTCTCACATATTGCATGTGGGATAATATAATTCTCCGTAATAACATCTATTTATATAACAATGGATATCGAGAATATACTTTACCATAATGAATATGGGATATAATGTATTACTCTTTTACATAAGACTGTGGATAACTTCCGACATAATACAAAGACATTATTACCTTCCAAGGAATATAATATATTCCAACACTCCCACTTAATAATTGTTGGGAGAAAATCCCTCACTAACACTAAGGAACGAAGGAGTCAATACTTCTCCCCCTTGATGACAACTTCCCTCATCCCAAGCAAGGAACGAAGATGCACATACTTCGCTGCTGTTAAGGATTTGGTGAATATATCGGCTTCCTGCTGCTTGGTAGGACAATACTCAAGAGAAAGAATACCATATTCGACGAGACCTTGAATGTAATGAGCATCAAGGTTGAGATCCTTTGTCTTGGAGTGATATACAAGATTATAAGCAAGTTGAATTGCACCCTGATTTTCACATTTCAACATAGTGGACAATTTCAAAACCAAACCAAGCTCACTGAGAACATGTTGTAACCAAACTGCTTCTTTAGCTTCTTCTTTGGCTGCTCTATACTCTTCTTCACACGAATATAAAGAAAGATTCTTCACCTTTTTGCTAGACCAAGAAATCGAATCGGAACCAAGTTGAAATAAATAACTAGCAGTTGACCATCAATCAGAACTGTCACCTTCCCAAATAGAATCTGTATATCCAAAAAGTGAAACTATAGCACTGATCGAATAAAAGACACCATAGTACAATGTACCCTGTAAATATCTCAGAATTCTCTTGGATGCCTTCCAATGACTTTCATGAGGTTGTTGCATGAACTGAGAAAAACCATACTGGCGGCAAAAGAGAGATCTCGTCTATTGTGAGTTAAATATATCAAACTGCCCATGAGGTGAAGATAAAGAGTAGCATCAATAAGAGGAGTGGTACACTCAACAATTAACTTTACACCGGACTGAAATGGGGCGTAGGAGCAGGTTTACAATCACTCATATGGAAATGAGCCAATAAGTTTGTAGCATACTTCGGTTGAGAGAGAGAAATACCATTTTCCATATGCTAGATCTGAAGACCCAAGAAATAGTGCAATATATCGATATCAATCATTTCAAATTTCTTTTGAAGTTCACTTTTCATACTTTGATATAATACAAGCTGGATGCCAGTGATGATAAGATCATCCACATATAACACAAGAATGAGGATATTATCACCAAAGTTCTTAACATACAGATTTGGATCAGATATGCAATGCTTAAAACCATTGTTCAATAAATATGTATCAATTTTATCATACCAATCCCTAGGTGCTTGCTTGAGAGTGTATAAAGACTTGTGTAATTTGCATACAAAACTTGATGATTCAACATTAATAAGACCAGGAGGTTGTTGCATATAAATGTCTTTATTAAGATTGTCATTTAAAAAAGCACTTTTAGCATCCATTTGGTGTATTTCTCATTTATAAGATGAAGCAAGAGATAAGATGGTACTTATTATATTCATTTTAGCAACAGGAGCAAAAGTTTCATTATAATCAATACCTTCAAGTTGATTAAAACCTTTTGCACCTAATCTAGCTTTATATTTTTCAATTTGTCCTTCTATAGTAAACTAAGTTTTATAAACCCATTTGCAACTAACTAAATTATTTCATGAAGGAAGAGGAACAAGATACCAAGTCTTTTTCTTCATAAGAGATTCATACTCAGCGGACTAGCTTGTTCCCAATGAGGCTTACCCTTAGCTTGAGCATAAGAAGTAGGATCATCTATGGCCAAAACTTTAGTCATAAGAGCAAAGTTAGATATAGTTCTACGAGTATCGGAAATATTACTGATCTCACTACCTACAGATTCAAGAGTTTTCCAGGCCCAAATAGGAAGGTTAGAAGGAACAGAAGTCACTTCAGGAGCTTCGAGACATTCAGGTGGAACACTTGAAGAAGAGGGTGAACTAAGATCAACAACAGGAACAGTACTGGAAGAAGGAGTAACATATATAGGAGTAACGGGAGACAATGGAATATTCAGGGTAACATGAGGTTCTACAGACTCAGGTGGTGGAGAGACTTCAGTAAATTGAACATCTCTTCGGATTATGATACTCTGATTAGAAGGATCAAATAACCTGTAAGCCTTGGAATCCTCAGCATAACTAATGAATATACACTTGTGAGACTTAGGTTCTAACTTTTTTTGTTTATCATCGAGAATATGAGCCCAACATTCACAACCAAACACCTTAAAGTTACTAATATCTGGTTTTCTACCATTACATTTTTCCACATGGATAACATGATTAACATCTTTTGTAGGAACTCTGTTTAAAATAAAATTAGCACAACCGATGGCTTCAACCCAAAATTTCTTGTGTAATCCTTTAGATTAAAGCATACATCTAGCCATTTCAACTAAAGTTCTGTTTTTCCTTTCAGCAACACCATTTTGTTGAGGTGTGTAAGGAACAATATTTTGATGTTGAATTCCATGTTTAGATTAAAAAAAAAAATCAAATTCTTTCTTAACAAATTCCCATTATCAGATCTCAAAGTCTTAATCCTTTTACCAGAAGCATTCTCAACCAAGGATTTAAATGCTTGAAACTTAAAAAAAGTTTCACTTTTATTTTTCAAAAAATAAATCCATGATTTTCTACTAAAGTCATCATTAAAAGTAAGAAAATAGACTGCATGAGATATAGAAGGAACTTCAAGAGGACCACAAATGTCACTATGAATTAATTGCAAAGGTTCTTTAGCACACCAAGCTTTACCTTTATCAAACATTTCTCTATGATGTTTACCAAGTACACAACCTTCACAAACACCATTTGTAGACGAAATATTAGGCAAGCCATGTACCATTTTAGTTAACATTTGCATTTTACCATAATTCAAATGACCCAATATTTCATGCCATAATTTACTTAGTTCATCGGCATTAGCAATATATGAATAAAAGGGTTGTCTTTTAGTTGAATTAAAACCAACAAATTTATATAAACCAACAGTATGATCAGCAGGACTAGAAGAAACTACTTTAAAATTATGGTTGATATCTTTAAGAAGATATTTATTAGGCCAAGCTTCAAATTTATATCATTTTTGACATGCACGATAAATAGAAAGCAAGTTGATGGGCATGTGTTCAACATGAAAAACATCTTCCAATTGACCATTAGCAACATTATCATTACCATAACCAATTACGGAAATTTGTTTACTATCACCTATAGATACTTTCTGAGATGTGTACTTATTATTGTCATAATATGTAAATAAATAAGCATTACTAGACATATGTTTAGAAACACCAGAATCCATTATCCATTCCACATTAGAAGAAGAACTACTAGATGAAACAACAGATGCACATAAAGCTACTTGATATTCATCAAAACCTTTCTTTTTAACCTTAGACATTAAACGTTTCGCTTTAAAACAATTCTTTTCAGGATGGTTAGTCTTACCACGATGCTTACAAGGATCATACACATTCTTCTTCTTACTATTTTCATGATGTGCATTAGAAGCATGGCCAAATTTATTAGTATGATTTGAACAAGAACCTTTATCATTATTAAAACTTTTCTTATGATTCCTATTATGTTCCATTAGAGATTTATTAGTTGAGACTTGTCCTGAAACAATCAACCTTTCTTGCTCATTTATCAACCCTTTACAAAAATCATCAAAAGTAGGTTTCATGGTATTTTGAGACAATTCAAGAGCCCTATTCCTAGTTTGGATGAACATGTTAAAACAAGATGGCAATTTTTTTTCTACAAGAATTATAAGAGCGGTGTCTATCTTCTTGTAATATTTACCACAATTATTTAATTTTTCATTTAAAGTTTTCACTTCAACAAGATATAATTCTACTCCTTCAAAATTAGTAGGATCTAGCTTAAAAATCTTCTTTTCAAGGTAATAAGCACAAACATCATCCGATTTATCAAATAAAGAAGAAATAATTTTCCATACCTCAACCGGGTTGTCTTCTACCTGAAGACTATCTGAAACCATTTGACCAATGATCCCTCTTGCTTGATCACATTTATCTTCCAATATAGCCACATCTTTAGCATCAGCAGGTTTCTTGTGTTCACCATTAACAATCCTCCATAGATTCTTACTCCTGAGAACATCAATCATTTTTCTTTTCCATGCAAGGTAGTTAGGACCAACAAGTTTAGGAACAGAAGCTACTTATGAAGTCATAATGATAGAAATTAAACCCAAATGCTAGAAATGACAAGAGAAAAAAAAGTGAATAACAGAAAACTGATACACTTTACCGTTCTAATCTGAAGAAACACAGTAAAAACATAAACTTTACTTACAACCCTTTAAAAAAGTGCCAAGAAAAGTCACTTGTGGGTCTGTCACAAGAAACTCACGAGTAGATATGATACTCACAGGTTCTGCACAGGACAGTTGTGTGTTACTTGTGGTTTTACAATAGAGCAAGTCGTGGGTGTGCGGGTCTATAAAATAAAAAGGCATGGTTTTGCAAATTTACTCGTGGGTTCGTAGTCGTCAAGGTGCAAGTACTTGCGGTGTCTCCGAAGAAAAATTCTCAAGTGTCCAATTTTAGGCCGAAAATAGTGCTAATTAATCCGATGACGGAAACTTGCAAAAAATATACTAAACTTGGGTGAAAAAACAAATCTGACAACCGGAAGATAGATCTCCTTGAGGATAATACAAAAATCATATAGATCTATAGAAAAAACATCAAGAGACCCTTAGAAAATTTCTGGAAAAATCTTCACAATAGAATTAGGGTTAGGAGTAAAAAATTGCAGAATCATGCCCAGATTGGAAGAGAATCCTAATGGCTACCAGATAGAAAGAACATCTACAAGAATAAAAAATGGCTAGATGATAATAGTTATTGATTGAAACTTTATAGAAGGTGCTAGATCATAGCAACCAGCTCTGATACCATGTCAGATTTATAGATATAGATGAACTAGCTTACCTATCTAAGCAATCAATAACATATCAACATAAATAAGGATAGAAAGAGAACAAGGAAAAGAATACATCAAATATACATGGTTCACCCAATTGGGCTACGTCCATGGGAACGTTGCCTTCTATTATCTCCAGAAATCTCCTTCAATCTTACAAGAGAGCAACTACAAATAACCCCCAATACAGTATAGCAGAGAACTTGTGAGCACAATACATGTGTTGTGATAGTATGATGGAATTTTTTGTATGGATGTGACTCCCTTGACCCTATTATATACCAAGAGATGTGGAGGAATTACTCTCACATATTGCATGTGGGATAATATAATTCTCCATAATAACATCTCTTTATAAAACAATGGATATCAAGAGTATACTTTACCATAATGAATATGGGATATAATGTATTACTCTTTTACATAAGATTGTAGATAACTTCCGACATAATACAAAGACATTATTACCTTCCAAGGAATATAATATATTCCAACTCTGATTTTCATGGAAATCTCGTATGGAGGATGTCCTACGAACTAGGGGACTTTATCGAATTACCTTGGGGAAAGAAACCGAACCTAATGATGATTATAAGGAAATAAAATGGGACAATACATGTGATGACGCTCATGGATCAATTGGGATGTCAATTTCTACTAATTTACAATTCCACCTATCTGGCATTAATGAATCAAATACTGCTTGGGGAAAGTGGGAATTTTTGTCTAATAAACACAATGAGACTCACGATCACCAGCTTGAAAATGATTTGGTTTTCTTAATTCTAGGTGATTTCTCTTGCATTCAAGACTATCTATCTAAGTACAAAACCTTTAGACTCTTATTTGAAGAATGCATCATAACAAGGGAAACACTCCATGACCCCATCCAAATAGCTACTTGAGGCAATATTATGATGCGAAGAAAAATAATGTTACAAATGAGTTTCTTATAATCGATTAAATAGTAAATGAACGTCCGTGATATTTAAATAGAGATCATGGACCAATCAAGTGTTAATCCATGGATCAATGGCCATTGAGATCAAGGATAAGTTGAAACATCGGATCACTCTATGTCAAGAGCATATGTACAAATTCATACTAATGCATACTAAAGAAACACACTTTACCTAACATATATATTATAACAAGTTGATCTTAACTAACTCATAAGTGTCTAAATATCCTAACATCCCCCCTTAAGAACAACTTGGGATAGGATTGAAGGATTTACAAAAGTGACACTATAGGAGAAAGAAGGAGGCATTAGAGTCTATCCCCCCTTAATGAAAAATTCTTGAACTCCTAAGATAGATCAAAGTTTAAACAACTTTGCTTTTGTAAGAGACTTTGTGAAGATGTCTACAACTTGATCATCTGTAGGGAAAAGAGCACTTCGAGAACTCTATCATGAACAAGCGTTCTAATGAAGTGTGCATGTAGCCCAATGTGTTTGTTGTGTTGATGTTGAATTGGATCTTCGAAATTTGTGCCATATTCTACTCCCAACTTCCTTGACAGTGTTCCTACTATGGCTTCTGATGATGATAGTGAGGATGAAAATCCACCTCTTGTTGCTCATTTTACTCTAGTTTCCCTAGCGCGGCTGCCTCCTCTATGGGTCTATTCAACATGTGAAGCGGATGGTGATCTTGTTGGTGGTACCAGATATTAGCACCAAACACATTATCAATTGTAGAGAGCCACTTCTCTTTTGGCTCAATTTTTAGAGAATCATGATCCAAAGACATTTGGATTATAAGCTTCAAGGAATCTAGATTGGGATGCAACTATGGATGAACAATATCATTCCTTAATGGTGAACGATACTTAGGATCTTGCACCTCTTCTGAAAGGAATAAAACTTGTCATATATGTAAATGGTTCTACAGAACTAAGATGCAACAAATGGAAGTGTTGAAAGACATAAGGCAAGGTTAGTTGCCAAAGGATTTTCCCAAGTTGAAGGAATTGACTACAATGAAACATTTTCCCCTATCACCAAAATGAACTACATATTACTTGTTCTTTCCCTTTCCTCCTTAAATTAATGGGAGGTCCATTGTTAATGCCTAAAATTCGCACACATGCAACATTTCGGCAATTCATCTAGTAAGGTGTCATCAACATACAGAATGGATCTCACCGCAAGCATCCTCGGCAGATCCAAACACAACAGGAGTCCATAAGTGCCAAGAAACAATCAAAATAAAGGGTAGCATGGGTAATACATAGTTAACCCATGCTATAGTGCAGGTTATCTTAACAATGTCCATGATACACCAGTGCAGATTTTCCTTCGATAGTCGCGCTACTGTCAAAACAACAGGACCAAATTCCCAATAGTGCATTGAAGGCTCAATCCCCTCCAAGGATCCAAATTCGGCTACTCACACACTTGTTCACATTAATCATCCCCCCTTGTGTACCTTGGAACTAGTTCATGGAGGAGGGGAGTTCACATTTGGATCTGGTTGTTTGTTTCCCACCTCTTGGCCTATAAAACGAAGTCATTGGCATGCACTTTGTAGATAGAAATCAAAGAAAGGTTATGGTTTTGGATTTGAGTTGGAGCTTCCTCATAGCCCACCACTTCCTATCATTGTGAGCATTCCCAAACTCCCTTGCCACCTTCCTTGAAGGGGCAATTGTTTCTCTCCATTTTTCTACCATCTACTTAGCATTTAGTTTGGACAAGAAAGACCTCCGTAAGTGATATTGTTGGCTTCCCTTGAATCCTACACCTCCTAGGTTTTGTATAGTTATACCATTTGGAAATACAAGAGTGTTTTAGCATATCTGTGATTGTTATTGGATTTTGAATTCTCTCCCCATCTCTTTCATTTTGTTTTTATCCATATTTCTTTGTTTGAATATGAATTACACTAACAATCTATTATAGGATCACTTGGAGGAATACCAACCACACAACCACAAGGAGCTCCAAGGACTGAGGCCTTGCTGCAACCTACAAGGCTTAGCCCCTTACCAAGTGGAAGAGTTCACTTGTGCAATTTTTTTCGCAATAGTTCTAATGGAGACCATAGTTATTTTTGTTCATTTCTCATTAAACTAGGTTGTTTTATGCTAAGTAACTAATTTTTGGTATTTATCACTAGCAAGAGATCAGGTATTCCACCTCTTGCTTCCAGAATTTGGCCCCGAGTCGGCCCCAATTTATTTTCACATAGTAGTGTAGATCCTGGTGTCTCTGTCGTGCTAATAGCGCAGAAACGACTCGTATAGTCATGCGTACAGCGCAGGTTATCAATGTTAGACCCTCGTTATGTTGGTTGGGGAGCCTGATCTTCCAATCTCATAGATGATGTTGTTTCAGCCGTGTTGTACCCCAGGTTTGGTTATGATCCCGGCACGCGCCCCAGGGGAAATGTTTTGGGTTTTTTTCACCAACAGTTTACGGGCCCATGGTTTTCGGTAACCCGTGGTATTTTCCCATTGTATTTCCCCTTTATAAGAAATACATTGTAATACGGCTAGGGTTCGAAGTATTAGGTATTATGCATTGTAAAGATCTCTGAGACCATGAAGAGAGACTGTGAGACAATGAAGAGGAAGTGTAGCGGATGTGCTGCAAGTTGTATCCCTACATTTGTTGGATAGTATAATAATAAGGACCAGCAATTTCAGTGTGGACATAGCCCATCTTGGGTGAACCACGATATATTGGTGTCTCTCTTGTAATGTGTTTATGTATTTTATATTTGCATCTTGTTTATTGCTATTGCTCTACGATCCTGTTTTTCTAACACGCTACCCCACTCAGCTCATCCGTGCGAAAGGTTAGTTGAGTACCCACATTGTTCAGCACGTTTGTTTTGAATTAACCCACGCAGCGCGTGTGGAAAAGTGTGGTTTAGCCACGTTGCTCTTGTTTATTTGTTTTTTATCTCCACAGTTTAATTTGGCAGTCCAATTACTGCTTACTAGTGAACTTACATTAAGTCTAATTCGCATAATTACTTAACTTTTTAGTAATTAGTTCACCTAGACCAAGATTAGGAAGTAAAGAGTTCATCTCTCTTGAAACTTACCTAGGTAAACAACTTTGAGGCTTTGAATGGGTCCCATTGTTGTCACTAGTTTTCAAGACCATTTCTTGTTTATGCACAAATGACATGTTTTTAGTATCAATGCTAGTGTAGAATACACTTTTTGCACACAAGCAAGGACCTAAATACCCTTGTCTCTCGAGGTATGCTCTTCACCTCACACTTCATGTGAGCTTGGTGAATCAAAAAAGGGTGAAAAGTGTGAAATACCTCCACTGCACAATTATCTATTTGTTAGCATTTTTTATTTTGCAAAGAGCCATGAGCACCTCTTAGATTTAAAAGTACGCATTATTTGATATACTCTGCTAGTTAATTTGTCAACAATCGGTTTTTCTTTCATCACATTTGTTTGCACTACTAGCACACACTAAGAGACCTAAAGACTCTCCCCATCCTAGTATGCTCTTCACCTCGCACTTCATGTGAGATTGGTGAATCAGAAAAGTAGGGATTATGAAATACCTATCTTACACTCCATAAGTGAACACTCAAACCCCTTACCTATCATAGAGAAAATTTATAATTTTCAGTGTTAATGAATCTAACTGCTTTCTGAGCATCAAGAAAATGGTTTGAAGGCCCCTATAGATAATTCATATTTATTTGGCCCCATCCCAAGCCTTAGACCAAAAAATCATGAGCCTCTTATGCCATTTGAACACTGTTGGAAACTACCTCCATCACTAGTCCAAATTTCCAATCTTCACACCTAGTCAACTAATTCATTGTCTAAGTTTGTTTATCAAGTCAAGAAGACTCCTTATCAGGTTGGGGATAGTTAAATAAGTCTTTATAGGGTATAGATACGTCCATTGTAGAACCAGAAGCCATTGGTTTCCACATAATTCCTGGGGTTATTTCCTTAGAGTATTTGGCTTTGCCAAAGGGTCGTCCCAGGTGTGATGCACCCAGAGAATGTGCTATTTTTTAATGTGTGGACTCTAAACCTTTCAGGTATATATTTTGTAGACCTGTAGGTGCATGGTACAGTCCATATATAATTTATTACAACCATGTGTTTGTTTGGGAGGAAATTTGGAAAGGTCCCTAGGCGCTAGAATTAAATTGGGGAAAACGTAGTCTTTTTTGCTTATCTCTGAGCAAGTGTGCCTACTCACTACCTTAGGTACAGTACAGTGACATATAGGGGAATTAAAATAAATAAAGGGGGGATTTTTAAATGGATGTGATTAAGGGAAAGATTGGGAAAAATAAATTAAAGGGGAAAAGGTTTTTCATCTACAAAAGGTGGAGGTTTTTCTTATTCTTCTAAATGGAGGTTGTTGGAGAAATTTTGCAAAGGAGGTACTCGAGGAGCATTCTAAAACTTTTCAGACTTAGCTAGGATGACTATGCTAATAGAACGGTGCAATTGAAAATTTATTGGCAAACACAAACTTGATGAATTTTAACTAACATAACGCAAAATTCCTTTACTTGCCGAAACTTTGACAGACTACCAAGAGGGTCAAACGGACTCAGTTTTGGCCAAAACAAATATGAGTGTGATCCGCTCGATGACCTAAACATGATGACATAAAAATATTGACATGATGATGCCCATATTAAAAGAGGACTAATCCCCAAAACTTGACTCAACCATGACATTGTGACAAGATGAGGCAACTTGGTAATCATGTTAAAGGGGTCATATGACAATGAAAATGGTGAAATAAGAGATGGAAACGAAAAGCACATCGAGCTGGATGTGATGGTATAGATGGAATGACCTTGCAAAAAAAATTAATTGGTTTTCCTATGGATTCATGTTCCTACACTTCGGATTATGTTGATGTTGAGCATTAACACCTTCTATATCCATTCTTGGTCCCAATGGATTGGGAACTCTATATTTTCTATTTTATCTACCATTCCATCACTCTCCTTCTAATACATTGAACCTAAGTTTAAGGAAATATTGGAATTATTTGAATTATTTCAATGAGGGGTTGGATTTATCTTCAATTAGATATCTATTGGCCTTGGGTCCCTATTTATTCTAGGATGTCCACTTTTCCCACGATTATTCATTTCATGCATCCAAGTGCATTGGACATTATTAGATCCCTTTTCCTTTTCAATATATTTGTCATATTTTTGGTAGTATACCCTATGTTTTACTGCAGAGGGCTCTTTCAGAACATGCCATTGGGTAGATGTGAGATTTTAGATTCACTTTCCAATTCTTCTTTGATATGGTATCATGTATGTTTCTAAATATTTTTTCTATAACTTATTGTAGGGTTTTCCATCTCTTCATTAGCATGGTACAAATTACATTTAA
Source organism: Larix kaempferi (assembly GCA_027924585.1). Lineage (NCBI taxonomy): Eukaryota > Viridiplantae > Streptophyta > Pinopsida > Pinales > Pinaceae > Larix > Larix kaempferi. The sequence goes on from BSBM01000263.1 coordinate 6,258,778, forward strand.
ATAACATGTCCTCCATGAGTTTCCATGATGAAAATCCAAGGCATTTACAAATTAACACCACCTATATTGACAAAAATATCAATAGGCCTTAAGGAAAATATGCCAATGGACTTGGTCCATATGTGCACAAACAATACTATGTTGCTTCAAAAGTTTGATCACTAATTTTGGGTACCCAATAGGTACTTTTAAGGTGTCAAATAAATATTTCATTTGTTAATCCTCGAGGAAAACATCAAAGTGGGTTTCTTCATTAATGTTTTTTTCTTGAGTTAATTAATTATAAACATTAATTGATATGTATTATTTATTTTGTAACTTATCACTCAATTGTATATACCTAAAAAAAAATAAACCACAAGATATAACATTAATTATCATAACATGCAACATTACAAACATCAACTATATATAATACTTTCAATTGATGTATTGTACTATGCAACTTTAGGTGTGTACGATACATTCTTTAGTATGTCTTTTTCTTTTCTCTTTCCATTTGCTCTTTTATTTTGGAGTTCATACAAGTTGAGAAGAGAAATAGGAATATAGGAACAACCAAAATAATTGTAGGATGAATGGTTATGCCCAATATGTGAAAATGGAGAAGTAGAAATTGAGCAATGCTTTCACCTATGCCATGCAATGTACTCACAAATAAAGGAGAATTCAAATTTACATATCAAATTTTGGATATCAACATTCTAGGAGTTTTTTTTTAATACATACTTCATATATTTACATAAAATTATTTACAACATAGAAGAAATAATATAATGGGAGGGCATGTACAAATTTATTTAAATCTTCATCATCAAAGAAACTAAAATAACACCAGGGTATGTACTAAGGAATTTCTATCCTCTTCCTCAAATAAACTAAAACGACAATGAAATTCGAATACGCATCTGAATCCAAGCCCTTTGCATCTTTGATCAACATCAAATATGTAGCTAACAATGGCATGTGTACCTATTCCTTCCATAGTTGAAAAAAATGCAAACAAAGAACTAACCTCATTTTCAAAAACAATTTTCATCAAAGTTTCCAAAGAACTAACAAAGCTAAAATTCTTAGGCAGTGCTAGACACCACTAAGTGAGGAGCATACCAAAAATATGGAATCACCCAACAACATTTCCCTCTAATGCAACCTCCCCTACAGAATGAATATCTGCTGAAACTGAACAAACTCTAAATAACACCTAGAAAAAGAACGATCCTAGAAGAGGTGCTTCATTATTTCTATCCTAAGGTAGGAAGGGTAGAGTCCATCCAAGAGACCATTTTTTACCAATTGTACATTAGTAGGAGGCCATGGTAAATAATAATGGAGAGAGATGGTGGATTGGGAGGTTGCATAGTGTGTGGTCATTCTAAGAAATTGTACTAATATGTACAACAAGTGATATATCACTTTTGGGATTTATGTATAGTGTAAGTCATTAATCTATGACCCATATTACATGAGTATCATTCTCGTGGTTTTGAATAGTCCACTTAATGCTCATAGGGATGAATTAGTGAGATTTATACTAGAGAAATGAATCGCATAGCATCAATCATCACTTTTGGGGATTGCACTCGATAACCAGGAATTTCCAGGAGGTCACCCATCCAAAGAATCCTCTAGCTCAAGTGCACTTAATTGTGGAGTTTTCCCTAAAATCAATCCCACTTAGCTTGATACCCCATTTGCAAAACTTTAGCAAGCATTGAACTATTCAGCTAGAGCTCCCTTTACTCTTTTCATTTAAGTATTAAGGGGTTTCACAGTCGAAAAAGTGATATATCATTTTTTGAATTATCTCTGTAGTGTAAGTAATTAATCTATGACCCATATTCCATGAGTATAATCACAACTAAGCAATTTATCGTGGTTTTAAATAGTCCACGTAGCACTCATTACATCAGGTGATGCTCACATGGGTGAAGAAGTGGGATTGATAATATCGAAATGAATGCAATAGTATCAATCATCACTTCAAGGGCTTGTGCCCAATAACCAAGACTTCTTAGGAGGTCATCTATCCCAAGACTTCTCTGGCTCAAGCATGCTTAACTGTGGAGTTTTCCCCACAATCAAGCCCACTTAGATTGCTACCCCATTTGCAAAACCTTAGCAATTATTATGCCTTATGAATTATTCAGCTCTCCTTTTACTTGTTTTATTTAAGTATTGAGGGGTTTTTACAGTCCAACATATGATATATCATTTTTGGGATTATTTTTGTAGTGTAAGTCATTAATCCATGACCCATATTCCATGAGTATAGTCAAAACTGACCAATTTATCATGGTTTTGAATAGTCCACTTACCACTCATTACATCAGGTGATGCTCACATGGATGAAGAAGTGGGATTGATACTAGCGAAATGAATTGCATACCATCAATCATCACTTTCGCAGATTGTAACTGGTAACTAGGACTTCCCGGGAGGTCACCCATCCCAAGAATCCTCCTAGCTCAAGTGAGCTTAATTGTGAATTTTTCTCTACATTCAAGTCCACTTAGCTTGCTACCCCATTTTCAAAACCTTAGCATTGTTCCTTATGAACTATTTAGCTAGATCTCCCTTTACTCTTTTTATTTAAGTATTGAGGAGTTTTTCCTGTCCAACATATGATATATCATTTTTTGGATTATCTACGTAGTGTAAGTCATTAATATATGACCCATATTCCATGAGTATATTCACAACTGACCAATTTAACATGGTTTTGAAGAGTCCACTTAGCATTCATTGCATTGGGTGATGCTCATTGGGGTGAAGAAGTGGGATTGTTAATAGCGAAATGAATGGCATAGTATCAATCATTACTTATGGGGCTTGCACCCAGTAACCAGGACTTCCCAGGAAGTCACCCATCCCAAGAATCTTCTTTCTCAAGTGCGCTTAACTGTGGATTTTTCCCCACATTAAATCCCACTTAGCTTGCTACCCCATTTGCAAAACCTTAACAAGTATTGTGCCTTATGAATTATTAAGCTAGAGCTCCCTTTACTATTTTTCTTTAAGTATTGAGGGGTTTGCGCTGTCCAACATATGATATATATTTTTTTGTATTATCTACGTAGTGTAAGTCATTAATCCATGACCCATATTCCATTAGTATAGTTGCAATTGACCAATTTCTCATGGTTTTGAATACTCCACTTAGCACTCAATGCATCGAGTGATGCTCACAGGGGTGAATAAGTGGGATTGATACTAGTGAAATGAATTGTATAACATCAACCATCACTTCCGGGGCTTGCACCCAGAAACCAGGACTTCCCAGGAGGTCACCCATCCTAACACTCCTTTGGCTCAAACGTGCTTAACTATGGACTTCTCCCTACAATCAAGCCCTGTTAGCTTGCTACCCCATTTTCAAAACCTTAGCAAGTATTGTGCCTTATGAACTATTTAGCTAGAGATCCATTTACTCTTTTCATTTAAGTATTGAGGGTTTTTGCAGTCCATCATATGATATATTATTTTTCGGATTATCTGTGTAGTGTAATTCATTAATCTATGACCCGTATTCCTTGAGTACAGTCGCAACTGACCAATTTATCATGGTTTTGAATAGTCCACTTAGCAATCATTGCATCGGGTGATGCTCACAAAGGTGAAGAAGTGGTATTGATGCTAGTGAAATGAATCACATAGCATCAATTATCACTTTCAGGGCTTGCACCCGGTAACCAAGACTTCTTGGGAGGTCACCTCTCCCAAGACTTCTTTGTCTCAAGTGCACTTAATTGTGGTGTTTTATACATAATCAAGCCCACTTAGCTTGCTACCCCATTTGCAAAACCTTTGCAAGTATTGTGCCTTATGAACTATTCAACTAGAACTCCTTTACTCTTTTTTAAGTATTGAGGAGTTTTCGCAATCCAACATCTGATATATCATTTTTGGGATTATATGTGTAGTGTAAGTCATTAATCTATGACCCATATTCCATGAGTATATTCGCAACTGACCAATTTCTCATGACTTTGAATAGTCCACTCAGCACTCATTGCATCGTGTGATGTTGACAAGGGTGAAGAAGTGGGATTAATACTAGAGAAATGAATCGTATAGTATCAATCGTCACTTTTGGGGCTTACCTATGGTAACCAGGACTTCTCGAGAGGTCACCCGTCCCAAGACCACTCTATCTCAAGCACACTTAATTGTGGAGATTTCCCCATTATAAATCCGAATAAGCTTGCTACCCCATTTGCAAAACCTTATCAAATATTGTGCCTTATGAACTATTCAACTAGATCTCCCTTTACTCTTTTTATTTAAGTATTGATGGTTTTTCGCAGTCCAACATATGATATATTATTATTGGGATTATCTACATATTGTATGTCATTAATCTATGGCCCATATTCCATGATTATAGTCACAATTGAAAATTTTAATATGGTTTTGAATAGTCCACTTAGCACTCATTGCATCAGGTGGTGCTCACAAGGCTGAAGAAGTGGAATTGATACTAGTGAAATGAAAGGCATAGCATCAATCATCACTTTTGGGGTTTGCACCCGGTAACCATAACTTCTCGAGAGGCCACCTGTTAACACCCAAAAAGTGCTCACTAGCTCATTTCCTATTCACATGACCCATATGTCCACTTTTTCACCATTTGTGCCTCTAAAGCCACCAAAAGGTCTCCAAAAGACCTTAATACACCCCTTTTTCCACTCAAAATGAATATTTTTCCTAAAAAAGCATAAAAAACCCTTAAAAATGGTCCAAAATTCCCAAAAATATTAAAAAGGGAATAAAAATATTCAAAACATTCAAAAAAGGAAAAAGGAGGGAAAAGGTACCTAAACCATGTTGGTCAATACCATTGGTTTCCTCAAAACCACAATGGTATTCTCCACCACCAAAACCTATAAAAAGGTGGTAGGGGCTCCTCATTTTACATCCATCCATCTTCCTATCCTCATGCTGCCAAAATCTCCCTTGAGCTTTTGGCCATTGTAGCTACCTTGGAGAAGGGACCGTTTGGAGTTTGGAGCTGCTCACCCTTGGAGCTACTCAACAACCTTCACCACTTGGAGGTATTACTATTGCAAGCACTTGCTTGCCCCCATTTTCAATACAAAGTTATTTTTTCTATTTCTTGTTCTTGTTTTTAATTCAAAAGTTTATTATGATATGCACATGCTAGTTTAGTTTTAGTTTTAGATTTACATTTGTTTTTTCTTTAATATTTGAGACTGCTGCTACTAGTTAGCAAGTGCCCATAGCACTAAGCTTGGTTGCAAAACCAAGCCAACACCACCCATCCCAAGACTCCTTTGGCTTAAGCATGCTTAACTATGGAGTTTTCCCTACAATCAAGCCCACTTAGCTTGCTACCCCATTTTGCAAAACCTTAGCAAGTATTGTGCCTTATGAACTATTCAGCTAAAGGTCCCTTTACTCTTTTATTTAAGTATTGAGGGGTTTTTGCAGTCCAACATATGATATATCATTTTTGGGATTATCTACATAGTGTAAGTCATTAATCTATGACCCATATTCCTTGAGTACAGTCACAACCGATCAATTTCTCACGGTTTTCAATAGTCCACTTAGCACTCATTTTTCATAGTCCAACATATGAAATATCATTTTTAGGCTTTCACACTCCAACAAGGTTCATTAAGAAAATTATGTGAGAAGAAAGAAATTTGTTCAAAATGAAGTGGTTCATATCCAATTGAGTAAACCAAATCCATAATTTAAAATTATCATTTGAACATTAACTATAATTATCATATCATTTCTTCCTTTATTTTTTTACAATATAATATACAAAATATAAACTTTATTATCTTTTATAATCATTTATTCAATATTATAAACAATTTAATAAACTATATTTATTTAATTCATGACTTCCTATCCCACATCTCACTTCTTTTTTCTAAAATCTCATAAATGTTTAAACAAAATAAAGAATAAAAAAACCTAACTCTATTGTTTTAACATTTAATAACCATCAACTTCTTTTTTCTAAAATCTCATAAATGTTTAAACAAAATAAAGAATAAAAAAACCTAGCTCTATTGTTTTAACATTTAATAACCATCAAAACATATGAAAGAATAGATTGATTACGATAAAAGGTTCACTTCCTAACCCATCTCATTTTTTTCTAAAATCTCATAATTAGTTTGTTTTGAAAACAAATAAATTCAAAACCTAATTCTATTGCTTTAACAATCAATAAATATCAAATCAT